>OY728140.1:1173313772-1173676272 GCA_963277665.1 Viscum album | reverse complement strand
TTAGGTTGAAGGATTGTGATAAGTTTGGATTTTCCATGAAATAAAACAAAGAAAATTAGAACATTTGTTTACCATTTTCATCCTTTTCTACTGGACATGTCTCCTGTAGTTTTTTTACTAAGGATTCAATTTTTCTCCTCCATTACCATTTTATAATTACAAAATATATAAATGTTAATTTTATCTTCTAATATTTAATTCTATAAATGTATATATATATATATATATATATATTTCATGTTTTATTCTTAAGCAAGGGAAATATATTTCCCTTAGTTTATTGATGACGATCAGCTACTAGAAGCCAAAACATAGGGATAAGAAACACCCTCTGGGGTAGTAGAAATTAGAGTGGGATACAAGTTTGAGAGGTTATTATGGTTGTGTTCATCATAGTTTGGTGTCAAGGGAGTTATACCCTCTAAATTCATAATCTTGTGATGTTAGGAAAATTAGGGATATGAATTTTGGGAATATAGTTGTAGGATAGGGTTATTTCTTGTCTCAATCATTCTATAATGAGCCTCATGTTACTATTGGATTTGATACATGTCTCTCTTTTCATTAGTAATTGATATTAATATTAATTTTTAATTATGGTTTTTAATAGTTTTAACTTGTATTATTCAATTGAATGATCATTTCATCGATTTTAGTGTGTAGTTGTATGCCTTTGAGATATGTACCTTGATTTATTAGTAGGGTGAAATAGATTTCCCCCATGGTAATCCTCTAATTGACAAGTTTTCTATAAAGGCCATAACTGGGGTGTTTGTGATGTCGATTAGAATGTACAAAAAATCATACAACAACTTTGTTGAGTCACAACCAGAAAATTAATGAGGCATAGATTAATAAATGGTGTTCTTACATGAGAATCAACAATCCATTGAAAGAATTTATGAACATTGGGATATGGAGGAACAACATGTCAATATTTATCAAATTTTTGACTTTATGGATACACCTGATAGTATCATTATAAAGTGCATGATGTTTATACTTAAGGGTCCTAACAAGGGATTTTGGGATTCCATTGTATAGGATGATAGGCACGTGGGATTCTACCTTAAGGTTTTCAGAAAAAATATTCTTTTAAAAGTTTTTTTCATTGTCATTGATAAAGTAGAAATCTCTAGAAATCCCTTATTTATAGAAGTGATAGAATTAAATGGCAGTGTACACTAATTGGTTTGAAATGATGACTCTTTTTTCACTAGTGGTTGTATAGAATAATTTCCTGAATACATAGAATTATCAACATGGATTCGTACAAGATATAATATCATAGTTATTTATTCTAATAATTTCGACCTATAAAGATATAGTGGAAGAATATGTGATGGATCTAATGAATATGGTAGGGATGTTTGGATATTCTACCCCTTATCTTCCACATAGTGGGTGAATCAAGAAAATTACAATAAAAAAAGAGGAAGTTGAATGATCAATACTAGTGTGATTGGGGTGGTTCTTGGTAGAAATCCTCTCCAATACCTTGAGTTGTGGAAGGTGGTGTGCATATAAATTGATATCATTTGTGAATGAAAAAAAACAATAAATATTTGTCATCCACATGAAATTATTTTTAATAGTTGTTGGTGTTATGGTCATCTAAAAAGTTTTTTTACTATGTCCAGTCCATATTATAATTAATGGTTTTCATTCTGATGGATATTCCGAAAAACTATGATGCTTCAAAGACTATATGGATAAATCAATATGGATCAAGATTTATGTACCTTCACAAAATATATTATATTGCAGAGGAGGTGGATGTAGGCCCAACTATAGTGAGAGGCACCATCATTATTATATCTTTTATAAAAATTTCATTATTTGATAAATCTACTACCCAATAATTTATATGTAGTTATATTTTATATTATATGACTTATAGAGGAGATTATTTCCTTTTGTATAGATTTATATAAAACATTTGTGAAGAAGAAAGATCACGGGTTTCAGAGAACTTATTATGCTCTACCAATGATTGAAGTAGAGTTCGTCTGATATTTTCATATTCTATATCTAGAATTTTGTTGACATAATTGTTGGGATGTATTTATTTTTTTTCTCATTGAGCTATAGTTTATTTTTCTTTTCAATGTGTCTCCCGTATAATAATCTAAGGCAGTTAATGATTGTTTTAGGGAGTGTGGAATCTATGTTAAGTTTGTGAAGGACATTTCCACACAGGGAAAAAATGTTTTCTTTCTATAGTACCAATTGATCCTGAAGGAATTTATTTAATTTCTAATCTTATTGATACTTTTCATGATTTTCCTAATATGTTAAAAAAAATTTCTCATGGATTCATCTATAGAGGGAGGTGCTGTTTATGATTGACCAAGTTTAATGTACATGTATGATTTTAATACCATCATATTAAAATCCCAAGAGGAGTTGAAAGAGCTTATCATATAGTAAGATGACCAGATTTAAAATGGTTTTGATTCCCCTATTATTTCACTATGGTCATCCACTTTACTCTTTTACAAGAAGGTATATTTCCCACGCCAATGTTTCAATAAATATCATTAGTTGATTTAGTTTATAATTAAGAGGAATTATCCTTTTCCACATGTAGATGATTTAATGACTAGTTAATAGTATAATTGTAGGGTTCTAATGTTGATATTTTATTGGGTTGTCATCAGATAAGAGTTAAAGAGTAAGATATACTAAATATGGATTTTAGGAAAAGGTATGGCTATTAAAAATAACTTGTTGTATGTTTGGTATTGACTAGTTCTTAATTATTTTATGTCCATGATGAATTGTATATTCCATATGTATCTAAACACATTTTTTAGTGTTCATGGATGATATTTTGGATTAATCACGATCCAAAAGTGAGTACAAGATTCATTTAGGATTGGTTATAGATGACCTGAAGAGTCACCAATTTTATTTATTGATATAGAAGTAAAATTTTTGGAACCAATAAGTGATGTTGATAGGAATTGTGATTTCTAATAATGACTTATTAGTTGATCATCAAAAGGTATGGGTCCTATTTTCATTGTACAACCATGGAATTTATCTGAGATTTTGAGATTCTTTATCCTTTTAGGAAATTATTGTTGGTTCTTTATAGATGTCATAATATTGGATTCACCATTAACTATTCATAACATGGATGGGGTGAAATAAAAATTTGACTCCAAGTTTCAATATACATTCGACGAGCTGAAATGACTTATAACATTGGCCCATATATTGATCTTTCCTGATCCCTATATGGGATATGTGGTTTTCTTTGATTCTTCTGGTGCTAGTTTGGGTACTGATCATATACAGGATGAAAAACTGGGGTCATTCATCCCAATTTATATTTTACCACATCAAAAAAACTACCCCACTAATGATTTAGATTGTTCCTTATATATGAATTTGATTCAGTGTTGGAAACACTATATTTTCGGGAGTTGGTGCAGTTGTTTCAGCACATAATTGTTTGAGATATATCATTTATAATAATGACTTGAATAATAATCATAGGCGGTGGATGTAATAACTTCGTAGAATTGACATTGATCTCAAATACACATCATGGAAGGATATTTTTACTGTAGTATTTTTAGCTAGAATGTTGTGTCCTAGGTTGTTCATGAATCGAAGGACGAGAGTAACCATAAGTGTATTGTTTTATAGCAGATTCTGGACCCTCAAGAGGATGTATTTGGAATTTTTTGTACTAGTTTTATTTTTTCACCATCTTTCATTGAGTTTATTATATAGAGTTAGTAAGAGGATGACGAGTTTAGTGGAATTTGAGAAACCCTATACGGTGGTGAGATTGTTTCTTGTTGGTCTCTCTCTTTAGATTGCATACTGTGGTTTTTGGATCTTTTCTCATCCTTACATTTGTGAAGGTTTTGGTTATGTTTGACTGTAAAATTTATTTTTGGTCCCATAATTTTGTCACTATGATAATGTATTAGGAAATAATATCACAATTATGGTGGCTAGAAATGATTTCGGACATTATTGATTATGTATTCCTCTATTACACCTATCAATAAAAAATGTAGAGAATATGAAACCTTATTGTATTCACCAACATATTATTATTCGGGTAAGGAAATGGGATGTGGTGTCTATATATATATATATTGTTGTTGTATTATCATAGACTCTATGATTTTGGATATCTATATGTGTGGTGATTGATCAGTTTATAAAGTTATATGATTTCATACTGTGAATGGAAAAATATAATGATGGAGACTTGAGTAAGATATATGTGTAGGAAATTGTTATGTATCATGGGTTTAAGTTTTCCATTGATTCAAATAGGGAGTCATAGTATTAAATGAGGTTATAGATGACTGTCTTGGATGCAATGGGGAATCAATTGAGATTGAGTAAAAAACCAACAGAGAGTACCATCCAAAATGTTATCCAAGACGATTCATTCTAGCTTGAAAAGTGTTATCGATCTCCTCAGTGTTGTGTCAAAATATTTTGTATCAACACAACCCAATTGGGAATTATTTCTCTTATAATTGATTAAAATTATCATATCACACGGTTTAGAGAACATTAAATACATAAATTAGTCTAATCATATCTTGCACAAGGAAAAGATAAAAACAATAAATAAAAAAGATACCAAAAACATGTAAGTTGTTCAAAACCACCCACCATGTCCCAACTCACCGGCCCTTGGTCTCCCAAACTCATCCCCACAAAGGAAGATGATATAATGAACACCTAATATAATATCACAAAAGCTATAAAGACTAGATCGTATGAGTAGGGTGTGAGATTGATATCCTAGCAGGATTACACCATATATTCTGTATAGATAAATCCTAAAGAAATTTAAATATTATAAAATAAGATTAAAATAAATAGAGTAACAAGATTAGTTTCGAATATATATATTAAAAAAATTAATAAACATTTATCAAACCAAACATTTAATCATTACATTTCACCACATAAAAACTAAATATTTTTTAAAAATGTTCTAAATACAATTTCACATGATAGAGTCATATAATCAAAAAAAGATGAGAACATGAACCAGATATCAAAATCAACACAAGATTCAATACAATATATTAAAGTTGTATAATAATAAAAAATTAATAAATAAAATTATGTCATTAATCTGAAAAGGAACTCCAGTTCCAAGTAGTAATATGGAAAATTTTCTTGTATAGAGTATCATGTATATGAATATCAAAGGTAAAACCTAGGTACATTAGTGTGATAGTCAATGTCTAGATAACAAAAATTCATCATGAATAATCATCAATCATACATATAGTCTCATAAGTATCAAGTAAACAAGTTACGCAGAAACATTCTTCCCAAGACGCATATCCATAGCCTAAAACCTTTTATTATCTATGGATCCACAAGATGGTATATGAGTCTAATAATAAACCATATATATAGACCATCACATAAAAATATCCAGGTTCCATGAAAAATCAGAAAAGGTATGTGGATAATAATTTTATGAGGATAAAAATGAAGATCCTTATAAATATCAATCATTGGATCAATCCCCTGACATTTCATTAATGGGAACAAGACCTCAAATCAAATGTCATTCTCATCACTAAGCACGCTCAAAGTACATAATCCCCATTTTAACTCCCAATAACGGGAAGAATACGATTCATAAAATTTATAATAATGGATTGTTACATGAGATAATTATCATAATGTCCTAAAGTTCCTACCTATTATCATTTAATTAAATTAATTACATCTAGTAAAATTCGACATTCAAAAAGGTCAATCATACCTTCTTCCTTTAAAACCCATCATAACAATGACCACAATGCCTTTTAAAAATTCATTTCAAACCCACACCAAATCATTCAATAAAAGTATTAAAGTATTAAAATGTTTGAATACATTTAAAAAAATAACTTTACACCCTATTTTCATGTGAATTAATCACCGTTATAAAATCACTCAAAATAACATATTTTTTTTTTAAAAAAATGCATGAATAATTTATTGGGGGATCCTCGTAATTTGAAAGATTCATGCATTTTATAATTTTTATAAAATGTAAAATTGTTCAAATATATTGTACACGACATTAATCACACATGATGGCCCATGGTTCATGAAAAAAAAATATCATTAAACATTATTTTCAAGAAAATTTAAATTTTCATATTTTATAAGTATAAATTGAGTTTTATGATTTATAAATTGTTTATAAATAATTTAAAATTGTATTTTTGGATATTATTTAACTTATAAAATATTTATAAATTTATTTTTTTAATAATAAATATGATATATTACATTAAATGATTAGAAATTATTTATTAAATATATATCCATAATTTTAAAAATATAAAATGAAATATATTTTATATTTTATATATGATGACATATAATTGTGATATAGAATTCATATAAAAATAATAATTGTAATTTGTAAGACGATTTTATGTTACAAAAATGAGTCAAAATATTTTTTTGTTAAATATCAAAATAATAGTTTTTTAATTATTTAATTGTATATTTTTATATTTGAAGACACCATTTATGAAATTAAATAAACCATATAAAATGGATCATTAATAAATGAGAAGATCATTGATTAATAAATATTCAATAAGAAGTGTTAAATTTATGAAATTTTTTTACAAAAAAGAATTAGAATATAAAATTATTATTTTTAGTTTATTGTCATTAATTTGAAGTAAATTCCATATAAATAGATAATATGAACTATTTACTATTAAAGATAAATATAAAGGGCCTATATTTATTTAATTATAGAATATAAAATTTATATGGGTAAATTATAAAGATTTTATAATTTAATGATTTATAAATTGACCCGATTTTTTTTCTCTTGTATAAATATATTAATAATTAATTCAATTATTTTATTCCATATATTAATACATATAACTTAAATAATAAGAAAACATTTATGATTTTTAAAAAAAGATAATAAATCCCATATAATGTGTTATACATACATATATAAACCTACAAGCGATGTATGATAAAAAATTTATTCTCATATATCATGGTTTTAACTTGTACTAGCCATTGAGAATGAAATAAGAAGTTAATTATAATTGGAAAATTTAGACAATACAATTATGGTCTAATTGAGGCCTCACTTTTGTAATTTATCCTTGGGTAGAAGCTCTTCATGTTATGACAAACATTGTTCTAGAGCCTTATACATTTTTTAGAAGAGTTAAGAATGTATATCAATTTCTCAGTGTTTTTTCATGGGTATATTTTTCAATTAATATAATTCTATGGATTAAACTAATTTTTATATTATTTAATGTATATAATACAATATTACTAGTGTTTATATAGATGGATTTTAATTTTGATTAGTAGAAAATGCTATTAGTGGTGTAAAAAGTTTTACATCAACATGATTTGAACATATTGATCTGGTTAAAGAAATATCATTTTATAATAAATCATTAGAATCATAAATAAAAATAAAAATAACAACATATAATTAAATTATCGGATAAAAATTCTATTACAAAAACCTACTTTTCATAATCTTTCTGATGCAAACAATCCTAAATAACTTGATCATCCAACATGGTGGGTCATGCTAAATTTGTTTTCATTTGGAATATGAGTTGAAGAGGAATGTTTGGAATGGGTAACCCTAGTTAGTTTATGTAATGGCCCGGACCTCTTCGGCCCATTCCTTTGTCAAAAAGAAGGCCACGAAGTGTTCTGGAGGGTAAAATGTACTTTTCCCACACTTTCCAGAATTTTGAAACTACACGCCGTGTAGTTTGAGTACACGCAGTGTACACTCTTGTCGGGTATACCCCGTGTGGATGGCTGTGTCTTTGCCATGTGAAAATGATAGGTACATGCCGTGTGTCCAATCTACACGCCGTGTAGTCCTTCCCCACGTATGTGTTACCGTGTGTTGACCTGTCATCGGTCGTGTGTCGCGTTGGAGCTGTGTCCTTGCCAAGTGCAATAAATGTGTACATGACGTGTGTCCAATCTACACGCCGTGTAGTCCTTCCCGACGTATGTGTTACCTTCAAACCATGTGTTGACCAGTCAACAGCCACGGAGCCGCATTGGAGGCCGCGTGGAGACCATGTGAAAATGGTCGAGTACATGCCGTGTACCATAAGTACACTCCGTGTACTTTTTCTTTTCACGCCTATAAAAGGAGGGGTCCCCTCCTCCTTTCAACTCACACCTCTCCTCCCCTCTCCTCTGAGCAGAGCTTTCTCAAGAGACTGAAAGGCTCTTTCTTCCATAACTTTTTCATCCGAGCTCCGATTTACGATCCGTTAGTGGCCACAGGATCGTAACGGCGAGTCGGAACATCCAAGCTTGGACTGGTTGTCTTTACTTCGGCTTTTCCTATCCGAATTCCACCCGAGGAGGTTTTTTCAGGACGCCGACGAACATCTTCTAAAGTTGATCCGGGGGAGCGTTGTGACCAGAACATGTTGAAGTAGGGATTTTACCTTCATCTCTTTAATTTTAGCATCATGTAGGGTGGGTATCCTTTTTGTTTTCATGAGAAATGGTTGAACCTTTAGATAAAGATAATAACTGGTTAAAGAATAGGGATGGAAAGTTTGTGATTTCCATTACTTTACCTTTATATCCTATGATATTATGTTGTGAAATGAATAGGCTTATGCCTACTGAAAATCACAGTCGCTGGGGGCCTTTTCTTGTGAAATTAAATGTTGCCCTGTCTTTCTAGACCGTTTTTTAGTGAAACATTGTTGAATGTGGAAATTTGATAATCATGTAAAGTCGTCTGATTAAATGAAAATCCGGAACCCTTGTGTGATCACCCCAGTTAAATAAAATGGAATAATGAATATGTGGGTGTTGGCTTGGTTACATGGCATGTGATGGGGGTGTTTTGTGGGCTGTTGTGGTTTGGGTGAGCAGCGGGGCTGCGGTTGACTTGGTTGTGGGAAGGTGTGAATGTTTAATGGTGATGGGCAGCGGGGCTGCAATAATTGGTATTAAAGGGATAACAATGTGTGGTGTGGTTATGGTGGTTGGAAGTAGGGTTTCAGGGATGGGTTTAAATGTGAACAGACTGGGTTGTGTTTAATAAATAAATAAAAGTGGAAGAGTTAATGAATGGTGGGGGTTGGTAATGAAATAGAAATAATAATCAATGGATTGGTTGGTTTATAAGAATGGACTTGCCGTGTTGCTGTGTTTTCCTAACTTACTTTGTGGATGGCAGGTATATGCTTATGAACGGTCATTGTGGTTGGTTGTGGATATTTTCCCAGTAGTTAAGGAACTAAATAATGTAATTTCTGTTGATATGTGAAAACCTAAATGGGGTTGGGGTTGTTTGTTGTATGCATGCTTCGTGGTAGCAGTGTTGAGGCACGTGATCAGTTTCTCTTTTTAGAAGCCATAGGTTGGGCTGAGTGGTTGATATATATATATATATATTTGTATCGTTTGTGTTTTATCGCACCGAACCCATGTTGAGCACTTAGTGACGAACCCTCCCAATTCATGGGAGAGGGTGTTTTCCCATAGTTACTAGCTCATTCCTGCTCCTTCTACCCTAGGATGTGATGGCTTGAGGCACCCTTACACCCAAGACTCTTCGGGTAGGTTTCAGTTGGGGTGATTAGGCCCAAGAATCTTCGGGCAGGCTTCTAGGATATAATGGCTTGAGGTGACCTTACACCTAAGACTCTTCAGGTAGGTTTCGATTTCAGGCCCAGGTGTCTTCAGGCCAGAGTTCTGTTACTATTCCCATCAATCTTTGGGATGAAGCCCAGGTGTGTGCGGGCGGGATGTGTGGTTGTGAGACCCAGGTGTGTGCGGGCGGGATACGTGGTGGTGAGGCCCAGGTGTGTGCAGGCGAGATGTGTGGTTGTGAGTCCCAGGTGTGTGCGGGCGGGATACGTGGTGGTGAGGCCCAGGTGTGTACGGGCGAGATGTGTGGTTGTGAGGTCCAGGTGTGTGCGGGCGGGATACGTGGTGGTGAGGCCCAGGTGTGTGCAGGCAGGATGTGTGGTTGTGAGGCCCAGGTGTGTGCGGGCGGGATACGTGGTTGTGAGGCCAAGGTGTGTGCGGGCGCGGAGAGTGTGACAGCGTCAGGACGTTCAACTAACTAATGGGAAATGGTGCGGGGTGACCAATGCTCTTGTTCATATACTACCACTACCGGTTGTGATTGTGTTTTGGTGAGTGTGGCAGGTGAGGTTGGGTGGATAGTTTTACTTGTTAAGATTCTTCTGTCGTTCTGACGGGACATTAGGATGTCTTCCCACTTGTGCACGAGAGCTTTAGGTTTCCCTACTGAGTATACTTGTATGCTGACCCTACATTTACTTTTAGGTTTCCAGGAGGACTACCAGGGCCGTGCGGGACCCTACTAGTCGAGCAGTTGCAGTTGTTATAGTTTTTGTTCTCTTATTTTCTTATGGTATTCTACTTTTGAGAATTCTTGTACTTGCACCTTGTTATAAAATTGTTTAAACATGCATGTGGGATTGGTTTGGGTTTATTCATATACACTTGTTCTTTTCCCTTCTTGGTGGTTGACTTGTCCTATTTCTTGATCCTAAATAATAAAAAGGGTAATGCATCCCATATTTGTGAAAACATGTACCCTTGGTGCTAGTCGCCAACCCAGGGCCTACTGGAGGTGGGAATTGGGGGTCATTATCTCCCTTTCGCCATTTCCAGCTCAGGAAGGGAATCTTTGGTGGGAGGGGGTCGTGACAGAATGGTATCAGAGGTTATGGTTGAGAGATAGGATGGAGTCTGGAGTTAGGCACAGTGAGGATTGCATGGGATGATAGGGCAACAGTGTTAGTTAATCATGGTGCGTGACATAGGCTAGGGAAGACCGGCTAGGACACAGGATTTTAAGGCCCCCCCGTGATCCAATGCAAGGACTCTGAGCCTACCGAACAACCATGTGAGACTACATTGATTGTAGGGTAGAGACCCTAGGGAAGGGACATGAATCATCTTATTTGTGTTTTACTTGATTTGGGTGTTCTGGGAAATAAATTGAAATAAATGATAATTAAAACTATGAGAAATTTCCTTACTACTTGGGAATAGGAAATCCTTGTTTACCGTAGAGCTATGTCACCTGGACATCGTCCCCGGGTGGCTCAGACGGCCGAGGCCCAGTAGATCCAGGCGGTCGATCAGTTGAGGATTGACTGAGAGGAGCAAGATAGCCAGTGGAAAAAGAGTCTCTATTCCTTCCAGCGGAAGACCCTCAAGATGTACGAGGGTAGTACTTCAGATATGGAGACAGAGGGGTGGCTTGAGGATCTAGGGATTTCTTTTACCTTTATCCGTGCTCTGAGGCCGTACTGGGTTCCCCTAGTAGTCAGTCAGCTGAGAGGCGCGGCGCGAAAGTGGTGGATGCTCTACTTCAGAGAGAGGATAGAGGAAGAGGTTCTGTGGGCTGAATTTGAGAAGGAATTCTGAGAGGAATTCCTTTCTTCCATGATCAATACAGAGAAGCCGCAGGAGTTAGTCTCCCTTCAGCAGGGAAGTATGACAGAACGAGAGCTCAGGATCAAGTTCAAAGATCTCCTGCGCTTTTCTCTAGATCTCTTTCCGGACGAGGAATCTCAGGCGAGACGTTTGGATAAGGCGCTTCGTCCTTCGCTAAAGTATGATGTCACCCCCTTCACCCTTCTGACGTACCTGGCAGTGCAGAAGAAGGCAGAGGTCATAGAGAGGATGCACTCACTGGGAGGTGCACCGTGTGAGGTGATTCAGCCAGGTTCGTCGAAGGGGAAGGCAGTCAGCAGCAGGTCTCCTGCGACAGGAACATCCAGGTTCTGGCTAGTGGGGAGCAGGCCCCAGTAGTTCCAGTTTAGATCTTTGGGTCCTCTTCCCTTTTCCATTAGCCCAGAACCGAGTTGTTTTTCTTGTGGAGGTTTCGGGCACGTTCAGAGTCGGTGCTCGACCCGAGCTCCGTACAATGGAGGTGGGCAGGTTCAGCAACCACCCTAGCAGCACCAGTTGCCGGTGAGACCTATTTAGTAGTAGCAGGACCATGCTCCTCCGAGGGTAGACTTTTCTGGAGGAGGCCGACCTCAGGGTGCTCCTCAGGGACCTCGAATAGGGCGTGGTCGGGGAAGTGGACGGCATCAGAGAGGCAGAGGAGCTGGGCGTGGACAGTTGCATGCAGCAGAGTTGGCAGCTCCAGCTGGACCAGAGGTGGTGCGAGGTTGGATTTGTTTGTTCAGCACTCTTGTTTCTTCTTTGTTCGATTCGGGAGCCTCACACTCTTTTCCTGCATGTAGTCTAGCACATTTTTTTGGGACTAGACATAGAGAGACTTTCCATACCCCTGGTACTGAGTACACCAGTTGGGGGCCAGACCAGCATATCATGTGTCTACCGGGGATGTGGGCTGACATTGGGACCACGTCGATCTTGTGGAGACCTTCTTTTGTTATAGATACAGCCATACAATGTCATCCATGGCATCGACTGGTTGTTTTCTATTAGTTCCATTATCGAATGCTTCTGGAGAAGAGTCGTGTTCTCCGATGTAGATGGGCAGCGCGTATCTTTTATTGGCGAGAGGAGCTATCAAGTGGGAAGCTGGCGTGTGGAGCCTCTCCTTTCCTTGTTGAGCGGGTTATCAGTGGTTCCAGCTGATAATGAGATGATGGAGATCCCATAGGTTGTTGGGGAGTTCCTCGATGTTTTTCCTGAGGAGGTTGTAACTCTACCCCACCCCCCCCCCCCCCCCCCGACGAGACGTTGAGTTTGGGATAGACTTACAGCCTGGTGCCCACCTGATTTCGATGGCCCCTTATTGGATGCCACCTTCGGAGTTGCGGGAGTTGCGGATTCAGATTGAAGATCTGATGGAGAAGGGTTTTGTTCGACCTAGTGTGTTTCCATGGGGTGCACCAGCTTTGTTCGTGAAGAAGGAATATGGTGGTCTCAGGCTATGCATAGACTACCGAAGGCTGAACCAGGTAACGGTCAGGAACCGTTACCCCCTTCCAAGGATAGATGATATCTTAGAACAGCTGAGGGGAGCAGGTTGGTTTCCCAAGATTGATCTACGATTGGGATATCATCAGCTGAGAGTGAAGGACAGTGACATCTCGAAGACAGCTTTTAGGTGCAGGTATGGGCACTTCGAGTTTGTAGTGATGCTGTTTGGAGTTACGAATTCACCAACTGTGTTCATGGGACTTATGAAATTTGTCTTCTAAGAGTTTCTGGACCGGTTCGTCGTTGTGATTATCGATGACATCCTGATCTACTCATGATCAGAGGAGGAGCACGTTGAGAATCTCAGGGTAGTCTTGGAAGTCATTCGACACCACCATCTTTACAGGAAATTGTCGAAGTGTAAGTTCTTGACACAAGAAGTACACTTCCTTGGGCACGTGGTGTCTCAGCAAGGATTATCGGTGGACCCGTCGAAGGTGGAGGTAGTTGTTTCTTGCGCAGCAGCCTAGAGCTTGGCAGACGTTCGTAGTTTCCTAGCGTTAGTAGGTTACTATCGGAGGTTCGTTTCGGACTTCTCTCAAGTTGCTGCTCCATTGACAGTTTTGACTAGGATGAACCAGGTCTTCTTGTTGAGCGAGGAGTGCCATAAATCTTTTGACTACATGAAGGAGAAGTTGGTCAGTGCTCCCATACTAATGGTTTCCAGAGGAAGGGTTGTTGTATGAAGTGTTTTGTGATTCTTATGGCCTTGGTCTGGGGTGCGTTCTGATGCATAAGAAGGAGTGATTTGTTATGGGTCTAGGAAGTTGAGCCCTCACGAGCGTAACTATGCCACCGATGATGTAGAGCTTACAGTAGTAGTGTTTGCATTGAAGTTGTGGTGACATTACATCATTGGGGAGTGCTTTGTTGTCTTCTCAGATCACAATAGCCTGCGTTATATCTTCTCCCAGCGTGACCTGAACTTACCGCAGCAGAGATGGGTCAAGTTTCTCCAAGACTATGACTTAGAGATCTCTTACACTGAAGGTAAGGGCAGCGTTGTGGCTGATGCTCTGAGCAGGAAGTCACATAAGTAAGTGGTTCGGGAATCCGCTGATGCTTGGAAGGCGATGGGAGAGTTGGCTGACATGCACTTAGATGCAAGGGAAGAAGGTGTTAGAGGCTGTTTGTTCCAGATGATGGGGCAATCCTCCTTGTCGCAGCAGTTGGAGGAGTCTCAGTGGGGGGACTCCGAGGTAGAGGTGATGCAGGATCGTGTCGATCAGGGGAATGCTCCAGAGGGATGGTCAGAGGACAGCCAACATCAGATTCTTTTCCGTGGAAGGTTGTTTGTCCCAGAGGCGATGCGTGAGGGAGTTCTCCGTGAGTTTCATAGATCAGCCTTATCAGTACAACCAGGAGTTTCAAAAATGTACCGAGGCCTGAGGGATAAGTTTTGGTAGCCCGGGGTGAAACGGGCAGTGGCGGAGTTTGTGGTTAAGTGCCTAGTGTGTCAGCAAGTGAAGGCAAAACACCGTGTTCCTGATGGTTTTTTGCATCCTTTAGATGTCCTCGAGTGGAAGTGGGATGACATCTCGATGGACATCTTCATAGGACTACCCAGAGCTCAGGGTGGTTATGATGCTATCTGGGTAGTGGTGGATCGACTGACGAAATCGGATCACTTCTTAGCAATCAAGGAGTCGGGCCCAGTGAGTACCTTAGCACAGAGGTACGTAGATGAGGTGGTGCGTTTGCATGGAGTTCCGAGGACTATCGTCTCAGATCGGGATACTCGGTTTACCTCACGAGTCTGGAGGGGGCTACAACATGCTTTTGGCACCCAGCTACGCCTTAGCACTGCTTTCCACCCCCAGACCGATGGGCAGTCAGAGCGGACTATCTAGATGTTAGAGGACATGCTGCGAGCGTGCATTCTGGATTTCAAAGGATCATGGGCACGACACATGCCTTTAGTAGAGTTTGCCTACAACAACAGCTTCCACTCTACTATTGGCATGACACCATTTGAGGCTTTGTATGGAAGGCCATGTCGTTCACCCATTTGCTGGGAATAGGTTGGTGAGACAGGTGCTCTTGGGCCAGAGGTAGCGCAGAGCACCATGGAGAAATTACATCTTGTACGTGAGGGGATGGAGGCGGCTCAGGACCGACAGAAGTCTTATGCTGATCTTCGGAGGAGGCCCTTGGAGTTCGAGGTGGGAGACCATGTGTTCTTGAAGGTTTCCCCTTGACGAGGGCAGTGGAGATTTGGGAAAGGGAGCAAGCTCTCACCTAGGTTCATCAGACCTTTTGAGGTGCTGAGGCGAGTCGGTGAGGTGGCATATCAGCTGGCCCTGCCACCTCAGTTGGAGAAAGTTCATGACGTCTTCCTTGTCTCCCAGCTTCGTTAGTACTTACACGATGACTCTCACGTTATCGACTGGGGAGAGTTGGATATGGGAGACGATGCGACCTTCAAGGAACGACCTGTCAGAATCGAGGATCGTAAAGAGAAGGTGCTCCGTGGACGAACCATTCCCTTGGTTCGTGTGTTGTGGAGGCATGGTGGCCTCAAGGAGAGCACTTGGGGGCGGGAGACCCAGATGCACATTCAATACTCGGAGTTGTTTTGACTTGTGTTCCCTTGTTCATCTAAGCATTTTGTTGATGTTGAACTTTTTACCTTTGATATATGGAATTCTTGGCTTGTCAGTTGTGAGAAATTTTGTTTCCTTGTTCCCTGGTAATGTGTAACATGATCGGATGCGTGGGAAAGGGGAAAACCTGACCCTTAATCGAGACACATTAATGTGGATGTGATTGAACCCGTGCGGGCAAGTCAGTAACACCTAAAGCAGATAATATCTCGACATAGGTGAAGAAATTTTCCCAAACCCATGTGTTCGGGCAGTGTGTTGGTTGTGTGGTGCTGGGGTTAGTGCGAGTTGAAAAAAACCTAATGGATGAAAGTGGGAAGACCCAATTCTTAATCGAGACACATTAATGAGGATGCGATTAAACCCTTGCTGGTGAGTCAGTGCCGCCTAAAGCAGATAATATCTCTACATAGGAGAATGAATTCCTAACACATATGCTTAGGGTTGTTGGTTGGGTTCCTATTATAACGAAAACCAAAGAGGAATCTTTTTGGGTTCCTCTGGGTTGGTTTTTGAATTCTCGGGGATGAGAATGTTTTAAGAGGTATCTGATGTAATGGCCCGGACCTCTCCGGCCCATTCCTTTGTCAAAAAGAAGGCCACGAAGTGTTCTGGAGGGTAAAATGGACTTTTCCCACACTTTCCAGAATTTTGAAACTACACGCCGTGTAGTTTGAGTACACGCCGTGTAACCTCTTTCCGGGTATACCCCATGTAGATGTCCGTGTCTTTGCCGTGTGAAAAAGATAGGTATACGCCATGTGTCCAATCTACATGCCGTGTAGTCCTTCCCCACGTATGCGTTACCGTGTGTTGACCAGTCGTCGGTCGTGTGTCGCGTTGGAGCCATGTCCTTGCCATGTGCAAAAAATGTGGACACGCCGTGTGTCTAATCTACATGTTGTGTAGTCCTTCCCCACGTATGTGTTACCTTCAAACCATGTGTTGACAAGTCAACAGCCACGGATCCGCGTTGGAGACGCATGGGGACCATGTGAAAATGGCCGAGTACACACCATGTACCATAAGTACATGCCGTGTACTTTTGCTTTTCACACCTATAAAAGGAGGGGTCCCCTCCTCCTTTCTACTCACACCTTTCCTCCCCTGTCCTCTGATCAGAGCTCTCTCAAGAGACTCTAAGGATCTTTCTTCTATAACTTTTTCGTCCGAGCTCCGATTTACGATCCGTCAGCGGCCACGGGATCGTAACGACGAGGTGGAACTTCCGAGCTTGGATCCGTTGTCTTTACTTCAGCCTTTCCTATCCAACGTCCTCCTGAGTAGGTTTTGCCGAGACTCCGACGAACGTCTTCTAAAGATGATCCGGGGATCGTTGTAACCAGATCCTGTTGAAGTAGGGGTTTTACCTTCGTCTCTCTAATTTGTGCATCATGCGGGGTGGGTATCCTTTTTGTTTTCATGAGAAATGGTTGAACCTTTAAATAAAGACAATAACTTGTTAAAGAATGGGGATGGGAAGTTTGTGATTCCCGTTACATTACCTTTATATCCTGTGATATTATGTTGTGAAATGAATAGGCTTATTCCTACTGAAAATCACGGTTGTTGGGGGCCTTTTCTAGCGCAATTAAATGTTTCCCTATCATTCTAGACCGTTTTTTGTGAGTGAAACTTTGTTGAATGTGGAAATGGGATAATCACGTAATGTTGTATGATTAAATGAAAATCTAGAACCCTTGTGTGATCACCCCGGTTAAACAAAATGGAATAATGAACATGTGGGTGTTGGCTTGGTTACGTGGCATGTGATGGGGGTGTTTTGTGGGCTGTTGTGGTTTGGGTGAGTAGCGGGGTTGCGGTTGACTTGGTTCTGGGAAGGTGTGAATGGTTAATGGTGATGTGAAGCGGGGATGCAATAAATGGTATTAAAGGGATAAAGATGTGTGGTGTGGTTATGGTGGTTGGCAGCGGGGCGGCAGGGATGGGTTTAAATGTGAACATACTGGGTTGTGTTTAATAAATAAATAAAAGTGGTAGAGTTAATGAATGGTGGGGGTTGGTAATGAAACAGAAATAATAATCAATGGGTTGGTTGGATAATAAGAAGGGACTTTCTGTGTTGCTGTGTTTTCCTAACGTGCTTTGTTGATGGTAGGGATATGCTTACGAACGGTCGTTGTGGTTGGTTGTGGATAGTTTCCCAATAGTTAAGGAACTAAATAAGCTAATTTCTGTTGATATGTGAAAACCTAAATGGGGTTTGTGTTGTTTTTTGTATGCATGCTTCGTGGTAGCAGTGTCGAGGCATGTGCTCAGTTTCTCTTTTTAGAAGCCATAGGTTGGGCTGAGTGGTTGCTATATATGTATATATATATCTGTATCTTTTGTGTTTTATCGCACCACACCCATGTTGAGAACTTAGTTCTGAACACTCCCATTTCATTGGAGAGGGTGTGTTCCCATAGTTACTAGCTCCTTCCTGCTACTTCTCCCCTAGGCTGTGATGGCTTTAGGTGACCTTACACCCAAAAATCTTTGGGTAGGTTTCGATTGGGGTGATTAGGTTGAAGCATCTTCGGGCAGGCTTATAGGCTATAACAGCTTGAGGCGACCTTACACCTAAGACTCTTCAGGTAGGATTTGATTTCAGGCCCAGGTGTCTTTGGGCAAGAGTTCTGTTACTATTCCCAAGAATCTTTGGGATGAGGCCCAGGTGTGTGTGGGCGGGATGTGTGGTTGTGAGGCCTAGGTGCGTGTGTGCAGGATACGTGCACACCCACAAAAACAGTTTTTCGCAGCACCCCCCCTTTATCTGCGCTTTTGTTAGTGCTGATAAAGGGTGGGCCTTTATCAGCGCTATTTTTAAAATCGCTGATAAAGGGTCAGCTTGAATATTTTTTAAATATATTAATATATTAATATGTAAATATAATTATATTGATATATAAATATAATATATAATTTTTAAATATATTTTAGATAACTATAAATGTACATTTACACTTATTATACATAATATATAAGATATTTATTGAAAATGGCTTCTTAAAAATTTAAAAAATATTTTTAATTAATAATTTGCTAATCATTATGGAGTAATAGTCATTTAATAACAATTTGAAGACTAAAAAAATTAAAAAAAAATTAAAAAAAGATCCAAAATATGGTGAAAACGCAACTCAAACTTCAAATGGCCATAACTTTTGATCCGGGTGTCCGTTTGAGCTCTACCACCTATCAAATCCAAGCCTGCGACGAGTTCTACGTCGCTGGGACCCGGGCCACCCCGGTCAAGCGATTTTTGAGGCCAAAGGAGGCCCAGAAGGCCTCCAAAACTGAGTTTTTAGTCGGGGTACCCTGATTTTTTAATATTTTGTGGATTTTCACCCTCGTTTAAGGGGGTATTATTGGATTTTTTGGTGGGGTATGAATTTATTCAAGGTATTACATTCATATTGATATTATTTCTTTGAAATTTCATCATTTTTTATAATGCACTACTATTTATAATCAAATATATAACAATATATTCATATTTTTTAAATATTCACACCTAAAAATTTAATTATAAATATAAATAATAAAATATATTTACATATAAAATATATTAGCTTTACCTAAATAATAACTAACATCCATTTTATTTAAAATAAAATGAATATTTATATACCTATATATAAATCTAACTATATATATATATTAATCTAACTATATATAAATATTAACCTAACTATATATATATATTAATCTAACTATATATATATTAATCTAATAACTATATATATATTAATATAACTACATATATATATAATAGTATTACTATAAATACATATATTAATATCACCATAAATAAATATATTAATATCACTATATATATATATTAATATAACTATATAAATATATATTCAGATAACTATATAAATATATATTCATTTAACTATATATATGTTAATATAACTATATATATGTTAATATAACTATATATATATATTAATATAAATATATATTACTATACGAATAAATATAACTATATATATATATAGATATATATATATTAATACCACTATATATATATATTAATATTACTATATATATTATAATATAACTATATATATATATATATATTAAAATATAACTATATATATATATATTAATATAAATATATATTACTATACGAATAAATATAACTAAATATATAAATATATATATAGAGATATCATGAATTGGAATACAAATCAAAATAGACTAGTGGTAAGGGCTTAGGCGCGCAGGGGTGAGGTCTCAAGTTCAAATCCTGGTGGAGGCAGGGGTGCGCGCGCATGGGGAATATTGGAGCAAGCGCTATTAAAGGGTGGAGGGGGGTGCGTGGGGTGCTGTATATGGGCCGAAAAGCACTGTAAAAGGGGGGGGGGGGGTTCAAGTGCTATAAAAGCCCCCCCCCCCGATTGGCAGATTTTTTTAATTTTTTTAATTTTTTTAAATTTTTTTAATTTTTTTTAACTTTTATCAGCACTTTTTTAAAAGCACCGATAAAAGGGTCCTTTATCAGCGCTAAAACGAAAGCGCTGATAAAGGAAGCGCTGATAAAGGGGACCCCCCCCCCTTTATATACGCTGGATTTATCAGCGCTTTTATAGCGCTGATAAAGGCCATGTTTAGTGCTGATAAAGGCCGTGTTTATAGTAGTGGTGGTGGTGAGGCCTAGGTGTGTGCGGGCGGGATGTGTGGTTGTGAGGCCCAGGTGTGTGCGGGCGGGATGTGTGGTGGTGAGGCCCAGGTTTGTGCGGGAGGGATTTGTGGTTGTGAGGCCCAGGTGTGTGCGGGCGGGATACATGGTGGTGAGGCCCAGGTGTGTGCGGGCAGGATGTTTGGTTGTGAGGCCCAGGTGTGTGTCGGTGGGATATGTGGTTGTGAGGCCCAAGTGTGTGTGGGCGGGGAGAGTGTGACAACGTCAGGACATTCAGCTAACTAATGGGAAATGGTTTGGGGTACCCAATGATCTTGTTGTTATACTACTACTACTACAGGTTGTGATTGTGTTTTGGTGAGTGTGGCTGGTGAGGTTGGGTGGATAGTTTTCCTTGTTAGGTTTATTCTGTTTTTCTCACGGGACATTTGGATGTCTTCCCACTTGTGCATGAGTGCTTTAGGTTTACCTACTGAGTATACTTGTATGCTCACCCTACGTTTACTTTCTGGTTTCCAGGAGGACTACCAGGGCCGTGTGGGACCCTACTAGTCGGGCAGTTGGAGTTGTTGCTGTTGTTGTTCTCTTGTTTTCTTTTGGTATTGTACTTTTGAGCATTCTTGTACATGAACCTTGTTATAAAATTGTTTAAACATCCATGTGGGATTGGGTTGGGTTTATTCATATACA
Source organism: Viscum album (assembly GCA_963277665.1). Taxonomy (NCBI): domain Eukaryota; kingdom Viridiplantae; phylum Streptophyta; class Magnoliopsida; order Santalales; family Viscaceae; genus Viscum; species Viscum album. Next base: position 1,173,655,347 of record OY728140.1, on the reverse strand, counting down.
CTTGTTCATTTCCCTTTTTGGTGCTTGACTTGTCCTATTTCCCGATCCTAAATAATAAAAAGGGTAATGCCTCCCATATTTGTGAAAACTCATACCCTTGGTGCTAGTCGCCAACCCGGGGCCTACTGGAGGCGGGACTCGGGGGTCATTATATCCCTTTCGCCATTGCCAGCTCAGGAGGGGAATCTTTGGTGGGATGAGGTCATGAAATATTAGGTGAAAATATTTGGAGTTTTCATTAGTTTACACATATAAGGGATACCCTAGTATAATAATGTTTTGTAAGGAATGGTAGTGAGTTTATCCATGAGAATGATTAGACGATGAGTTGTTCACTCAACTATAAAAGAGTCATATATGATATGATTGTCATAATAGAGAACCAAAATATATATTTGGACATTGAAATATAAATGACGACCTTTCTATATAGTTAAATATGGATCTTTTTTCACAAATGGATATGCTAAATTTTAATTTGGTTGACATTATAGTGGGGGAACATTTAATTAAATTTTATAATAGATGAATGTAAAAAAAGTAAACTCATAGGATTAAATATTTTATTATATATTATAACATATTCATTTTACAACATTACATTAATATAAATAAATTATTAAATATAATCTAAAATATAAAATATCATAGACCAATACAGTAATTAAAATTTTTTCTTAATAAATAATAATACATTTTATTTGATAGAGAAATACAACTTCTAGAATAACTAAATGTTGATATTGTTCAACTAGTGGATTGTGATGTTTAAGAGAAGAATAAAATTTTCACTTAATAATTAAATTTCATTATATATTTATTGAGTAAGGTAAAATAGTAACTTATCATACATTCAATGAAATTTTTAATGTCAATAAATCTGAGAGATTACGAGATTCTGTTATGGCTAATTTTATAAATAATTGTTTTGTAGAATCATTCACAGATATGTTCTTAAAAAGTGAAAAAATATGTATTCATTGACATTAATTTATCTTATTATTTATAAGAATTAATTTCATTGGGTCATGTTCATTATAATTTTCTGAATTGTTTTATTTAATACGTAATTAAAAATGGAATTGATTTATTATCTTTCCCTTTAATACATGGTTTTAGATAAGAGTGAAATATATTGACTTCAAAATTTTAATATTATAAAAATAAATTCATTTTTTATTCATATTTTAATATTTATCTTTGGATTATTTTTAATTTTTATGATGTGGTTGCTTTTTTCATGAAGATTGAAAAATACCATTATTTATGAATAATATAAATATTATGAAAAACCTTGGTTGTAAAATTAAAGTAATGAATTCATGAATAATTTGGATCAATCATATTTGTATTTAATTATTAAATTACATCATTTATGTACAATATTTTTAATTGAAAAATCCATTCTCATCTTTTTGAATATTTTGTAATATTTTATTATAATTAAAAAATATTTTTGTATATTTTCATTTTAAAATGTAGTTGGAATATTCTATTATGTTTTAGTATGGACCAAATATAATCCATATTTATTTTTTATACATTTATTTCAATTCATGTCATGATAACTAATTAGACACAAAATTTTAGCTTTAAATATTTTTATGCACAAAATACGATTTTTCAAAAAAAAAAATTTAGGCATTTTTTATACTCATTTAAAAATTAAATTTAAAAACATTTCGATGTTAAATTAGAAAAAATCAATAACAAAATTTGAAACATAATATCAATTTTTTTTTAATAATTACCCTTTTATTATTGGTCCTTTAAATTATTTACCTTGGTAAAAAAGTTTCGACATAGATATAGAGAAAATGGGTTAAAAGGGATAAATTAAACTTATATAGATTCAGTATTACACAAAAAATGTTTTTAAATTTCATTTTTATGTTTATTTTGAACTCCCTCACATTATTATAAAAAATATATTGTTTAAGTTAAATTTTAAATGAGAAATATCTATACAATACCTAATTTTTTTAGCATTTATAATAGTTCCACACCATTCACTAACAAAAAAAGAACATACATTCATCACTTATCCATATATGTTTACCCAGGTATATCAATAAATATCTACACATGTCCTTAATAAACTCCATGAAACACACCCTAGAGGTCTTAGTATCTAAAAAACACCCATCCTAGATGAAAAATGAAAGCATTACTCATGTGTAAGTGAGTACTACCACAACCATGAAATGAAATTATTCATATTTCATGACATCCATACATTGTTGTTTTTAAAATAGTTTTCAATATATCAATTTCATAATATTTATTAGAATTTGATTTTAAATCCATTATTATATAACAATGGTTATCCTATAAAAGATTTTTAAAAAAATAAATATGAAATAACCCTAAACTTATAAAATGATCTTAACTGGTTTAGTATACAAATAAATAAGGGTAATAAATAAAAAACTATAATGAAAAATAAATAAACATGAAAAAATTTCTTAATAATTTAAATATTTTAAAAATATATATATTATTTTAGGAATAGAGAATGTATATATATATACTATGAATTAAGGTAAGTTAAATTTATTTAAAACTCTTTTTTCAGTGATTTTAGTTCAATTTCAATGTTTCTCTGTCATTTCCATATTTCATTAATACATCTGATAAAATTATTACATTACTTCGTAATTTGATTCTTATTGAATTTGAATTTATTTAATAATTGTAAATATGATTCTTCTGAATTATTTCCAAAAAAATACATTTTTATAATTTATAACCATGTAAAAAATGTTTTTGAAAAAATACAGCTTGGAAACTTTTTTCTACCTCCATTAAAATGATAATAAAAATTTATATATGTGTTTCTATGATTTTATTATAAAGATAAATTTCAAAAAAATTATAGAATTTTTAGGTTCAAAATGATTTTAATAGATATTTATTTTTCTATACATTGGTTTGATATAAATGAAATTGGATTTCCTTTATGAGTACAGTTAATATTTTGATGGATTTTATTTTTAGAAATTGAAATACTATTAATTGTATCCTTATTATATGATACATTGGAATTATAGATAGCGGTGAGTTATCTTTATAAAGAATATGATGATGGGTGAGCCTGATATATCTCTTCAATGCATTGGGTAAATATTCAAAGTTGAAAATGAGGGATATTACCAGGAATGTTATTCCTAAGGAATTAACTCGTAATAAATTATTCAAACATGGGTAAAATATGAGAAAAAAAGGTTATAAATATAAATCTACAAGATACATATAGTATTAATTCTATTGGATTTTATTGAAATATTTTATTTCATGATATATGGAATGATGATAAATTTTTTAAAGGATTATTTTTTTTCAATGAAATAATATTATGAGTTCATAAAACCATTATGATATATTTGCAGAATCCCAAATTTTTATAAGGTTTTAAATTTTTTTCATTAATAATGTTTTATTTTATCTCATGGGTATAACTTAATTATGTGATCAATAGTTTATTCTAAAATGGGTATAAAATTTCAGGTGTAATAATGATCTTGAATAGAATAATGTAATACTAATATTTTTATATCCCTTATTGATCATTTCGTGTTTGTGCCAAATTTTCAATTTTTTTTCATCTGATATAAGTACCCATAGATATCATAGAAAGATTAAAAAAATTTATATGGTGAAACTTCTTAAATGATGTTAATAAATATTGAATGATACAAGAATAAAATCATAAACAACTCCTTTTGTTGAAAAAATGATTAATGTGTAGAAGTTTCATGTTTTTAATGTAAAATTTTTTATATTTTTTTAATTTTGTTTAAAAGACCATATTTGTGTAAAAATGTGGAATATTATTTATTAATTATGTAAATATTTGTTTCTTACAATACATTGTGATTTAATTTGTATTATAATAACGGTTTAGATAACTATAAATTTTAGGATGATGATATAAAAGACACCTTAATGGTGATATAAATTATGGTAATATTATCATTAGATAGATTTATGAAAATCCCATTATTATTCATTTAATTAATGTATACCTAGAATGTATTTCCATAGAGGGTAGAATAAACTGATTTTGGAAGGCATTGTGGGGATACTAACATTTTGAATCAGTTAACTAGAATGAATAATGTAGATTAATTTATGAATGTGAAAACCCAATTTATATATAAAGTTTATGGTGGAACCCATTAAAGTGAGTGAATGATTTCACCGTTGAGAAATATGACTATATTGAAGAAATTAATGAGAATAAACACTCAAATAATGTATAAATATTCAAAAATAGTGAAATATGATGGATCTGTTAATGTAATAGAGAAGATATTAGATTTTTTTAATTTTATGGAAAATAAAATGGGAACTCTTACTATTTTCAATTTTTAAATTTAAATCAATCAATTAATGTATCTAAATAAGAATAATAAAAAATTATATTGATTCCCAGGAGTAGGTGGTATTTAAATTTCATTATCTTAAGAATAATTTTACTAATTTTATTATATATAGAATAAGAAAAAAATTATAATGTTTAAGAAAATGGAATAAATACTATAGTGATCCTATGATGAAAAATTTTCCTGACCTATCAGGTATTATTATGACCCATCCCCCATCACTTATCCAATTACTACCCCAATTCCTCCTCTGATAGGCCATGGGCTAGCGACTCGCGCTGAGTAGTCATATCCCCCAAATGTGAGGTATTTTCCTAAGAACCTGTACACAAACACCCAACTCCAAGACATATGTCTAGAGAGTGAAAACACTAGGAAAATAAAATTTATTCATACCACTACATCCCAACAATAGATTATGATATAATGTAAATCTGTAAATTGAAACCGGTCCAGAAAAGAGGACACTAAAAGAAAGGCAATTGTAATGTTTAACCTGCTAGTAAGGTCACTAATGTTGTTGTAGGAAAAATCTTGAAACAATTTGGCTTGTCTGGTCTTGCAAGGCACTATCTGGTCGTGGTCCTAGTCCTACTCTGCCTAGGACTGCACCAAAGTGGTGGCCAACTACACAATACATGAATCATGTGGGAAAAGCCTGGGCATGGGTGAGTAAAATGATACTCATTTGGTGACCCACAAACACAATGTGAAAGACCACAATAGAGACTCCACCAAGAAGGTACAGTCAACTCAACATAGGTATATATCGAAAAAATATAACAAGAACATTCAGCCTCACTAATACAAGGAGTCTTGATATTGAAGCTCATTCTTTTTCCAAAGGATTTTGATAAAGACACACTCATTCTAGGAGAACGTACTCCTTGAGCTTTGAAGTCATTTGTGACCCTTGTAAAGCGTTTCCCGCTTTAATGGGCCATGACCAAAGTAGACCTATTAAGAACAACCCGAAGTAAACTGAATAAGTCAAGTCACGACTGAATTAATTAGAACTCTATTCAATTTTATACACCCATACATACACTAATGATATCAAGATACAAAGAATACTAGCAAGAATGAATGGGAAGGTAAGTCATAACCTATCTTCAGTCATAGGATTCAACTCAGAGCCTGATCATTTCGAGAGTCCCACTCCTCGATCATATATTTCATTTGAAAATCATGAAAAAAATTTAAACTGAACTTTGGCCCCACCAAATGAGAATATGCTGGTCAATGTTCATGATGTATAGCTAATTGATTCTGAAGAATAGCATGAACCCAATCTTTATTACCACAGACTGTAGGGGATTCTCAGAGAACACCATGAACCATATGATGCATCTCATAACATACGGGATTCTGAAGAATAACGTGAACCCTATTATATGGGCCACCATATATATTATTAATCATCAATATTTAGATGTCATGTAAATACCTATCTTACTCTATATGGGGTGGTAAAGTATCACTCCAGTACCAAGGAGGATGTTCAACTCTATCTATGTAATGACTCCCCAATTATCATTGTCTTGAGAGTACAATGATTCATTACTATTCCTTAAGAGAAATACCCGTGATTCCAATGTCGTGAAATTAATTCTAATGTTTTTAAGATACATGTGGGGGATGATTTACCCTTTATACATAAAACCATTAACCAAGGAAATCACTAGATGATGCAAGATAAAAAAATGTAACTCAAGAACATTATATATCTCAAAACCACATCAATGTATGACAAAATGGAATACCAAAAATGTAACCAAGTAAATAATAGATAATCAAAAAAATACTCTCATGATATCACAATAATCTATGATCTAACATAACTGAACAACCCAAGTATCATGAGGTAGTGCAAAAAATGTGTTAAACGTTACCTTTTCCCTGGACCCCAAAGAAACCATCTGCAAAAGCACCAAAGGGGCAAAGTATGGGTGAGTATAAAACTCAGTAGTTTTCCCCAATGACTTCCCTAATCCAATCACCTGGATATAAATATTGTCACATTATATATAACTATTTATGTAAAACTATTTACAAAATCTTTTATAACAAAATATAAACAGGTTTGAAAACCAATTGTAACCAATTGAAAACAAAGGCAAATGTAACAAATTCAAGAAAGTCATTTTTCCAAAAAATTAATAATCAATTCATAAAAACCAATTCTCATTATCACTTTTTCATACCCATTGCATAGTTTACAACATACCCATAATTTCATTATTCTATTGATAGTTACATAATCATGAGCGGTATCTCATCCATTTATAATGTCTCCCAATGAAACACTACCCTGATCCAGGGAAAGATACCTCGTACCCCAATGGAACTCGTCCCTTATTAAGGGCTCGTTAAGAATGAACTAAAACTAGAATCATTTATGCCAAATATTTCCATTACCAAAATAAACAACATTCATAAAATTGAACATTTATTGCAAACCAAAGCCTATGAAATTTCAATGAAACATTTTATTTCAATAAAAAATACCATTTTATTGAAAAGTTTTTATCCATTTCATGTGGCAACAATCCTAAAAAATCCCCCTTCTAAAATCCTAATTTTAAAACCACGATCCAAAGCACTCATTAAAAATCCCCAATTTTTCAAATTTCACATCCTCCATTCAAGAAGGATTCCAACAAGTGTTAAACAAAAAAATCACAATAAATTCATAACAATTCATTAAGTTTGAAATTAAATGAATTAGTTCATCTAAGAAGAGCCGAGAGTGAAGTCTCATACCTCAATGGTTTTATCAAAACTGGACATTAGATGAAGAATGAATAAGAAAACTGGGTTGATTCTTGACAGAACGTCCATAGATCACTTCTCCTAGAAATATCAAGAAAAAATCTCAAATTATTTGGAATAATCCAACCTATATATTCTGATAGTGGGATTAAATATGAGAATCCAAGAAAAGAGGAGAAGTAGATCTATGTAGATCTATGAAACCAATCAAGAACAAAGAAGAATGATCACACACATCATGAATCCGGCTTTGATTCACCAAGAGAAGCCTTATGATGAACTCAGAAACACTTGGAAGAGTTTCTCCTACATTCAATGGATTGTAATATAAAATTAGGGCTTTTTAGGGGGAAAAAGTGGAGTTATGGAAAAAATGAGTGAGATCCTATTTTTAATGATCTCATTTTGACTCTAAACATGGTTTGACAACACGGTTAGGAATGCCATGTTCTAACTATGTGGTAGGCTCTACCCACATGGATTCCCCTTGCACAATCTCCCAAACCATGCTCCAACTATGATGGAGATACTACATCATGAAGACCATTCCGAACTATTTGGTGGCATGGTGAGGTAAACCCTATGCCTGCCGTGTGGCCTTCAATGATCCCCAAACACTCTTCGAAAGTTCTCCAAAATCTTCCAACATAAACCCTTACACATTTTAAGCATAAAATTATCATATAAGGGTTACATACTAGTAACTAGGGGTACTACATTCTATCCACCATTGATCTTTCCGTCCTTATAAAGTAGAAAAAACTCACTACCATGAAAAATTTCTATCCACTAATCTTTGATTTCCTTCTCACATTCCCAAGTATCTTTCAGAATCATACCATGCAACCATAAAACCTATATCAGACCGATTATTTTTCATGCAATAATTTATCTGGCCAATCAACAATTCCTAGCAGGATATAGATCAAAGAATCATCCAGATCTATGTCAATGTGATCCCATCTGATGACATTGTCAGTATCAGGCTGATACATTTTTCAACCAAGATACTTAGAGCATGTTATGCCCCGAACTGATATAAGGTTGTGATTACAATAGATATTCCACCTATCAGAACCATTCATGAATCTCTATAGGACCAATGTATCTTGGATGTTACTTTCCCTACATCATGTAGTGGTGATTTCTATTCCTTGGAGTTAGGATTAAGAACAAATGATCACCCATAATGAACAACAAAGGTCTTTGAAAATGATGAAAATATGATTTCAGAAAACTCTATGATGTTTACATCATGTTTCTAAAAAACTATATCACTTCTATTGTTTTCAGGACATTGATCATCCCAACTAGGCAATTCTCTCCCGTATCCACCCAACATAGTGGAGAACGACAAGGACACACATAATGTACTTCAAACCAAGCCATATATATTGAGGCCAGGTAGTTGTTATTATATAAGAACTACACTAAGGCCATGTACTCCTCCCACGAGACACTAGAATCCATTACAAAAACATAAAACCTGTATTCTAACTTTTGTATTGTCCTCTAAGGCAAGCCTTCTTTCCATTGATGATATACTATGATCATAATCCACTGAGTCCCAAGGGATTTCTATAATGATTTCTTGAAATGTGACGTCAACCTCAGATATCTATCTATGACAATTGAAATTGATATGCCGAGAATGTTTTTCACTTCATGAATATAAATATTGGGTAGATAATCCACAACATGGGTTTAAAAAATTTGAATGAAGTGGTCTGACTATGTAATCCGATACACTATCACTCAAATGACATTGTGTTTCAGAAAAACTCTTCCAAGTCCTGTAACAAAATCCATCACTATATGCTCCCATATTCCCACTGGAGAGGTAAATACTTAAATAGACCTGCTGGACTCTAATGCTATGCCTTAACATGCAGTCAAGTTTTGCACATAGAAACAAACTCAGAGGCCTTCCTTTTAAACCGCTCCACTAATATTGTGTCTTCAATTCCATATACATTCACTTTGTGTTTGGATGTAAATCCCATCTCAAATGGGGGTAAGCATGATGGAGTTGTTACTGAAAATCCACATGTAAAACCATCCGATCTATAAAACACCAAACTGATCTCCCATCATGTTTAAATCATTAAATTGTCTCCCCATTATTGAGTATTTAATTCATACACTGAAATTCTTAATCTGATGCTTGTACCTCATTGACGATATTTTCAAAATCAAGAACAAGCGTAGCTGAAAATAAATCTACAGCATCACCTCGGTCTTCACATTCCACATGCATATAGGCTAGGACCCACATCAACTGCCATTCATCTGAAGCTTCTTTCACCAACTGAGCTTATGATTTCTACTCAATGCATCTGCCACTGAATTCCCTTTTCCTGGTGTATACATCATAACATTGTCAAACATATGGAGATACTCTATCCATATACTTTTCATCATATTCAAATACCACAATGATAAAATATGTTTAATGCTTCTCTGGTTTGTTAACATAGTGAATTTCTCACAAAAGTGATAGTGTCTCCTTGTTTTCAAAGCATAGACGAATGTATCTAATTCCAAATCACCTGTTGGGTTATTATTCTCTTGCACCCTCAACTATCATGAACCATTAGCAACCACATAGTATCCAATAATAAGAACACAACCCAACCCTAATCATGAAGCATCATAGCACACCAATTACCCCCATCCAAATTATGGAAAATCAATATTGTTGTCGATGTATGATGAACATTTAGTTCCATGAAATACATATGGACTGCCTACGTCCATTGGAATGAAGCATTATTCTTTTTCACCGCTTTCTTATGCGAAGCTAGTCATGATAAAATCAAGAACAAAGTGTCTTTAGTATCTATCTAGACAAGAAAAAAAATATTATCTTGAAGTATTTTTCCATGGTTTCCATTAGATAAAAGCTTCTATATTTTCAAAATCAATAGAAATACCTTCTTCAGAAATTAAATGCACAGAAAAATGTACTTCCTTTATCCAAAAATTACACTTTTATAATTTTGTATACATCCATTGACCTCTCTAGATTTGCAACATTGTTTCCAAGTATTCCTCATGGTCCTCCCTTTCCTTTTAATACACCAACATTTCTTCCATGATAACCACAACAAAAGAATCCAGATATCACTAAATTTTTGAATCATCAAATCTATGAAGACCGATGGTGCATTCATTAGACCGAATGTCATGAATAAATATTTTTAGTAGCGATATTTTTTTATAAAATATTTCTTTTGAATATCTTCCTTCCACACTCGCAATTGGTGATATCCTGGTAGCAAGTCAATCTTGGGAAACCACAGATCTCCCATTAATTGATAGAAGAGATCACCAATGAATGGAAGTGAATATCTATTCTTTATTGTATCTTGGTTATGATTGAGATAATCGACACACAACAGAACAGTTTCATCCGATTTCATCAGGAACAATATCAGTACTACCCCCAAAGAATTACTTGGTCGAATGAAACCCTTTCATTATATTTCATCCAAATGCTCTTTTAATTCCCTTAATTCAATTTTTAACATACTATAAGACTGAAGGAATATGGGAGTATTCAATAGAATGAGATCAATTATAAAATCCACTTCTTTTAAAGGAGGTATCCCTATGATGTTCTCAAGAAATACATCAAGAAATTGATCCACAAATTCTGGAAAACTATTTTCCTCAATCTCTTCCATTGATTCCAAATTCATCACTTCCAATATGTAAAAGATCATTCCCACCGTCGGTGAAAAAAATCTCTTATCACCATTCATTACCGTCCTCTCTCCATTGAAGACATGTTCGGTGTCGTCGTCAGTTGTGAAACTAATTTTTCTCCTATACTAGTCAATGTGAGCCTTGAACATTGTCAAATAATCCATACCCAAAATTACGTTATAGAAATCCATGTCTAAGACTGATAAGTCCTATTTGTGCTTAGCTTCATCAGATGTTATAGAAAATTTTCTATACACAAAGGCATGACATTCTCTTTCACCAAAATGAGTTTATTTCTTTAGAACACAAGGCATCATTTCCATAATTTAAAAAATATATTCAATAGCATGAGAAAAAATGAAAGATTTTGATGCAACATTATTGAAGAGAACTTGTACAATGGTAGAATTCAAAACAAAGGTACCTCTTATCGTAGTAAGGCCATCCTAATCATCAAAAATCATCAACTCATCTCTATACAATTGCCTTGTCATTGTACTGTTATCCTTGATGCCTTATTGAGATTTCCCTGGTTGAGGTGTCATGGTAATATAAGAATCACCATGGATGGATCTACTCTGTGGACGAGAGTAATTCTATTATCCTCACCCTGTCAAAGCATAAGATGCTTTTGATGCCTAAGAAGTGTCTTGAGAACCTAACCATAGCGCACTTAGATAATATCACTAAATATTATTTATGTTCATGCAGTTATGGAATTCTCTAGGTTGTTATGTACTCTCTCACTTGATGTGGTCAAGAAAGATACATTTAAAAAAACCTACTTTGCTCTTGGGTCAGGGAGGAAGGTTCATAGATCCAGCCATCTAATTCTAATTTCCACTTTCACCTTGAAAAATCGGTGTCCCTTTTCCACTTTCTCCCAATGGCTGAGTTCCCATCATTCCCTATAGGTGTCATCATACCACCTCCCATAGATCCTAAGATATCCCATTCAGACACAATAAATATTTTTTACTATCTCTATTTAATTTTTAATATAGAGAACCTCAATCTTTGATCAAATCTCATACCATAACCGTGATTCTACGATGTGTTCCTTCAAGGACTCACTAGCGGAAAATTCTATTGAAAATAACACTAAATTCATGAATTAGCACCAATTCTAAGATGTGTTCCTTCAAGGAATCACTTGAGGCAACTTCTGTTGCAAATAACACTAAATTCATGAACTTAGCCCCATATTATTTTACCATGAGATTATACTATTTCAGGATATGAAGTCAATCATTTTATGGATATTAAAGGTGCGAGGATAGAATTGTTTGTGGAACAATTTCTCAAAATCCTCCCATGTATGGTCATCATACAATTTAGCTTGAACGGCTATATCCTACCACTTTCATGCATGATCCACAAGAATATATATCCCCAGCTTGATCATTATCTCCATCGATGTGTTGATGAACAATATGTTACGATTCATCCTACTGAGCCACACCTATGCCTTCTCGGGTTTAGCATAACCCCAAATGGTAGGTGGTTTCAACATCCTAAACCGGATGGTATGATCCAAATTACTTGTATCATTCCTCCAATTCCATGTAACCACAGCTTGAAAAGCATGTAAAATACTCTGAACCAGCTCTTGGTTCACCCATGGTTCAAGTGAAACCACATTCTCTATAGCTTCTTCAGTTTGGTTTCGACGAATCCTACTGGTTGCCATTTTCTATAACAAAAATATACTCTGTCAATTTCACTCTCTAACAACTGATGTCTTAGTATTTCAAATTCTCTCATACCAGCTACCACAACATTTTTTTTCGAAAAAAAACCTTCTTCCATGTTCAACTGTTTTTGAAAACACTCTCATTCATTGGAAAAAATAATCTATTTTTAAAATATCATATGAATTTCCTTTTCAAAATCATTCATTTGAAAAAAATAATACTTATTCAAAAATAAACACTTTTTCACAACATGAATCTTTCTTAGAAATGATTTATGTACTCTTAATGGGAATTTAATCATCCAAATTTTATTTCAGGCTTGTCTCATTGGCTAAAACCATGACAATGAGATTTATAACATTCTAGAAGTGTCTCCTAACACTTATGTACCCAAATCCCTGGTAACTAGATCGTTCTGTATAAAACAGTTAGCTAGATCATTTTATGCTATACATTTCATTTTTTGAAAATATTAGTCCTTTATAAGATTCTATCCCAAAGAATATACATGAAGGAATTTCCACTTCAATATCCTAAAACACTGATAACTACATGTTATTCTAGGACCAAACAAGATGATACAATTTGTAAAGTCCAACCAATTAACATTGTCTTGATAGTAAAATAGTCGTTATTGGAATGTAAAGGACATCCCCAAGATGCAAAAGGTTGGAAATAAATTACAAAGGATTTCAATTACATGTGGGTGATTATTTACTATTTTACACGTAAAACTATTAACCATGAAACTCACTATATGATTCTGGATCAAATAAAATGAAACATAACAACTTCATATATCTCAAAACCACATCAATCTGTGCAACAACGGAATAACAAACATGTATCCAAGTAAAATGTGGATAAAAAACAAAATAATCTCTAGATATTACAAGACTCAATGCTCTATAAGCTCCATGCTCCACAATAACAGAACATCAAAAGTATCATGAGGTGGTGGTAAAAAGGTGTGAAACATTACCTTTGCACCTGTCCCAAAATATAGCATCTACAAAAGAACCAAAGATCCAAAGAAGGGGTCTGTATAAAACTCAGTAGGTTTTCCCCAATGACTTCCCTACTCACACCCCTAGTATATAATAGTAAAAAATTTATATAAAATAGTTTTTATAAAACAATTTTCCAAAATAGTTTATAACACAATATAAATAAGTTCTATAACAAATCCCTAAAACTTTAAATAAATATAAATGAAACCAATTTCAAGCAAGTTATATTCCAAAAAATAAATAATCAATGTTTAAAAACCAATTATCATTATCATTTTGGAATACCCATTCCATATTTCACAACACACCCACAGTTCCATGGTTCATTTTACAATACCATACTCATTAGCGATCTCTCATCTGATTACCATATGTCCCAAAGACACACTCCCATGATTTAGGTTCATATAACTTATACCCTAATTATACTCGTCCCATGTTATTTTCCCATTATGCATGAACTCACACCAACACCTACCAACTATTTTAATCACCAAAATAAACCACATCAATAAAACTGAACTATTATTGAAAATCAATGCACAACCAAATTCAAAGAAACATCTCATTTCAATAAAAAATTCCCTTTTCTTGATGACACATTATAAAATTCATGTTCTAGAAATCCAAAAACATTCCACGTTTTAAAGTACATATTTTCAAACCAAACAACAAAACACTCATTAAAAAACCACAATTTTCCATATTTCACAACTGTCATGCAAGAATGCTTCCTAAAAGTGTTCAAAAACAATATCACAATCAATTCAACATAATACATTCAATTTGAAAGAATGAAAATTAGTTTAACTAAGTGGAGTTGATATTGAAGCCTCCTACATCAATGGTTTTGATGAAACTAGACAACAGTTGAAGAATCCATAAGAAAACTAGGTCGATTCTTCACGGATCATATATAGATATCTTATCCTGGAAAGATAAAGACCAAATATAAACATATTTGGAAACCACCAACATAGATCATCCCACAACAGGCATAGTTCTGATGAACCCATGGAATAGGAGAGGTAGATCTAGATAAATCTAAGAAACTGATCAAGAATAAATTACAATGATCACATACCTCAATAATACTGCTATGATTCAGCTTTGGAGGCCTTTATATTGACTCCAAAATGCTTGGAATATGTTCTCATAACTTAAATGGAGAATAATATATAATTAGGTTCAATTAGGGGGAAAAGAGGGAGTTATGGAGAAAATGAGTGAGATCCTATTTTTAAGGATCTCATTTTGACTCTACGCATTGTTTGACTGCACACTTAGGAAAACCCTGTGATAATAATATGGTATCCAATGCCCACACGACTTCCACATGAAAGGTCTCCCAAACCATTGTCCAACCATGTTGGATCCACTACCTCAAGAGGACCATTTCACACAGTTTAGCCATACGGGTCGGCAAACCGTACACCTCTTGTGCAACCTTCACTATGCCCCAAACACTCCTCCAAATATCTCCAAACTCCCCCAACCGCCACCCTTAAAAATTATATCCATAAACAAATCAATTAATTGTTACATATGAGAAACTTGGGGTACTAAAATCTAGGAATCACCTCTCGAGGGGATTTCCATTCAATTTCACATCTAACCCTCAAGGGAAAAACTAATTCCAGAGTACACACCTGTATTTTTCCATACTAAAAACGCAATAAGCTATCTAAAAAGGAATCCTTGTCGTGACAGTCCCAAAAAAATGGAACATCAATCAAACATATGGTTTGAAAGATATGACTCTTTTTGTAAAAAGGGTTTTGTTTGGTCTTCGTCCGGTATGTCTCGGTTGGATTGACATGACCCAACCCACTATGGTGGCATAGAAAAAGGCGCTGGGCCGAGACTATGGTTGGCCCGCCTGAATGACACGAACTACCAGAGTGGGGCAATCTTCTCTACTAGGGAGGTGGATGGTATCATGTCCCACCTACAACCATCACTAGGAGTCTCCACTGCGGTCTCACTAGACCACGACCTCCTGGAATGTATGCTGGACCACTAGAGGCCTCTTATCACCACTCCACAGAAGATACTGTGGTCCTATTTCATTGTTGTGGTGCACCGCCTCCCACACACGGCCGCTGGGACACTGGTGGGACCCTGCATAGGCCACCATATACTTCTTAGTGGTCCTTTATTAAATGTGGATGATTTTGTAGAGTCCTTAGGTCACATTATTAATTTCTAGGGGTTGAATCCCTCATTACAATCCACCATGGTGAAATGACATTTAATAGGCGACATCCCCTGCACTGCCTCGATCCATTCTCCACCACCATCATCGAACCGCCATTACATAATGTCTATTCTAGTTCTAAGACGTTAGATCATTTCCCCATGAAATGATTACACAAAAATTTATATTTATTCAATCCATGAAGAATGGAAAAAACGTGTAGGAGAAAATCACAATAAGAAACCCGAGGATCGATCCTCAGTCATTTTCTTTTTTTAGCATTAATATGATCAGGTCAAAAGATCATGAAAATGAAAAAAAATCCGAAATCAATAAAATGATCATCAATGCCCAATAAACCCTACATTGTGAAACCCATCCTATAACAATACCACGATCCATAAATTGATCCATTTGTTGATCGATTCATGTTTGTTGTAGGAATTCAAAGATAAGGAAAATGTGGAATTTAAATAACAAACACTACCTCGAGTTTGATCACTTGCTGACATTGATTAAAGTCATATCGTCATGTTGATCCTTGTTTCCACCGGTGTTCATTTATTTTTCACCACTTGATCATATCCCAAACTCTGATCTATCATCTCCAATGATAGAGCATCTTTCCATTTTCCTTTGGGAAATTCTAGGGTTTTAGAGAAATCTTCAACATTATAAATTCTAATGCAGGAACCTACCATAAAATTTAGTTGGAAATGAATTAACATGTTTCATCATTAATATTTCATTTTTAAATAGTTTCACCATGCAAATTCATTTCTAAATGGAGAATGTGTTTCTCTACCACAGTATCTCCACACTTTGTAACATTAAGAATATTAAAATCATATCCATTAAGTTTATTTTATTCTCCTTTAAAAAGAAGAAAAATTAATTTTTAACACCACTCCATGTAGTTCAGTGTTAGTCTCTACATAAGGAAAGAGCATCCTTATAAGCTCAACGGTACTCTCGTATTTCTAATCTGAGTTACTATTTATGTGTTTTAAGGATTTGAAAAATAAAATAATTTTATTTAATTATTTCATTAACAGTTATTCCATTTTTGGGTTTTCTCATTGGAGACCCAGGAAAACTAAACTTATGTCCTTCCAAGGGTAAACCCACTACAATAAAAGAAATTCGGCCCTTATGTTTCTAATTCGAACAACTTTTTAAATGTTATGATGTGTTTTGAGGAAAACTACTCATGCATGGTATTTAAAATATTAACATTTTTTGACAGATCATTCCAGAGACACCAAGCCTCGAAATCGAATGCAATATTAGTGCATGGTCCGAAAAATTTCCCAATAAATTTCTAAAAATATAACTATGATAATATGAGTTGTTACAATCTCCAAACCATAAGGTCGTATGTTCTTGGTAATCCAAACAAGGGCTACTCGTACAAAAGGTTAGAGAACTGAGAATGAATCTGATCCTTCCTCTCCCATGTGTTCTACATAAGATTCATGTGTTGCCTCAAAAAATGAACCATGGGAAAATATATTCCACAAAGGATCCTTGATTATCATTGTATGTTTAACCCATAAAACCCCAACATCGATGTCCACATCACATAAAATTTAGAAGTGTAAAGGTTTTATGCACGAATCTCCCCATCTGGTAATATGGAATATGTTTTGTACCCAGTCCCACTGTGGAATAGAGCCATGTAGTAAGCTACCATATAAATATACAATGCACTTCAAGGAGGTACTATTAACATTTGATATTTCTTTCCACTATAGAAAAATATCTGTACCCTCACTAAGGTGAGACCTAATGGAAGACATGGTCTCCTTCCTAGAACACCAAAGGTCTCCACCGTCTGCCAGCCCAAAACATCAGATGGATAAACACCTACATCATCCTCTCTAATATGGAAAAAAATTATCCATGAATAGATAATATAATCCCTTTCACAGGTAGGATGTAAAGAGAGAAACAAGATCTGAAAATCATCATTGAAACTCTACGAAGTTGAACTATGTCCAGTACATAGAGGCATCCCGAGCCCCCTACAAAACTCTGCTCATGGGTTGTTAGGAAGTGGGTCAACAAGGTGA
The DNA here is from genome assembly GCA_963277665.1 of Viscum album. NCBI lineage: Eukaryota > Viridiplantae > Streptophyta > Magnoliopsida > Santalales > Viscaceae > Viscum > Viscum album. The sequence continues at coordinate 1,173,637,509 of OY728140.1, read as the reverse complement.
TTCAATAAAAAATCACCTATATATAATAGTCTATCTTAGACATATGTGTTAAACCTATAATGAAATCCATCAGTATCCCTTCGAACTACATTCCTGGTACCACTAAAAAGAGTAGGAACATCCCACAAAGCTGATTCAAACAAGTGTTCTGCTTTTTATCGAAATAGGTAATCCCAGAATCAACCTTTTCAATAATCCCTAGGGTCCTTCTTGACACCCACAAGCATAATCTATTGTATCTCTCCTCTTTTGGTGTCCACTTATACAACTCCATATCCTCTAAAAGGATCAACATGCTCTCAACCTTTTGAATGACCTAATGGGTACTACCTGTGGACACTTGAGAATGTAAAGCCTCATAGATGATATCACTGAACTATACCTCCCTGAATCAATTAAATGTGTAAGGATAACAGCCAATTACTAGAGATAATCTGGTCCATCTGCATCCCTGAATAATAACCACAATGAGGTCTGCCACTCCAATTGCTCGTTCAGTAATTTCTAACTAGATTAATTTTTAGAGAGTCTTCATCAATTTTACACTTCCAATAATTATAGAAAAAATACAAGTCACAGTTTGTTAGGAAATATAGTCATTGACTCTCTCTCATTCCTTGGTCCTTCTAAGAGAAGAAATACATGATAATCTTGAGATTGATGTGGATGATGTTTCTCTCTCCCATCAGGTCGTATTGCCACAATTTCAATGCAATGACCACCATTACCAACTCAAGATTATGAGTCATATAGGTCTACTCATCATTACTCATCTCAACCCTCACTGGATAGACTAAAACACTGGCCTCTGAAGTGACATTACATAGAAAAATAAGACCACTCGAATCCAAGAGAGTCACTTCAAGAGCATTCTATGTTTCTGATGCTCCTAATGAAAGACAAGGATCATCCTCATGTGTCTTGTATACTTCTTCGTAGAGGTTTAGTACACTAAGATGTCATCACTAAAGATCTCTTGGGCCATCCATGGATGAAACACTAGGTCTTACTAAGACCTTATTCTCCAATTTCCCCAACTTCACACACAACTCATGAAGCTATTCAGGATCCATCCAATATACTGACATAAATATCAGGGCTTCCCCTAGGTTTATACTAATGAAGATGTCTAAATACCACTAGAGAGGTCAGCCTAGAACATCTATAAGTAATACATCCTTATACATTTCCACCACAAAAACCCTGGGGACTCATAACATCCACTACACCGAGGGTCAGACTAGCCAACAGAATAGAAATTAGCTACACCCTCTTCTTCCTAAGTTTATCTAGAGCTACAATGTTTTCCCCTTTTCCAAAAAATTGATATCCAGTTCCAAAACTGCGTGCACACCTCATCATTTTTCCTAAAAAAATAAATCTATAATGCACATAGGATTTAGTTTATACCATTACTATCAACATGAGGACTCGACACCACTACCAACTGATCCCAAATAGTACTCCCTTATCCATGAGTCAGGTCACACTGTTGGAACCAGTGTGTGGTCATTGGGTCTCTTCCAGTAAGAGTCTATAATGTGATGATAGATTCAACAATTTAACTACAATCTCTTGTTATCAAACAAGAAAAGTGACAGGAAAGGAAATCACTAGTGTGGGTGTCTATACAAACTATAGTTAAAGTAGAAATACACATACCACCCCATGAATCATCTATGTAGTCCTGGGGTCTTAATCGTCAACATCCAGAAACAATCTCCTCCCCTATAGTCACACTTCTAGAGTCTGGTATGGTCCTCCTTGTGTTGGTGGTAGTAACACATCAAAATTTCAGCCACATTCAACTGCTTCCCAATCTCTTCTTCCACGTATGAGACCTGATAGATCCATCATCAATCGTTGTTTCCTTCTCCTAGGTGGTTCATCAACTAGCTCTCGGGTTGTAGCATGAATACTGGGATAGTCTCGTGTGAGATTCCCCCTTGTTTGAGAAGCATATAAAATCCATTTCATTCAATAAAAGTTATGTCCATTGAACATCAGATGAAACCAATGGTCCTACAGCTTACATTGCACACCTTCTATCGGTAGGTCCTACTGACCCTACTTCCCATGTGATCACTACCTCAAAAGCCTATGATACACATTTTAACCATGATATTCATTATCTAGTTCCAAAAGATCCATCCCTGACTTAGTATGGAGTGAATCATCCACCCAAACCACTAAAGGTAGGTCTAATAACTAATCATCACAAGAAAACATAACCTGTTGAACTTCCTAAATAAAATCTTCTATATGGATGGCCCCCATTAGGGAGGCCTCATCAAGAATCAGTCCATTCTCTTGATCCTGCTGTGAAAACCTCAAATATGGCATCATGAACACATCCTGAAGAGAACAAGATATATCATGGTTAAAATAGTATATATGGTGAATTAACATACGAAGGTTATGGATTACCAAAACCATTATTATTCGATGCATGTACTTTTATTTTCATGCTACCAGTTTTTTCATGTACCGAGTCAGAAAAGGGATCCCTAGAGTCTTGGTGTTTGGATATGTTGGCCACTGCACAAACACTAGATTCCATGGGCTGAAATCCAAAATCAAAAAACATAACATTGGTTCCACAATCCAATATCATAGACTCAAAGTCCCAATCTGGAACCAAACCCCACTCTCATGCCACTCTATCACGCCCCGTACCTCGGGGCCCATGCCAAGAATACCCCAAGCCCGCATACGATAAGATAGTGGATGTATACCAGAGTTGAGTAGCCATATCCCACAAAGGGGAGGCATTTTAAAAAGAACCTTTCCATGCGCATCCAAATTTAGGCCACATGGATGGAGTGGGAAAACCCTATGTAATGAAAATGAGTTTATACAACAACAAATCAATAATAAAGTATGATAGAAAGTACAGAAGTAACGTGTAATTGAGATAGAAACAAGCCCACTAAATGAAATAAAAATGAAATGTCTGACCTGCAAGAAATTCAATTAATGCTACTATAGGAAGATTTTAGAAACACATTAGCACATATATCTCATAAGGCACCATCCGATAATGTTCCAAGTCATACTCCACCTATGAATCCACCAAACCATCTGTCAACTGGAAAAGACATAACACATGTGGGAAAATCCAGTGGATGGGTGAGAAAAACAATGCTCAATAGGGGACCCCAAAATAATAGCTAAATAACACAAAGGAAACACTTCCAAGAAGGTAAAACTGACTCAATACAAGTATATGTCATGAAAACATATAAAATAACAACCAGGTGTACTCATAAAGGATTACATGATGAAATGTATCACTAATATACATCCACATTATTCCTCTCATAGAATGCTGAATTCTAAGAGGTCCCACTCCTCCATCTATCAGAAAGTAAGCACGTTGAAAAAATCTACCAAAACAATATGAGAGATTATCTCGTTTTAATACCTCACAATGATTCCCTGGGATGTCTGGTCTAATTGAGATAATAAGTTTTGATATAATATCCAAATACTTAGTTATAGGATTCTTTCTAAGGTGCGCTCGTTCTGGGAGCTCTCACTCCATGAACTATGAATTCTTCAAAGACCCTTGTAATGAGTTCCCGCATCTTTGGGTCATGCCCAAAGAGGACACACTGAGAAATACACTAGGTAAAATATTTTGGTCAATCCATGAAGGAATGAATCAAATCATGATTCAAATGTATACACCCATAAATACACCAGGGATATCCAGATACACTCAAAACCATACACAGTGAAAGTGATGATAAGTCCAAGCCACTCTCTAGATATAGGATTCTACTTGAAGCATGCTCATTCTAGGAGTCCCACTCCTCAAGCCAAGATGACAATAGGGAAACTTACAATATGTTCCACTGAACATGGGCCCCACCCAAATAGAAAACAATGGAAAAAAGGTCATGAAATATAGATATGGGATTCTGAATAATTCCAAGAACCTAATCTGTATTACACCACACAGTAGGGGATTCTCAGTGAGTAACATGAACCCGATAATGTGGCACTTAACGTAGTGGATCCAAAAGAATAGCATGATCCCTGGGATATAGTCTACAATATGGCTGATTAATTCTAGGAACTCAGAGGTCACTTAAATAACCAAAAAAACCAAATCTATGGTGGTATAGTATCACCCCGGTCCTAAGGAGGATTTTGAACTCTATGAGGGAGTCGTCTCTCGAGGGAATTTCTAGGAAATTCTATACCGAACACTCGAGGGAATAACCAAAGGGATAATACACAAAAATAAGAGTCATTATTAACAAGACCAAAATAAATCTTAAAATGATCTCATTTTAACAAGGTTCACCAAGACTCTGACGACTAATCAATCGAACATACGATTTTAATGTTATGGATATATTTTTTTGTAAAAAAGTGATGAATTGGTTTGGGTCTGGTTGTAACAGCCCGAGATTTTATGAAAAATATTCTTTTTAATTTTATTAATGTCTTGTGTTGTACGCTACACCAAAAGGAGCTTTCACAACACGCATCCTTGACTTGCCTTGCATTACACGAAATCGCAACCTTCCTCGATAGCATGTATAGTACGCAATACTGAGTTTCACGAAACAACGATATGCTATTAAAATATTATTAAAACTAGTAGTTATGAATAGTAATAAGCACTTTTTAAATTTTAGAAATTTTAGCTCTCAAAATGGACTTCATTTTTGGATTTGGAGTATCGAATTTAGCCTAAGGTGAAATTTTGGTACTTTTCGGATAACTTTCATATTCTGATGAATAGTGAAAATTACTAAATTATAATTGAAAACAACTTTTTTAATCGAAATAATTAATAGTGATAAATTATTAATTTGAGTAGTTTTAAAGTATATTTAGAATATATTTTTACAATTTAATACAATGTTGGTCATTGGATGTAATTTCACATTTAAACCAGACATAATCAAGTGTCAATCTTTTGATAGATATTGATTCTTAAAAACACGCTATTTGTTTTAACAGCAGGATTTAATTATAAAATTAATCAATGAAACTTCTATGTTATGAATTTGGTAAAATAGACTTCATTTTTGAATTCGGAATATGAAACATAGATTAGGATTAAATTTTGGCATTATTCTGAAAAACATCAATTTTTTATGAATAGTGAAACTACTAAGTGGTAGTTAAAAAACTGAATTTTTCATAAAACGTAATTTTACCACTTCTGTGAATTGAATTTCAAAAATCTTAGAGACACGGTTGATGTAAGTAAGTAAAATGTGGTTCAATGAGATGAAAATAATTTTTGGTGAATAGTAACTTTTTACTTTTATTTACCACGGTTAAAAGTAAATAGGGTAATTAAGGGTAAGAATGATATTAATATTACCCTAACAGATGTCCTAATTCTATTGGACAAGTGTATCTCGACCAAAAACAACCTTAAGTGTAAAATATAATCATTTAGGCCCACTTGGATTAGATTAGGACATTTATTATTATTTAATTCAATGAAGAGTTAAAAGAGTTAAAATCAAAGTATATTTACTAAAACATTTTTAATTTAGTGTTGTACATAAGATAAATTCGATTGTAAATATTAATTAGAAAGCTAAAAATATTTCCTACATAATGGTATTTTATTTTTAATTTTTATACATCAAATAATTTAATTTATTTATGACACAAAGATGATGCAGTAATTATCTTATTAATGAAATATTGACATAATTGATATTATAAATCCCAAAATAATTGTAATTTAAGACTTTTTATGAATTCCACTAATTTTCTAGGTTACTATGATATATTAGTGTTGATTTAATCAACTTGTTTCGAACATATAATTCTGTTATGACTTTCTCAAAAATCATATATCAAATAGTGTCAAAATTGACACAAAATAGTTTTTAAATCAAATATTATATTATTAATTGTTATTTTATTCCTAAAAATATAAGGTTCGGCCAAATGACTTAGATAAGGATATATGTATTAATAATAAACATTTTGGGGTTCGTTTGGCATGTTATTCTAAGTGTATTAACCATATAGTGAAAGAAAACAAAAAGACACGGTAAAAGTTAAATTATTTAACTTAGAGTTAAATCTAATTGATAAGGTTAAAATAATACCCTAAACATGTCTAAATCCTATTGGATGATAGGAGTTCGACCCATCCCCACTTTATCTTAGAAATAAAACCCTTTAGAACCATTATAAACCGATTTTGACTTAAATATAAAATAATATTTTGAGATATTCCTAAGGTGCCCCTCTCCTCCCTTATAAAAGGGCACCTCCTCCCCCTCATCCACACACCAATTTGAGCACTCAAGCTCGGCCAAACCCTGCCATTTTCTCCTCTACGCTCCCCTAGAATAATTCTAGAGCTCCTGGCCTTCTTCAAATACCAATCTTAGTTCCCTAAGTGGAGGATTCAAAGAGGCGTTCCAAAGAAGAGGTAATATCCATTACCGATCTTTTCAATTTCTTTCTTCTTCAACTTCTTCTTCTTTAGTTGTTTAATGATAAAGTAATAACATCAGTATTAATTACATACTGATATGTTATTATAAATATTAAACAACCCTAATTCACCTTCTATCCATCCTACGGAAAAATGAAATCACCGCGCGTGCGTACGTACAGAATACCGTCTCCACACCGTGGTGTAATCTATTTTCCACCATTACCTTACAAGGATGGGTATACTGGTGTAATGAGTAACTATTTATGATTATTATAAAGTAATATTGATACTGAAATAATATATATATACTCCAATACAATTCCACAATCATAGGAACGATATCATCACTCGTGCGTACGTACGGAATACCGTCTCCATGATGTGATGCGACTCATTCTACATGATCATCATTACATTGTAATTATATAAATTAATTGAATGAATAAATATGATATATGTTACACTAATACCATTCTGGATATAAGGCCTCTATAACCTTAAAAGAAGAATAAGAATTTATTCGGCAAAACACGCATAAGAACAAAAGGCAATAAAGTCCCGAGTAACAAGTAACAATGAAATATTACTAACAAGAAGCTAAGAATATAACCATAAATGAAATCATATCAATATGTATTATTCTGTAATAAGTAAATAACATTATTTAAACCATTATACAGGATCTTCGGACACGTACAAAGCAAATCGGACCTAAGGTAAGGGAAAATATCACAATCCCATTTTTATCCGAGATTGTTTATAATTTGGTATTTACTGGGGTGTATTTTATCATCCACGTCCATGTTTCCTCAATATGTAATATTATTTCCATCCCCCAAAAAATTTTTAAATCCAATTTTACCCTTTGTTGAGTTTTTAGTAAAAGATATGAATGGAATATTTTGTCGTTTTTTTTGTACGAGGTACTTTTTGACTTTTCCAAAAAAAGTGCGAAGAATGTTTTTTTAACTTATACGGCATGAATGGATTTTTAAAACCTTATTTCTAAGAAGCTTCCTTTACATGTTTTAAAGTTTATTTTTAATCAACTTTTTTTAGTTTAAAATTGTATGAAATGTTATGAATGAATAAATGTTTTTGAAGAAGAAAGGATATTTTCCTCAAAAATGGACTTCAAGTGTTTTATCAAAATTATTTTCCATCTAATATAATAAAGGGTTCTGTTTTTATCCCTATTATTACATTTAATTGATTATGTTGTGATGGAATTATTTTTATGAATTCCTTTATCTTATATGAATTTTATTATGATGTCAGGATGTTTAATATTCCCATTTGTATTACATGGGTTATGTAATGATGTATGATTTATGATTTTGTGGCACACATAAGAATGGTATCATTATGAGATGGGTGGGACCTATATCTCCCTCCAATGCATTGGGTATTGATTTTATATCTCATGAGATAGACATGGCTTGAATGGTAGGTTATACCGGTTCAGTGAAACAGGACTGATACGAGGGTGACTCGGTTCATAAAGGGACTTTGTCCACTAAGATTGTCTTGGCAATTAGTCTTGACTAACAAGAAATGATTCTCGATGATGATGTGTGCATGCCACAAAGTATTCAAGTTTTATGTTATGATTATGGGGATCTCATTTTCACTTCTATGATTTATTCCATGTTAAGATATTTTGATCTCTTTTGTAGGTTATGATTTTCAAAAAGATATAATATGATTTTTATTTCCTTTGTTTACCCTTACTGAGCATTTGAGATCACCCTTTTATGTTTTATTTTCCCTAGGATATAAAGAAAGGTTTTAGGTAAAAAAATGGAATATATTTATTGGAGATATTGATGATCTTTCACCACGATTATAAGATTACGTTCCGAGTTTCCAAAGACACTAAACTATTATGATCCTTGTGTGTGTGTTTTTTTTGTTATGTACTAAGTATTCCGCAAATGTAATGTAATGTCCATGTACTTCAGGATTCAGGTCTCTACAGTTGGTATTAGAGGAACGGTTTAGTCAACCTTTGGAAACTAGGATGCGAGAACTTTAGTTAGATCCCTAGAGATATTTCTAAGGTATGTCTAGGGATGTCCCTAAGGTTAAGTATACGTATAGGTTATAGTACTATAATTACGCTAACGATCATAGAATTAAACCTAAGATGTTAGATATTGAAGGTACTCCCCCTTTATTATGTTGTTTTCCCTTGCATGATTTTTTCCTCTCACACTATTCTTTTTGGGTTTTAGACGATGGATGAAACCCGAAGGAACCGTGTTGATCAATGCAATGGACAATGCAATGATTTCCCTCCTGAACAAACAAATGTTATGGGAGATGGATTGAAAAATCTTATTTCTATACTTACACAAGCTATGAATCATTCTGGACATTCAAATGAGCAGAGAAGGGAACAATATACTATTGAGTCCTTCATGAGGCAACGTCCACCTTCTTTCAGTGGGTCTTCTGATCCACTTGTTGCTGAACAATGGATCAGTACCACTGAAAGATATTTTCAGTTCTTCAATGTTCTGAGCATGATAAAGTCATCTTAGCAGTATATCGTATGGAAGGTGAAGCTGGTCAATGGTGGAATCTTATCAAGAATATGAGGCAAAGAGATGAAATTGAGTCCATGGAATGGGACGAGTTCGAGAAATTGTTTTTCAGTAAGTACTTCCCTCGTATTCTTCGAACAAAGATGGAAAAGGAGTTTCTTGAGCTGAAGCAGAAGGATGATGAATCTGTTGGTATATACAAAGAAAATTTTACAAGACTTGCAAGGTATGCATCTGGCATTATCATCCAACCTGAAAGTAAAGTTGATCGATTTTTCAGTGGCTTAAAACCAAGTCTTCAAAGGGCATTAGCTATAAGAGACTTTAGTAGCTTTGAAGAAATTGTGCGTTGTACTATCAAGGTAGAAATGGAAGTTGGTGTTACATATCCATCTCATGGTTTTGACATGAAACGAAAGATGGAGTTCAAGGAGAAATCTCATAATAATGGTGAAAAGAAGATGAATGTTTCCTTATGCACAAAGTGTGGAAACTAGCATGGTAGAGATTGTCTTAAAGGGACTAGAAAATGTTTTAAGTGTGGAAAAGAAGGTCATCGAGCAGCTGAGTGTCAAAATAATGGAAAAAGGGATTCTAATGATATGAATAAAGCAAACGCTGCAGAGAACGCACCACCAACACATCAATGCTTCAAGTGCAAGGAAATGGGGCATTATGCTAATAAATTTCCTAATCCAAGGGTTAGTGATGATCGACATGAGAAACCGCTTAAGGAAAAGGACAAAGGGAAGTCACATGCGCTCACCATTGGCGATGTTGAATATGACAACGATGTGGTGGAATGATTAAGTGTTTATGTAATGGGATTCCAAAATAATGTTGTATCATAAAGTATTGGAATATTTATGTATTGGTCTAATGTGGTATTCAAAGTGATTGAGATATTTTTGGAAATAAGATGATATGAGCATAATTAAGGGAAAATGAGAAAACGAAATGTTTAACAGTATTCATGAGCTCATGATTGATATAAGGACTAAGTGATATCATTGTTTGAGTATATAGAATTTTGGGGATTTTGGTATGAGGAAAGTGTTAAATTTTAACTGCATTCATGTTTTCACTATGGTATTCAAGAGAATACATGATTAAGGACTTTGAATGTTTGGAATGTGACCAACAAAACATATCTTATGATATATGGGGATCGACGATGGTGTTAAATCTCTGGTAATCGTTTTCACTATGTTATGAGAGTGGACTGCAGTATTATGGATAAGCCTAAAGATTCAAATGGATTATGTTGGAAATAAGTTAGTATTGTTTAAGGATAGAAGTTTTCTCGATATTATTGATGGGATGTTATAGTAATATAGTTTTAGAAAAAGGACAACCTGCAGGACGGGCGACATCCCATCGTGTCGGACAAGGCTGTGGGAATTGAACCCACAACCGAAGTGCGACTGGCCTTTATCGCCCACCACTGGCCTACAGGAGGTCCCTGTTTAGTAGAAACTAGTTTTATTATATTAAGCTGTATGACATATGATGTATAAGTCCATTTTAGGAACCATATATGATTAATCTCACTATAGATCGACTTATGTATATAATTGTTTGCTAACCTTTTGTTTGAGACAGATGGAATGACCCGTCATTCTATCATATGATCTGCTAACACTTCACGAATAACAAATTCAACTTCATTTATTTAAGAGATGAAGTGGAAATTGTTAAAGGCACGAACAACAGTGAGATTGTACCAAAATAAAGTAAGTATTTATTCTAATTCAAATTCTTTAACTTTAGGGAAACGATCTTGAAAACCAAAAATGTTGTCCTAGTGATCTTATATCTGATGAATCAGATGGTACCTTAGATCGTCACAAATTTATGGCTTTGTGATTACTGGCTTTTCCATAGCCATGTTCTCTACCACTCTCCATCAGAACATGATGGTTATATTTCTCTTCCATATCCATATTTTCACCTATGTGGAAGCCCAGTGATTAGTTTATTTGGGTAACCGTTACGTTTCATACTTTTGTTTTTAAATATTGGTTTTGATATTCCTTTTTACGATGTGGGTTTCTATTAAAGAAACTTTGGAATAGTAAACCATTCATAACCCCGACAAATTTCGAGGGTGAAATTCATTTTAAGGGTGGTAGAATGTAACAGCCTGAGATTTTATGAAAAAATTCTTTTTAATTTTATTAATGTCTTATGTTGTATGCTACACCAAAAGGAGCTTGCACAACACGCATCCTTGACTTGCCTTGCATTACACGCAATCACAACCTTCCTCGATAGCGTGTGTAGTACGCAATACTGAGTTTCACGAAACAACGATATGCTATTAAAATATTTGTAAAACTAGACGTAATGAATAGTAATAACCACTTTTTAAATTTTAGAAATTTTAGCTCTCAAAATGGACTTCATTTTTGGATTCGGAGTATCGAATTTAGCCTAAGGTGAAATTTTGGTACTTTTCGGATAACTTTCATATTCTGATGAATAGTGAAAATTAATAAATTATAATTAAAAACAACTTTTTTAATCGAAATAATTAATAGTGATAATTTATTAATTGGAGTAGTTTTAATGTATATTTAGAATATATTTTTACAATTTAATACAATGTTGGTCATTGGATGTAATTTCACATTTAAACCAGACATAATCAAGTGTCAATCTTTTGATAGATATTCTTTCTTAAAAACACGATATTTGTTTTAACAGCAGGATTTAATTATAAAATTAATTAATGCAACTTCTATGTTATGAATTTGGTAAAATAGACTTCATTTTTGAATTCGGAATATGAAATATAGATTAGGATGAAATTTTGGCATTGTTCTGAAAAACATCAATTTTTGATGAATAGTGAAACTACAAAGTGGTAGTTAAAAAACTGAATTTTTCATAAAACATAATTTTACCGCTTCTGTGAATGGAATTTCAAAAATCCGAGAGACACGGTTGATGTCAGTAAGTAAAATGTGGTTCAATGAGATGAAAATAATTTTTGGTGAATAGTTACTTTTTACTTTTATTTACCACGGTTAAAAGTAAATAGGGTAAATAAGGGTAAGAATGATATTAATATTACCCTAACACATGTCCTAAATCTATTGGACAAGTGTATCTCGACTAAAAAAAACTTTAAGTGTAAAATATTATCATTTAGGCCCACTTGGATTAGATTAGGACATTTATTATTATTTAATTCAAAGAAGAGTTAAAAGAGTTAAAATCAAAGTATATTTACTAAAACATTTTTAATAAAGGGTTGTACATAAGATAAATTCTATTGTGAATATTCATTATAAAGCTAAAAATTGTTCCCACATAATGGTATTTTATTTGTAATTTTTAGATATCAAATAATTTAATTTATTTATGAAACAAAGATGATGTAGTAATTATCATATTAATGAAATATTGACATAATTGATATTATAAATACCAAAATAAATGTAATTTAAGACTTTTTATGAATTCCACTAATTTTATAGGTTACTATGATATAATAGTGTTTATTTAATCAACTTGGTTCGAACATATAATTCTGTTATGACTTTCATAAAAATCATATATCAACTAGTGTCAAAATTGACAAAAAATAGTTTTTAAATAAAATATTATATTATTAATTGTTATTTTATTACTAAACATCTAAGGTTCGAAAAAATGACTTAGATAAGGATATATGTATTAATAATAAACAATTTGGGGTTCTTTTGGCATGTTATAGTAAGTGTATTAACCATGTAGTGAAAGAAAACAAAAAGACATGGTAAAAGTTAAATTATTTAACTTAGAGTTAAATATAATTGATAAGGTTAAAATAATACCCAAAACTTGTCTAAATCCTATTGGATTATAGGATTTAGACCCATCACCACTTTATCTTTTAAATAAGACCCTTTTGAACCATTATAAACCGATTTTGACTTTAATATAAAATAACATTTTGAGATATTCCTAAGGTGCCCCTCTCCTCCCTTATAAAAGGGCACATCCTCCCCCTCCTCCTCACCCCAATTTGAGCACTCAAGCTAGGAAAAACCCCGAAATTTTCTCCTCTACACTCCCCTAGAATAATCCTAGAGGTCCTGGCCTTCTTAAAAGACCAATCTTAGTTCCCTAAGTGGATGATTCAAAAAGGCGTTCCAAAGAAGAGGTAATATCCATTACCGATCTTTTCAATTTCATTCTTCTTAAACTTCTTCTTCTTTAGTTGTTTCATGATAAAGTAATAACATCAGTATTACTTACATACTGATATGTTATTATAAATATGAAACAACCCTAATTCACCTTCTATCCATCCTACGGAAAAATGAAATCACCGCGCGTGCGTACGTACGGAATACTGTCTCCACGCCGTGGTGTAATCTATTTTCCACCATCACCTTACAAGGATGGGTATAATGGTGTAATGAGTAACTATTTATGATTATTATAAATTAATATTGATACTGAAATAATATATATATACTCCAATACAATTCCATGATCATAGGAACGATATCATCACTCATGCGTACGTACGGAATACCGTCTCCACGATGTGATGCGACTCATTCTACATGATCATCATTACATAGTAATTATATAAATGAATTGAATTAATAAATATGATATATGTTACACTAATAACATTATGGATATAAGGAATCTATAACCTTAAAAGAAGAATAAGAATTTATTCGGCAAAACACGCATAAGAACAAAAGGCAATAAAGACCTGAGTAACAAGTAACAATGAAATATTACTAACAAGAAGCTAAGAATATAACCATATTTGATATCATATCATTATGTATGATTCTAGAATAAGTAAATAACATTATTTAAACCATTATACAGGAGCTTTGGACACGTACAAAGCAAATCGGAGTTAAGGTAAGGGAAAATATCACAATCTCATTTTTATCCGAGATTGTTTATAATTTGGTGTTTACTGGGGTGTATTTTATCATCCACATCCATGTTTCCTCAATATGTAATATTATTTCCATCCACCTACAATTGTTTAAATCCAATTTTACCCTTTGGTGAGTTTTTAGTAAAAGATATGAAAGGAATATTTTGTCGATTTTTTGTACGAGGTACTTTTTGACTTTTCCGACAAAAGTGCGAAGAATGTTTTTTTAACTTATACGGCATGAATGGATTTTTAAAACCTTATTTCTAAGAAGCTTCCTTTACAAGATTCCAAGTTTATTTTTAATCAACTTCTTTTAGTTTAAAATTATATGACATGTTATGAAAGGATAAATGTTTTTGAAGAAGAAAGGATATATTCCTCAAGAATGGAATTCAAGTGTTTTATCAAAATTATTTTCCATCGAAGATAATAAAGGGTTATGTTTTTATCCCTATTATTACATTGATTTGATTATGTTGTGATGGAATTATTTTTATGAATTCCTTTATCTTATATGAATTTTATTATGATGTCATGATGTTTAAGATTCCCATTTGTATTACATGGGTTATGTAATGATGTATGATTTATGATTTTGTGGCACACATTAGAATGGTATCATTATGAGATGGGTGGGACCTATATCTCCCTCCAATGCATTGGGTAAAGATTTTATATCTCATGATATAGACATGGTTGGAATGGTAGGTTATACCGGTTCAGTGAAACAGGACTGAAATGAGGGTGACTCGGTTCAGAAAGGGACATTGTCCACTAAGATAGTCTTGGAAATTAGTCTTGACTAACAAGAAATGATTCTCGATGATGATGTGCGCATGCCACAAAGTTTTAAAGTTTTATGTTATGATTATGGGGATCTCATTTTCACTTCTATGATTTATTCCATGTTAAGATATTATGATCTCTTTTGCAGGTTATGATTTTCAAAAAGATATAATATGTTTTTTATTTCCTTTGTTTACCCTTACTGAGCATTTGAGCTCACCCTTTTATTTTTTATTTTCCCCAGGATATAAAGAAAGGTTTTAGGTAACAAAAAGGGAAGATCTTTATGGGATATATAGAAGATCTTTCACCACGATTAGAAGATTACGTTCCGAGTTTCCAATGATACTAAACTATTATGATCCTTGTGTGTGTGTTTTTTTGTTATGTACTAAGTATTCCGAAAATGTAATGTAATGTCCATGTACTTCAGGCTTCGGGTCTCTACACTGGTCTGACCCAATACGACTAACCTGACATAGCTAGGGGTCTTCCAAATGGACCTAAAGGGTCCACAATCACCGTTGGGCCTTCCTCAGACCTTCTAACCCATCCTGGAGTGTTCGGGTCTGACCGGGCCGGCTGGAGCGGACCGAACTTCTTCACCCAGAATGCAGCGGGCACCGTGTTTCGCCCACGTTCATTTCTGAAGGTCTCTACCATGGTCTAGATGAAGCGCAACCTCCAGCATAATCTATCAACCCACCAATTTCTATTGAAGGTGGCCTCTGATCAACACCCTCATTGTATTCTACTAGCACACACCTCCTCCCACACACGACCGCTACTAGGGTGCCGGTGGGGCCTTCTGTGGTCCACCAGACACATTCTGGTGGACCCTTATTCAATATGAATGCTTTTATAGTGTCCTCAATTCATGTTATACGTAAAAAAGGTTTTGAATTCTCACTTGGATCTATTATGGTGAAATGTAGGTCACGCAACGATATCTCCCTCACCGCCTCGATTCGTTCTCCACCATTGTTGCTGCACATCTGTCATGTCATGTCCTTTCCAAATCACTAACATCATATCATTGTGTGATAAAACAGTTGTTAAATGATTTATCATTAATAAAACAGAAATTAATGCAATGGTAGTGCGGTTGAAAAGAACAATAAGCAACCCAAGGATCAAACCTCGGCAATTTGTTCATTCTAGCCTCAATAGGATACATCCGAAAGATCAAGAAAATGACGAGAATATATGAAATCAATCAAACAATAATCAATCCCTCATAAACCCTTCATATTGACACCACTCCTAAAATAATATTAAGGACTCATGAATCATACTATTCATTGTTCGATTCACATTCATCATAGGAATTATAAGATAAGGAAAAGATGGAATTTAAATAATAACCCTAACTCGATTTAGATTGCACGCTGGTATAGATTGATGTGACACCACCATGACGATCCTTGTTTCCACTTTCATTCCTCAATTTGGCACGACTGGATTCAGTCCTGAACTTCGATCATTTGTTTCCAGTGAGAGAGACTCCTCCATCTTTCCTTTGGTAAATTCTAGGGTTCCATAGAAATATCCAACATTATGAATTCTAACGCTGGACCATTCCCACAAAAAATATAGGAAACATGTTAACATATATATGTGTTTCAACGTTAATGTTCCCCATATAAACAACATCATTGTGCTACATCATTTATGAAAAGATAAAAGGTTTCTCTGTCACTGCATCATAGCATCACCATGCTACGAAACATATAAATTAAGTAAAATAAAATTCTTTTAGATTATTTTATTACCTCCTATAAAAATTCTAAAAATTAATTTTACCATTGACCCGTGCCGAATTGGGTTAGGCTCCACATATAGAAAAAACATCATTACAATATCAATGGTTATCTTGTATTTCAAATAAGAGTTACCATTTAGAATTTATAAGGATTTGAAAAATAAAATAATTTTATTTACAGTAATCTCATTTTCGGGATTTTATACTAGTGACTTGCACCGACTAAACATAAGTCATTCCTAGTGTAAACCCACTACTCTGAATACAATGGTTCCCAAAAAATTTCTTATCTGGACATCTATTTAAGTCTTATTACACTTTTTCAAGAAAAATTCTCACACACTATTTAAAAACATAAAATATTTTTAACGGATCATTCCCAGCCATCATAGCCTCAGAATCGCATGCCATCTCAACTACTGGTCTCTTAAATTCCCAATGAATTTTCAAAATATAAAATCTATTATATCCAAGTTATTATAGGTATTTAATGAATATAATTTTAGACCATGATAGAAAAATTTATTGATTTTTCACAGGTTTTAAAAAAATTATTAATTAGATTTTAAACTTCTCAATAATTTAAAATATATATGGTTGGTTTTCAATGAGCTGTGAATTTTATTATGGTGTTTTATAAATCATACATACTTCTCGAAAAAATGTTTAAGAAGAATTAATATTGGTTAATAATGGATAATAATTCCTGATAGAGATGTAGATATTTTCCACACAACACATTCCATATATGATAAAATAAATTTTAAAGAATATTTAATAGGAATAATAATGTATTATGCATGTGGTAAGATCAGTCATTTGGGTCATGACATTATGGGAAAGTGTTTTGATCAAAGAAGTATTTAGATATGTAATTATTAGTTAGAAGTGATATGTTTAAAAGTCATTGATTTTTAAAATTATACCAACACATCTGTGATGTTAGTTACTCATAGTGGGAATAATTTAGACTAAAACAATAATGAGGTGTAAAATCGGTTAAGTACTACTATAAAAAATACAAGCCACTAAAATAAAGTGGTAACAGTAATATTAGATAATTATTTAGATTATAAAAATATCTTATTTGATTCAAGATCTACGAATTCTGTTTGTTTTAGAATTTAGGAAGTAGAATCAAAATACCATATCAATACATGATGTTAAATATTTTTTTAATAAGCCTTAAGGGTAGTCCTAAAGTGAAATAAATCTATTCAAGTCACCCTATAATCATCTATATAATGTGTTTTCCTATTAAACATTTTTTGACATTACCATTGTAGAGTTTGACGTCATTACAGGTATAGATTGGAATCTATTTTACCTTGTAATGATTGATTATAGAGATCATTAATTTTCAATTTGGAAATATGTTTATTTTATATAACAGAGATAATTAATACCTTATATAAAATATCATGAAGTGGGTGAACGGATTAATTATTGTTTAAATGTTATCAAACACATAATATAAAAAATAATGAATGTATTCAAATTTTTATATACTAATTTTGATGGATTATGCAGATATATTTCTAGGTGATTTTCATGGTTTTATTCCAAATTTAGAGGTTGAATTTACATTGAACATAGTGCTTGATTTTAAGACAATTTCATTATAACATTATCGAAATAATCCAGCATAAATGTTGGAATTAAAAATGATGTTACAAGAGTTTTATGGTAATGGTTCCATTTTTCTATTCACATCACCTCAGGGGGCTCACGTTTTGTTTAAAAATAAGAAGAATAATTTCCTGGTGATTTCTACTATTTATAGTGCACTTAAAAATAAAATGTTAATGGAAAAAATACATTGACTCATATTAACTACTAGTTTGATCATTTATACAGTATAGATTATATTTAAATAGATGATATCATAACAATGACATACCAGTTTAATCTTAAAGGGGGTATCATTTTAAAGATGGTGTTACATAATTGGTATTCCTATTATGTGTTTTGTTGTTATTCCTTTTGGAATTTAAGTATACATTATATATTTATATATATTTGAATACAAATTCTATGAGTATTTATATAAATTTATAATAGTTTAAATTTATTAAATTCAGGATTATTCTAAATGACATAAGGAAAATTATAATCATATGATGATTATTACTCATAAATTAATAGAATATAAATTATATGAAAATTGTGGGAAATAATAATTTTTTATATCCAGTTTATTTTCTAAATAATGGTGTTTCTATTGTTTGTTTAACTATAGATAATACTAAAATAGAAGTTGTTGAATTGTGAAAATAACCTATAATTTTACATATATTCTATTTTTTCATGGAATAATTATTTACTATATGCATTTTGTTAACAACATTTCTCATTAATATACCATACAACCTATGTTAAATACAAATTATACTAAAAAATGTTTTGTTGTAAATTATTCTATAATATAAAAATATGTATTGATAATTCTATAGTTTTATCCATAAAAACATGAAATTGAAAAAAATTCATTTATTATGGTGATTAATTGATGTTTCTAGGTTGTTTCCAAAAATAATATGATCAAGAAATTGCACTCACATATCAAAAATTGAACACCCAAGTAAAGAAATATCATATTTATAGTCTTGAGATTACAATGGTTTTTATTAATTTATAAATTATAAGGAAGGATTTATATAGTTTAAGATTTTTAATAAATGTTAGACATAAAAGTTTTCTTTAAATATTCTCATAACTAGATTTTAGAAAGAGCAAGAGATGGATGTTGCAATTAATAATGGACAATGATTGGATGATTCACTATCATCCAAAATAAATAAAACAATTTATTTTAATACATGATTAAAGTAGATGAATAAACATTTACTATCATTCTATTATAATATGATCTTTTACATAATAAGTTAATGAATTTTATTCATGTAATTATTCATATAGGAAGTCCCTATTAATTATTCTATGTGTCAGTGAGACAATGTATTTCGTATAATATAATAACTTCTGAAATATATTATAATGATTTGAATGAAATGGAAAAAAAGTTCAATAAGTGTTTGCTTCATAAATTTATTGTATTTAAATAAGGGGTTATGAAATCTCTATATAGGTTGTTTGTGTTATGGGATTACATGTTGATCACTGAATTTCTCAGTAAAGATCATATCTCTCCGTATTCTATTAAACTTGGAAAAACAAAATATATAGATTCCTATAAGAATATTGTATTTGGGGGAGAATAAATAAATATATAGAAAATCTTACAATGAAATGTTTATAATTTCATTTATTTAGAGATAATTTAAAATAATAAAAGGGGATAATATTTCTTTCTATACTGCATGAATGGAAATGAGTAAATATATTAGTATATGATGTTGTAGTATTACCAAACAACTATTGAGGGATAAATTTATTTTGGGATATCATTGTCATATTGAATAAATTAATTAATTTTCATCCACTTTGAGATATTATTTAATTAGATAATATTGGTATAATTTAAATTCAATTTCGAGTTATATTATATCGAGTATCTCTCTCTATTGGTTATCAACATGATCCCAAATTTACAACAATTGTTTTGAAAGGACAATATAAGTTGTTGGGTGCTAAATTAAATTTCATTATAACATTTCATCCATGACAATATTGGTAGTTAGTTTGAATGATATAGAAGATTTAGGATATTGTTTAACCATTCATATTGGGTTCCTAAGGAATTTGGGATCGACATCTTTTATTAGTGGATTTCTCATATAATACAATCCTTCAATCTAGTATATAGATGGAACCTTATATTATGTTATATGGAAAATATAGTTGGATTCATATATGTTTGCACATGAAATTTTTAATAAAATGATTAAAGATCATATAAATATTTATTAGAAATATGAGAATAGATCAAAGAAGAGAGATGTTTTATGAATATAATAGGATTAAATATCATTCATTGGAGCAAGGATTTCAATACTTTAATAAAACATATTCCATAAAAGACTTATGTAACTTGGTAAAAATGTAATTTTATGTATTATGTTTATTATACCATGTTAAATTATAGAAAAAAGACTTATTTGTTTTGTTAACTTTTATATTTTCCTCCCTGTTTATATTAGGTACATGATATGATTCATATTTAATTATTAAGGAAATTTTTACATGATGCCTCCTATTTTTTTATACCTGAAGTGGTTGTGTTGGATGAAAATATTTATTTTGAGGAAAAAATTGTTCATTATTTTTCTATCATATTTATCTAATATTGAAGAATATGGTGATTTTAAAGGAAAATATCTTATGGATTGATAGTATGATTTTGGAAGAAAAATGTGAATAGATAAAATTCCAAACAAAAAATACCTTCACATGTTTATGAAATGAATAAAATTATGAGAAAAAAAATTTATAAGGGTGGATAATGTGAAAAAAAATTATTCGTATAAAAAATTATTATGAGTTATAATAATTAAATTTATGGAATTTTATTCATAATATTTTTAATTAATAATTATATAATTTTGTCGATCGATTAAGAAATAATATTTTTATTTAAAACTCATTTAGAGTGTTTGGTTAAGAGTAAAATTTATTTAATTTCTAATATTAATTTTACAATGAGGACATATTTTTTAATTCATAATAACTATTTTATATTATGTTGAATATTTATTTTATTAAATGTTATATTTTTGATTAAATAAAGAAAAATACTATTTTTCAAATACCATTAATTTTATAACATAATAAAGAAGTAAAATTTAGTAAAAAATAAATACAAACTAATAAATTGAAAATGTATGTTATTCTGTAGTAAATAACGTTTTTAGAGTATTATTTATATTTTAGAAACCCATTACTGGCTATTTGGAACTAAAATTATATTTTATTCTAATTAGATAAATTATTTGGATATTTTCATTTAATAGTTTGGTATTGAGAATTCCATTAGTGTAATGATTTGAGAAAATATCATATAATATTTTCTAATTATAATACAAAACACACATGAAAATAAATAATATGCATAATTTTACTATAGAGTAATTTTTCGACATAATACATGTATTTTTAAAAAAGAATAATTTTGTGTGTTTGAAATACTTATATTAAAACAAATTTATGCCAATTTAATAAATAAAATAATGTAAAATGATTTCCATATATGTAATTTTATAGAAATTACTTTTCAATTAGTTACTTTTTCTTTTTTGGTAACATAAATTTACTTGATAGGTGAAAATTTGTCACGTGAGTTAATGCTAAAATGTAATAAACATGTTAAAATAAATGGAAAATTATTCATGAAAAAACATTGTTAAATATAATTAGATGAATTTATTTTTCACTCCATCAAATAATTTTAAAAAATTCAAATTTTTTGTGAAATTTTCCTTCAGAACATATTGTAATATATTTAATAATTTTAATTATTTACTAGATTTCAACTACATTAAAATATAAAAGGCATATACCTCTTCTCTATTATCCAAAAATATTTTGCACTATATTTTAGAAAATATTTTAAAAACTCCCCCTCCAACTCTCCTCCATATGTTTTAGAGGGTCTTTGTCCTAAAACAATTAATCCTCTAAGGATTATTGTTCAATCCAAATAGGTTCTCACAGGATGTTGTATAAGTCATAATCGAACTCCCTAATGGTTCTATTTAAGTCATTATCACTAAAAATCTCTTATAACCATGATAAGATATTTTAATTAGTATATTAAAAGAATTGAATAATTATTTTTTTGATATAAAAACTATTTTATACATCATTTATATTCTAGGAGAAATAAAAACCTCACTAGTGCATACATGTTGGCTTCCACCACCATTAAAAGATGCATTTCTTTTTTCATCATCACATAATTTGGTTTTTGATAATGAGATGTAAAATTAATATATATTATATTTAATATATAATTCAAATTAGGGGAATATGAAATATCACATACCATATTTTTCTCTCCTTCATTGGAATATGATAAGGCAACTTGTGTGTATATATAGACTACAACTACCATGAAATGATGTGATACATTTTTCATTATTTATCCACATTTATAGTCCTTAAAATTGAAATATTGAACAGAATATTTATAAAATATTTATTATTCAATAAATGAAAAATATTTTTTAATATATATATTTTATACCATGTAGGAAAATATAAACATAACTTGTCTCTATATTTGGACCACAACCTCAATGAAAAGATGTTTTTAAATATTCTTTATTCCATTACATGGTTAATTTTAAAATTACCATTATTTATAAATATAATATTTATTACATTAATAGTATTCTTACAACATGACCACTTAACCTTGGTCAACCTATAATGATTGTTTTAAAAGATAATGGAAAAATGACATTTTTACATATGATGAAAAATTAAATTATTTAGTAACTAAATAAAACATCGTAAAAAATGAAATAATTATATTATTGAAAATATACTTAAAATGTAAATTGATCAAAATAATATAAATAACTAATTATTTTAATTATTCATGATTAATTGGATGTAATATTTTAAATAATGGTTATGGTAAGGGGACATTTGTAAAACCCCATTTACAATTTTTAATTTTTTCTTTGATTGTATCATTATCATGTATATGTTTGTTTAATATGATCAATAATTTTCATCAATGATTTATTAAGTTAAATTAATATTTAATATTATTTTATTTAAAAAAATTTATTAAGTAATTTTTATGCATTTTTGAATGATTTTTTTAATTTTTGTTAATGTTTGTGAAAAGAGTGGCTTTTAATTTAGACAACATGAATTCATTTGACCAGAATCATGTCCATCACTAGTTTTAAATATTACTCTATTTTTTTCCTAGATGATATTATTACCCATATGTTGGGAATATTTATTTATTAAAATTTCTTATATTTAAAAATAAAGTTGTTATCATATTTTTGCGAAAACAAAATGTTTTTATGATTATAGGTTCAAAGGTTTTTTAATAGGGTTTTATGATTATAAAAGGAATGATCGTAAATTTTTTCTTCATTGTATATTATTTGGGTGTAAATATGAGGATGGGTTATCCTGATATATACCATGATGATGAGTGTTCCTGATATTACTCTTCACTGAATAAGGTAATGATTTAGTGTTTGAAGGTAAAAGGTAGTGGATATAATTAGGCCATTTAATACAATGTAATTAACTTTGTATATGCTATTCCATTCCAAGGATAAACACTAATGAACACATGATTTGAATTTTATTCTCTAAAATACATATTTTATTCCATCTAATTGTTTTTATGGAAATATTTTAATTCAATGAGATCAACAATTAGTATGGAAATTTAAAATACCAAGTTATAT
The DNA here is from genome assembly GCA_963277665.1 of Viscum album. NCBI lineage: Eukaryota > Viridiplantae > Streptophyta > Magnoliopsida > Santalales > Viscaceae > Viscum > Viscum album. Next base: position 1,173,613,748 of record OY728140.1, on the reverse strand, counting down.
TTTAATCTAATAATTTCCCAATTTATCATGTTCCCGATGATTGAATCATTGGTTTCCTATGCTTTAAAATGTGTTTCAATGGATTTGACTGATTAGAGGTTTATTTTATATTGTGGATATTTATTTGTTATGATCTCTATGTTTTATTATGAATAGGGATAAATATTTTCATGGGTTTTCAGGTTTTTACGATGGATAACTGAATTCATCAACATTTATAACCCATTCATAGATTATAGAGCTTATTACTTGTTTATAAAGGTTTCAATGTGATCTAATAATGTGTTGAAATTATAGAAATTATATATTTCTTCTATTGGGAAATATATTGAATAATGATAAAGTATTTTAAATGAAATCGGGGTGTAAACTTAAATCTTTTATTTTCCTGAAACTAATACAATATATGAAATTGTGTGATTTTAGATATTATAGAAATTTTAATTTTCTAAAACATTAATTAAAAATAATTCTAAAATTATAATAACATGAAATCCATGTTTTAAATATATTTATTTTTATTTTTATAAATAAGGTGTCATATATAATGTCAATGGTCGTTATAAATGAATTTAACAACTGTTTAGGTTAGATTAATTAAGTCATATGGTATCTATATTCTTGTACTGTATTGAAATCATATGTTGGTAGAATTTAAAAAAAGTAAGACATTAGCTAGAATACCCAATAATATTTCGTTTATTATATATCTATTAGAATTTAATCCAAATAGAAGACATAAGGAGGATGATGTATCCATATATTATGGTATAAAAAAATATATATAAAAGGGTTAGAGAACCTTGAAGAACTTTTTAGATAATGGTTATATATATTTTAGATGATATTAATGTGTATATAATAAAAAATTTGTTATTTAAATTTGTTATAAATTTATTATATCTAAAAATATATGTATAATTTTTAATTACCCTATGTACTGGATTAAAATTACAATGAAAAGGGTTATTGAATCAAGGATTTTATTATATAATAACATAAAATTCGTATATATATAATAATAAACGAGATGATAGATATGGGTTATGAATCACCAAATTCAATAACAATCATCAAAATATGTTTAAGATAAAAATATTTTTATTTGGGATATGGATTTCACCTAGATTTCTATAAGAGGAGGTGTGTGATCTCACAACCCGTCATTGTCATATTTTAAAGAAATTATTATTATCTTCAAAAAAATTCAAAACACATTAAATAACATATATGATATTGAAAAATTGTTAATTTTTTTAAATGTTCCCAATTGATGAAATATGTTTTATTTTCATATATAAATTTGTTTCTATAATTTATTAGTTAATCTATAATAAAAATTTGTTCTAATAGTATAGTGTGAATATTTTTAGACTTAGTTCATTTTGTTGTTATGAAATAAATTATTATACAATCAAAAATAAAAAATGAATAACATTTAAAATCACTAATAGACTATGTTATGTTGGAAAAAGATTAATGTGAAAACTCAAATATTCTTTAAAAATTAAATCAAGGAAATATTTCAATAGAAAAGTTCCCAATAAATTAGAATATGATGAAGTTATAATTATTTATAATAACACAAAATTATATTAATGTCATAATATTATATTTTATGATTTAATGAAGTTTGAATACCTATTAAAAGAGTTGAATATTTTAAACATAATTAAAACATATAACTTTTGTAATAATTTTTTTTGTTCATAGATGTTACATATTAATGAGTTTATTAAGTGAAATTTTATTGCATGGCATTATAAATATGTTGATAAAATATCATAGAGATGTAATGAGTTAATGAAAACCCTAAATATGTAGAAAAAATCAATATGATTTGGTAGTCTATCAAATATTATTTGATGAAAAAAATATTTTGTTTGGGATTCTTATAATTTCTAAAATATGTTTCGAATAAAAAATGAACCATGTAATACAAAATGATATCTCTAGTTTACCATTATTTTATACTAGTTGAATGTATTAAAAGAAGTGAAATTATAATTTGCCTCTTAAAGGATGCAATTGAGTTATTGATAAATGATTCACATCATGGAGTATTATTGCTTGTGATAAAATATTAATGTTTTCATGAGAATTATTATTTATAGAGGAACAAAATATGATTATGGTACAAATGTTTATTTTAATATTATATGAACAATTTATATACCACAAAGTGTCATACAATGAGATTTTTCTATAATTATGTTGAATGTTTCATATTTGAATATTCAAAGCCATGTTTTTTGAGTTACATTAGATCTGAACCTTTATAAACAATTAAAATTATTCTTAATCTATTAAGTATTATCTATTGATGGGTGGTAGGATTTGATGTTAATTATATCAATTGGTATATCTTAGACATGACTGTATTTTTATTTTCATATAATGAGTATACCATTTGGACATCGATTGAGATAGACTAAGGAAGTGTATGGACATAGCTAGATACATTATATATGATGTGTTCATGTATCTAGGCAAGTCTTATATGACGTTCTCATCCTTATGGATGAATGAAATGTGATTTATTCTTTGACTTAAATATTATATACTATAATATCCAAGAATGTAGGATTTGTCTATACGAGATCAAAATTCTCGATGTTCAATAATCAGATTATGTATCAAATAGATGGATTATATGATTTCAAATACTTCTATATGATTAAGCTGGTATGTGCATGTATATAGATACATATGATTGATGGAGATCACACTAGAACCCTTTATAGAAATTGTAAAACTGATGATTTATTATAGTTCATTTTTTCGTACATTATTTAATCAAATAATTCAAATTTGATATTAATGATAAAAAGTAATTTGATGCAGAAATTTTGGATTAATTAATGTGGATTGAATTTTTATAAAAATAGATTGACACTGTAGTCATGTTTTATAGTTTATGCCAAAGTATATTTAGATTTATATTCACAAAAAATTGTATATGATGTGATTTATCGTGATATTTTTGGATTTCTTCTAAAATATTTGTGGAAATAAATCAAAAAGGTGCTATGTATAATGATTCAAACTTTATTATATATTATATAATATATTTTAATATGGAACAATGTTTATAAATCGATAGTGAATTTGGGAGATTGATTTAGATAATTTCTAGAAAAATTAAATTTTTTATGTGTATTTGGATATATTTCATATAATTATATATTAGTATCATAAGGCATGGTATTGGATTTCAGGCCACTGCCTAACTATTATAATTTCTGAAGTATATATATTTTAATAGAATATGAATAATAATGTACAATTCATTTAACCACCAATGGTAAATAAGTAAAATAATCGTTAAATGTTTAACAAAAAAATTATATTCCACCTTGGTTGACATTGAAAGTTTATTATGATGAATAAAATTAAGGGATTAACATTTTACTCAAGCGATGAATGTTTGAAAATTTTAAATTATTAATCTTTCATTTTTTAAAATATTAGTTAATGGATAAACAGTCATGAATACTTGAAGGTCTATATGACGGGTTATTTCCATTATGATGGTAGATTTCATTTATTCCCTGACAATTTTTGGATTCACATTTGTGATGTTCACTTCTTCTTACTACATTTACCTTGTGAGATACTTGGATATCATAAAACGATTATGGGTCTTACTAATATATTGGGTTATTCAATTCATCTCATGGAAAATCCATGAAGGAGGTATTCATAAGTACATATCTTTGTGATATTATTTAAATGCACATTTGGAGAAAATAACAATGAACTTCGTTCGATAAAGGTAAAAAATGTGTTCTTTTATTTTTTTAATAATATTTTTTAGCTTTATAAAAACTGATTTTTGGAATTTAAGATTTTTAATCTGTTTTATTTCATTTAAAAATATTTTCTATATCATTGGGAACATGGAAAATTGTGATAGATCTATAGATGATGATGTTGGTATTATACAAAATGTGTAACTTTATTGTGAGGATGGGGGTTGAAATATTTTTAGAGATATCTTTACTCAAAATTTCTTTGTATATGCCACATTGCACTATTTAATTACATTTTTGGAAATATCATTACATTATCAGATGAGTTTAATTAAGAAATTATTAAATTTTTTTGGAAATTTATTTATTATATTATGAAATAATTATTTTTTGTTTCGTATTTTAATTTATAAATACGATCCATAATTATTTTATGAGGGTCACACAGTATTTATATTGAAAAACAATTATCATTTAGTAGGATTTAAATTTGACAACTTTTTATTGTGTATTTAATTTATTTAATGTGATGAACTCGTAATCCTAGAAATAAATATTTTTTATTATTTTAAAAAATTAATTTTATGTATTTATATTTTTTTATTTTATATATGTTGTTACAATCTTTTTTAATCAAAAAATGAATACATATGTTCATGTATATATATTTTCAATAAATTACATTATTCATTTTGAAATTTAAATTTAAATATTTTATAAATAATATTTCATAATGATGAGTTCATTTTTGGAATAAAAATATTTGATATATCATAGGGTAATTTGTTGGATTTTTTAATGGAATGTATTTTGGTGAATAGTTAAAAATACTGATTTTTTTACAAAACATTCATTTATTTTATTTTAATACTATATTTAAAAATACCCATTAAAAATCATATTTTGATTTAAATTTATATAAAATACATGTGACGAAATTTAATCAAAGTAATGGAAAAGTAATCAATATAATAATTGATTTTGGTATAAGTTTATTTTATTTTGAAAAATTGTTATCTTATTAAAACTATTTATTATGCAATTAGAGGATTTATATTAAAATTAATTTCTTCCAATTATAAAAAATAAATAATATAAAATGAAATAAAATTTTAAAAATTTTATTGAATTTTCTATTGAGTATGAATTCATTTTTATTATCAATGAATAGTAAGCTTAGTAAAAACATTGTAACTATGGTAAAATGGAAAACAAAGTAAATTATGATTAAAACTGGGTGTTATGTTGAAGAAATAATATTTTATTTATTATTTTATTGGAATATTATAGTGAATATCAATTAATATACTATTTGTTTTTATTATGTTCGACATTCACATGAATATCATTTTGAAAAACTCACTATTTTAGAAATAATACAACTGTTCAACTCCACTCACTTATAAAGGAAAACTCTATTATTGCCTTCCAAATACTTCAATTAATTCAATTTTATCCAAAAACAATATAAATATCTTCCGAAATATATCCTCATGTCCTAGAGGTCAATATCATAACAAAATTCCAAATCTATATTACTTAACAGGTAAGCCAAATGAATTATCCCAAAAAATATGTATAACCCTTAAGAAAGGGTCTTAATGTTTAATTTTGCATCTATCTCAAAAAAACATTTACATTAATATTGTAAAATAACAACCTTAGAATTAGTAATATACTATATATTTTTATGATTATGCTACAAACCTTTTTCATCTCATTTTACGTCATATGGGATTTGAAATGAACGCTCAGGCATAATTTTAGACTACATACTTCATAAAGTGATGTGTATCAATTTTATTCACCCGATAATATAGGTTATGAAAATTATTAAACAAATGTATATTTTTTTAAAGAAAAAATTATTATTATATAAATATAATATTTTACATTACTTTATAGCCTTCCAACCTTTATAAAATGATAACACCGCTTGTGCGTGGGTTTGGACTACAACCTCAACAAGACAATGTTATTTTATTTTCATCTCTATCTTATCAGTATCATAAAAATTAACAATATAAGGAATAAATATATCATTAATAACAAATTATTTAATTTTTAAAACAAAATTATTATCTACTCTTTTTATTCAACCTGTTTGAAATAGTGAAAACATCATTCATATGTCTATACAGACAATCGTTTCCATTAAACAACGTGGACCTTTTTCATGACCACCATAAATGGTTAGTTTTGATTTGGTATTTAAATATAAATATTATAATTTTATTATTTTTATAATTATTTATTTAATAGAAACATAATTCATTTTACCATGTTTAATACACCAATATTGTATTGAGTTTAAAAACTGAATTCCCTAAAAATGCCTAATGTAAACAGAAACATTTTAGTACCTGTATAAAAACTCATAATAAATGAACTAAAATGAATAATATTAAATAAATGTACTCTAAAAGTTTATTAAGATTTTATAAAGAATTTTTTTTAATTCAGTAGTTATATAACATATGAAGATAGTTATGTCATAATGTTAGATATTACATGTCTCAATTTCCATTGAGGCTGAATAGGATTTCCTCACTTTTTTCTTAAATGTGGTCAATATATATAGATGAATTTTAAAAATAATTAATATAAATTATTTTAGATTATTTTTCTTTTTAATTTTCACAACTTCTATGGTACTTTGATTCAAATCTTACCAATGTAGTAAATTATTTTCTTTAAAACATTTTTTATGGTACTCCTGTAATCTATTTTCCATCAGTACCCATGTTCTAGAAAATACTATTGGTATATTATTATTTATATATTAACAAATATTAAATTTTATTTTAATATAATTTTGAATCACTTTAATATGGATTGAAATGTAATATTTCAAACATTTTATTAATGGGACATTTTGAATTTTTTACTAAGGTGTGGAAAAACTATTTTAACATTTATTTCATGACCACTTTTTCAAATTAATATATAAATTATTCAATATATAAATGAATCTAAAATTATAATTTTACTTTTGATCAATAATCTTATAACCACCTTTTATAAATTTTTAATTTTTAGCACTTTTCAATTGCTATTTTATTTCTCATTAAGTTTATTTGAAAATGGGATGTGTTTTTATAATGGATTGAAAAAATATTTTTAAGGGTATTATGGTGAAAATTTGAATTTTATAATTTTCATTTTCATGATTTGGTACTTCGACATTATATATAATGACATGTGAGCTCTATATAGCTCATGATTAAAGGTTAGTCTTGTATAGCTTTCTAAATGATAGATTAAATATTAAGTCTTTTAATGTAAAAAATTATTGGAGATAATATAGTATGTTTCCCTTATATAATCAATAGGTATATAGATATTTTAAAAAAACATAAAATTGAGCAGACATAGTTTATGAATAAGAATCTCCTGGAAACAAATTTTATAAGCGCACAATTTTTTATTTATTTTGTTTTATTTTATGGTGTAATAAATGATTAAAGGTAAATGGATTGTTTATTAATGAAATTTTTTCATGGGTTCCGATGTTCCAAAATATTTATTCACGGTTTTTAATATAAATATTATTTGTTTTAAAAGGTTTTATTTGATCAATGGTTGTTTCTCAATTTTGGAAATGTTTTATTTATTTGCTCAAATCATTATTGTGATAAAGGAAAATAACCTCATTAATATTCATATTTTCAAAAGATAAACTAGATTATTTTATTATTATATAACTCATTTTAATTTTATTTTTCATTCCATGATTTATGTATTATTTATAGTATATAATGAAGAATAGAAATTTTATCTTGTTCAATATTTATTCTAGTGTTTGTATTCTTAAATGAATAAAATCAATCCTGAATTAAAAAGGGGTGTTAATGTAAATCTATGTGTTTGTGGAAAAATTAATCCAAAAGGCTGTACACACATTTTTATCTGATTCTTTTCCCCTAATTCTATAAAATACTAAACTAAAAATATCTATGAAATGTATGTAAGTATATACCTTAGTATAAAGAATATAATTATGGGTAGTTTGTGTTACAATTCATTAAAGTTACTATCAATGGAATGTTTTTGATATATTTAATTTTTAGAAGAATTATTGAATAAAAATTAAGAAAACAATATTTTATTTAAAATCTAATAAGGAAGATTTTTTTTGTTTTCTATTTTTGTTCGAAAAATATATATCTTTTCTTAAAAAAAATCTAAAGAGGAGTAATGACAGTTGATGTAGAAAGAAATATAGAGAATAATAACCCCTTAATCAATAACCTCGATAGATAGAATAATGTAGTACGTATAAATGTTATCTCAGTTAAAAAATACTATTAATATTTGGAACTCAGGAGAGAGGGTAAACAAATTATAATTAGTGTAACATGTCTCTAATGATGTATTACATGAAATAACACCCTCCATCATTTGTTTTATTTTAAGACCTGGTTAAATCTAAATAATGGATAAATGTTATTCACATTCTATTTTATGTTTTCATATGTATGAAAAATAAAAACTAATCCAATTCAATTAATTTTTTTACGGTCAATTTGATCAATAGTGCTCAATGATGACCAATACTAAGAAAAATGGTGAGATTTATCCCATAAAGTAGATGGAATTTTAAGATATCCTTCAATAGAAATATAAATTAAATTTTAATCAATATAGAATAGAATGGTTATTCCAATATTTCAATAAAAAATAATAATAACCAAAAATATTATAAGGAAAATATTACCTAATTATCTATGTAAGCCCCAAATTTTGTTATAAAACATGAATTTAAAATTGATATATTTTATATAGTTCTAAAATAATAACTATGAAGATAAATTTCATCTAATTAATTTAAATGTTATATGAAAAAAAATTAATGTACTATGAATGTTGATATAGGGTTCCTAAAACATATATTCTTCATAAAATGAAAAGTATGAAGCTTCGAGGTGGATTGAACTTTTGAATCAGGGAATTAAGAAACCTAGATTTGATCCCCCCAAATTTTTCCAATGTTATAAAATAATATATAAATAATCTTTGGTAAGAACAATATGTTGATACTAATGGGGTAAAATCTATATTTTGTGTAATGACTTTATGAAAAAATGTCATAATCTTACCAATAATGGGAAAACATATATATTCCTCTAGTTGTGGGATGTTTTTGTTGCAAAGTGATATGAAATTATGTTATCTAATTTCTAAAGTAAATTACATAAGGTGAGATTCATCATTAAAAAAAATAAAAAGGTATGAAAAAAATATTTTTATATTACTACAATTGATTGTGAATCATAAAATAAATTCGGGTTAAGTAGATTTATTATTTTTCAGATTATGATAATGTATTATTAGATTAAGGATCTACAAATTTATTATATATAAGAATATTTAAATTAAAATTATAATACCTTACTGGGAATTAAATTGAAGTCTTTTAATGAATAAATAGGTTCTATTTTAAATGAAAGAAAATTGATAGAAAGAATTATAATACCATCTGCGGAATGGTATTTATTTCAAAACATGTTATCTATACCCGTTCTAGTTTGGTGTTATTTTTGTAATCGATATTATTCATTTTATAAATAAAAGAAATATTATTTATCCAAATACAAAATATTAAATTTTTAAATTCAGTTTCAATTAAAATATAACAATTATTTTATACAATTAGTAATATATCAAGGATCGAGTAAAATGATTTATTATGGGAGTGAATGTTATCATTCACAAATTTTTGAATTGAAATAAAATATTAATAATAGTGTTGTTAATGTTGTGAATTAAAATATAGATGTTTTTTTGATGATTTTCTTAGTTTTATTATTTATAAGAAAGATGATTTTACTATTGAATTAGTGCCTAATGCTAATATAATCTCAAAACCATAGTATCACTTTTCATAATGTTGGTTATCAGAATTGAAAAAGTTGTTACAACAGCTTCTAGATAAGGGCTTCATTTACCAGTAGACCATCACCTTATTATGTATCTCTTTTTTTGACTAAATTTTTTTATGTTATTATAAGAAATTTCATTGATAATAGATTACTATATAACATTATTACTAAGAAAAATTAATATTTTTGATAGAATGATGATTATTTCGATTACAAATAAGAAAATGTAGAATTATTCGATAGTTGATCTATGTTTTTTATCATTAGATAAATGTAAATGTGGATGTTATACCAAAAAGGTCATTTAATAATATGTATAGACATTAAGAGTTTGTGGTTATTCCATTCATGATATAAAAAAATATGCATCATCATTATGGATCAAACGAATATAGATCTCTATTGTTATATAGATTAATTATTATTGATTATCATTGATGAAATTTTTGTTTATTCTAAAATCTATAAGAAATTAGAGAAACACCTTACTGTTGTTTTGAAAACAATAATTGAAAATAATTTGTAATGAATATTTAGTAAAAGTGAATACTATTTTTGAAAAATTTATTTTCATGGGAATATTTTTAAAAATGATGTCAGAAATATTTATCCTTCTAAAACTAAAGTGGTTGTTGAATTATCATAACCTAAAATGTACAATGTTATTAGATGATTTATTTGATTAAAGGGTAATTATGGATGTGTTGTTGAGAATATTGTTATGTTTTCTAGCCCAATAACAACAATGAAAATAATGTAAATTCATATGCTAAATGGAATGTGGTGAATTTATTGAAGAATTTAAAAGTAATTAATTATATTGTTTTATACTTTTACATATGTAATGGTTACATTTTTATTTATAGTTCCTAATCATTAAATGTAATTAGATTTTTAATATTATAATATAATTAGGTAGTTACATATGTTTTACATTTGTTAAAATTATTTGATATGAATAATATTATGTATGATATTCAATTAGATACATTATAATTCTCCCTAGAAATTTAGAGGTATAATTTAAATATAAAAAATGTGAAATATACAGTAATCATAAAATTTAATGTATATATTTTTTTAAAAATTGTTATACATGAGGTAGATATGATTATTAAAAATTTAAAAATATTTTGATTATATGAATCACTATCATCTAGGAAAAAAATGTGGTAAGTAATGTATTGGGTTAAAATGATAATACATCATTAATAAATCTATGTATTGAAATTGGCCTTTTTGTATGTTCTCAATGAATGTCATCCTAAAAATTATGCATGCAAGAACTCCTTCTCATTTGGTTCTAAATTTAGTAAATTTGTACTATGTTGATAGAATTATAAAGGTTTATAGAGAAGACCATGTCTTATAAGAACATGTATAATTAGTTTATAAGGGAATTTTATGTGAGTATAATATTGATAAATAAGGTTCTATATGATTTATAAAGAGGTTATGCTTTCCAAGTTATTCTTATTAAACTAATGGATTATTTTTTAAAGCTCATAAAACATTTTATTCCTTTAATCTAGTAGTACATATAATTATATAGACATTTGGAGATGTTATTTCAAGGGAGGTATGACATTGGATATTTATAAATTTACAATGGAACAGTTGGATTTTCAAAATTTTATACATGAGTAGAAAATATTAAATTGGGGTTTTCCATATTATTATTGTTTTTAAATGGAGAAGGTAGAATATATACTTGGTTTACATAGTGGCTTTACTAATTAAATCACAATGTATTAATTGAAAGTGAGTTATTTTTGATTTATTGTATAAATATAGATAATTTGTTATTATTCAGTGTACTATGTATATTGAAAAAAATTTCTCAACATTGTCATAATGTTATATTCATATTACATTGGGTTCCTATCTCTATAAAACATTATAATTATTAAATAATGATAATGTATGTTTGAGGGTCATTTTTATACCCAGTCGTATTATTTTTTACCATTAATTACATAATTTATATTTTATTATGTTAATAAAACTTTCTATGTTTTAAATTCATGTTTTAAAAAATGTGTCATGTATAAAAAAATATAGTCATTTTTTAATATTTAATGAACAATTTTGGTAGATTTTATTTGAAAATTAAACTTTAATAATGCAATTAAAAAATTATTTTCATAAACTTCCATTTTTATAAATAATTTTTGGGTTATACTAAACTCAAGAATAAAATTCATTTATGAAAAACAATTGAATTATTTAAAATAAAAATTGAAAAATTAAATGTTAAAACTACTGCATAAAATAATTTTACATAGCATATTTTCTTAAATAAATATAATTTTTCAAAAACTAGTATTTTCACTACTCATGGAAAAATACAACATTTCAGATAAAATTATAAATTTTACCATAGTTTGACAATAAAAAATCGATTGAAAAAATATATTTATTTTAATGAATAAATTTTTTAAATTTTCAATAAATTTATTGTATCAATTTATCATAAATTTCAATAAAAGAACATTTTTTATGAAAAATTATTTTTTACGAATAAAATTGGTTAAATAAAAATTTAGTTCTTATTTCCTCAAAATTAATAATAAAATTATTATTACTGAACACTTTATATTTATATTTTGAAAATAAGTTAATTATATTCAAATAAACTAATTTGTGATCTATATTGTAAAATTAATATTTAAATAATCATTTTTCATAGTTAGAATATGCCCAGTGTTTCATATTTTATAAACTATCAAACATTTTCATTCTTTTAAAATAATGGGATATTACATTCTTTCGTATTAATTAAATTTCATCCTCATATTATTTTATTCAATCGAATTAATAAAAAATTGTTATTTTAAAATATTGTTATTAAAATACGAAATAATCAAAAGGGATAACAAAACAACCTCTTGAAAAATGTCTACGGGGAAGTATGAAGGTCTTTTGAGATAAAACATCTCATGAAAACTTTCTTCAAATATGAAAAATTTCTAATATAAAAATAGTTATCATCTTTATTTATAAATAGGGGAAACTAAAACAAAATAATAGTGATATTAGATTCTCCTAAAGGGTATACATAAGCATGAATAGATGAATTTCATCATTTATATTTAGTAGATCATAACGGTTTTTTGACATAACCATTTTTAATAAGCCTAAAAATAGAGAATTTTTATCTATAAATACGAGTATAATCAATCATGAAACATGTAAAAATGTATTATCAATGTTAATAGTTATAGAAATCAATAATAATGAACCTTCTACTATCAATCCGGGTCAAAGGAAATATTTGTATACCAATTAATGCACAATGAAAACAAATTATTATCTTGGATAATTTAATTTATAACCCACTTTAAATCAATGTAAAAATAGATCTTAGAAAATTTAGTAGGATAAACCATCATATAACACCATTTTCTTGGATCTAATGGATATTGACATTACTAAATACATTATAGGACCACCTGGGTTCACCCCTCATGTAATATGTATCAAAATATTCATGTTTTTATTATATATAATGGGGAGAAAATATTAATATAATATATTTGGAGAACAACTATGAGCTATATTGAGAATAAATTTATCATCATAAACAATTTCTATGGACTTTTTATTCATAAAACATTTTGAATAATTCACTTGTTAACTTAATAATAATCATTTTTCTTCTATTGCGTGATTCGCCCATGAAAAAATGGCTCTAGAGTCAATCTCAAAATCCATAAATGTAATTAATAAATATGGTATAAATAAAAATAATCTATAATAGAGTATATTTAATATCAAAGAATTATTTTATTAATGAATTAAAAATTCACTAAAACACATTAACAATATTCTTTTAGAAGATACACTTTTCAGTTTCAAACAGCTTTTAAAAAAATTAAAATTTATAAAATATTAGAAGAATAATTTTTTTATAATATATTTTGAATCCTATTAAGGAATATTAAATAAAAATTATGGTTAGGGCACAAGGATTATCTATTTATATAAAAAATATTAAAATAAATTGTCATCTCTAAAATATTTTAAATTGTAAAATGTGACACATTTTTTAAAGACGTATTTAATTTCACTTTTAAATCCATTTATAATAATATTATTTATTATTTAAAATATATTTATCAAATAATTTAGTTTTACAAAAAAAATTAAAATATTTTAGATGAAATAAATATTGAAGAGAAAGATTCCCGATCTAAAAGAAGATACAATATTGTTTTTTACATTCAAAAGACATTTTTGATGTATCAAAAAATAAAGAAGGGGGAAATGAAATGAAAGCATGTGAAATAAATTTATAACTATTTCAGAATGAAAGACATTAGGTTAATGAAAATTAGGGCGTATTTTTTCCCCAAATTAATCCTTGAAAATAAAAAAACAAGAAAATAAATTAGATTTTTACATAAATCCATTTCTAATTTGGAAAATTCTCAATCATATTCCTCATCATTGGATAACATAGAATAATATTGAAACATATAAATTTATAATATACATATTCCATCTTCATATATTAATATTAATTACATAACATAATGATCCATGATAGTGTTATATCAGTTTACTGCCTCTAGAATATTTAAAACAAAAAAAAACTAGTGCGTAAAAGTTCTATATCATCTGAAACTTTGTTCTCCGTCATTATAAAATATCATAGACATTTCATATATAGTACCTATAGTCTTATCATTTTGAAAGGAAACATAATAATGGGTGACCTAAAATTCTCAGTAAGGGTAAAAATAAAATATATCAATGATTACTTTCTTATAAGGGTATAAGAACATGAATATAACATTTTAGAATAGACCCCAGATATCATTTATCATGATCATGGCTTATATCATAAATAATGTTATTTCATAATAAATGATTCATAAAATAATAAAAGAACAAAATCCATGGAATCATAAGACTTTTAAATTATATGAAATAAATTAATACACGTCAGTATAGAAACTAATTTCCTTTTTTCTATATGATTAATTCCAATAATATGACAATAGATTGGGTTCACACTGAAATTCATTATAGTAAATAAAATTCACCCAGAAATACTACCAAAATTAATGGATTTCACTCACAAAACCATCAAATAATTCAAGGTTCACACTCAAGACTATCATAGTGGAAAAATTCACAAAATAAACTGGGTTCACTCTATATTAAAGTCATAATTCACCCATAAGATATCATTCGTCACCTATAGAATTTGAGGGAGACATACATACCACCCATCATAAAATTAATATCATACATATGTGTGTGTTAATATCAGAGATCATATAGTGTATCATAACCCATAAAAAGAAATGGTTTTCATAAATAGTACATCATTGCATTACCCATGGAAAAGTTGTATTTTTCATAAACATTTCTTCATTTCATCATAATATAAAAATCGAAAAGTAAAATGATTCATTTACATATTTCAAACATAAACATAAAAGAACCTGATAAAGAATATGTTATGTACCCTAGTATCATATCCCAGGTAATGTATAAGTCAAATTAATGCTTTCTTTTTGTGAGTAATAAAATTAAATAAAAATATCATTAAAACATTCAAGAAGAAAATACGATTTCCATTTTCTAAATAAATTTTTTAAATCAATAAATGTCAAAAATATTATGAAACCAAATTACCTATAAATAACCATGGAAACAAGGAATGTAAGATTCAATCCATTGAGCATTCAGTATGGAATAAAATTATGTTCATTTTGTATATGTTGGATGTAATCATTTATATTATAATTTTTAGTAGAAATTAAAAAGTACATAACTGAGAAAATGAATGGAATATTCCATTAAAACAATTTTTTATATTGTCAAACTTCAGTATAATTCCTGTAAACATTCACAAGAGAATAATTAAAACCTTGTTTCAAATACCATCAGGAAAAAAATTATACAGAAGGAAAATATTATTATACAAATGATAGAAATTAGGTCAATCTTTTGAAATAATAAATATTTGGTCTCTTAAGTACATATGGTGAGGGAAATTAAAGGGAAGAAAATTTCATGAAATACCTAGAGGATAAAAAATTTCATGAGTATCTTGTGAGGTATTTAAAAATATCTCCTCATGAGAATCATAATTATAAAAAATACAAAAAACAATGAGGTTTCCACATAAAACTTTTAAAACATTGGTATTATCTCATTCATGAGTCCCATGAAATAAATAATCATAGATTGTTAATAAAATAACCATATATTTCTTAAGAGAAATCCTAAAGTAAATTATTTAAGTAAATTATTAATTAAAAAAAACATTTGGTGATTATGGAATGGGTATCATAGAGATAAACATGAGACAATAGTCACTTACCCTAGGTTTTACATGATTCATACTCATTAGAACGTACTTTTCTTTTAAACAACAATTTTAAATCACCTATAAAATATTATTTAGATGGTTTTTTGGGAACACCATCACATTTATAATTTTTCAAGGGGAGTGTCAAAGATAAAATGGTTCAGGTTGATCAAGATAGAAATCAAAAAGTTGTGTGATGTAGGGAACATAGGGGTTCCCATTATAAATAAATGGGAGGGGAACTCATAGAATACCATAAAAGATTAAAATTTATTAAATTCACCTTAATGATAAATTGTTGAAAATGGCCTAAAATTGGAAATGGATAACATTTTTGACAAAATTGAAACCCATTTTCCTATTTTAATATTTTTATTTTTTTCTTAATTTTATAAAATATAATTTAAATAATAATAAATATTATTTCTAATTCATAAAATATCTAATTAATTTTAGTTAAAGTTCATAATTACTACAATGGAATTGAATTATAATTTTATATCATAATAATAATACATCGTAATAAATTTAAATATTTATGCCACACTATAACTCACTCAAATTATACTACTTTTAATATTTTTAAATTCATTTATTTATTTTAATTAATTTTAGAAATAATTCATCAATGTTGGATCAGATTTAATGTTAATTTTACAACTAAATGAAACATAAATTATTTATTTTATATAAAATAATTTCATTAATATAAATATAAAAACTTAGATAAATTTATAAAATTCTATTTCTCTTATGTGGACACAAAAGAGATATTCAATAATAAGAAATTAACATTGTGTAACATTATTTTCATTAATTAATATATTGAAAATATTCATGGGATTGTGTCAATTAAATATATAAATTTTGATGTTAAGGTGAAAATGGTAGCATTACCTTCATCTAATAATAATTTATATGTGAAATTAAGGCATTATCATTTAGTTTTAAACAAAAATAACTTGAGTTTACCATTTCGATGTGACAAATTTTACCATATTTACTATTCATATTGACAAAAAATAATATGTTAAAATCTACCAAATATGAAAATAATTATTAAAAATATTGAAATGTAATTGTCAAATTCAAATTGTATTAGAGGATGAGAAATGTTTTTTAATAAACATGCAATAAATGATGAAATTCGTTTTGAGAAAATACATTTTAAAAAAATAAAAACTTATTCTCATACCATATTCATAACATATAATAAATTAATGTAAAAACATATTATTTTTAATATAATATATAAATATTACTAAAATCAGTCACCAATACTAATTAATTTTATTTATTATATTATAGATAGATTATGTGAATAAAAAAACTTTTAATTAAATATATCTCATTTAATCTCACTTTATTAATATTTTTATTTATAATTAAGTGATTTTCAATGAGTTAATTTATAAATATGTAAGCAGACATTTTTTGTAATCTATTTATCACTATTCATAACCTCTAATAAAATGAATTGATGATAAATATTATTTAGTAGTATATATCTATTATTTTAATTTAGCTGTGGCGTGTAAAGTGATATATTAAATTAATTAAAACTATTTGGAAAATATATATTTCATAAAATAATTTTTTTTATTTTAATAAAACTAAAAAGAAATTATCTATCAAAATTCATTAATCTTATACAATAAAGTGGGGGTTAATTTGTTTCATTACCTCATCTAGTTCACATGCAGCTTCTTTAAATTTATGATTTCTCAAGATAACTATCACATGTAGATTAGTATTATCCGGTATTTATTTATCTCTATGATCTCTAATATATATGGATTAATCCAAATAAATAATATTATGTTCATGTTGTGTGAACATTTATATTATTACATATTATGTGTTAGGAATACAATTTGTCAAAAGAAATACATGTTAACCACCATGTACATGAGATTTGTTTGATTGAAATACCAGGTGATAAGATACCATCCATACAAGATTATGAATTTCAAATGGGAACGTTTATATATTTCATATCTTTCACATATTTGTTAATATAATAACATTTTTCCATATATATGTCTTTTAAAAAACATTATAATTAAATTTGAATTCTAGGTCACGCTGATGATTGTCATCGTAAATTTTCAATCGAATCTAAGATATCTTGTTGTACTTCTGAATGTATTTAAATTTCAATGTAATTTATTTAGATATAATAGATCCAAATAGAATTCTTTCCCAAATATCATTTAATCAGGTTTGAGTTTTTTATTTAATTCTAGAATGGAATTGATAAATGACCATATAACTTCTTTAGTAAAATATTGTCATATGAAAAATAAATTAAAGAAAGGTGTTGATCCAAAATACAATTAAAATTCATAGAACATATTCAAAACATATTATTCATGGTTTAAAATTATTATTTTAGATTAGGCACTTTTATGAGGATGATACAACATACTAAAACTCAAATATATATCCAAATATTTCTAAATGTATTTTTAAAACATCAAAGTAAACCTCATTTCATGATAAGATACATTAAATTTTTTTTACAAATGAAACCATACTAGTTTCATTCTATATATTATAGATCAATAATCCAATGTGAAATATTATAAAATTTTCATAATGTGTACAATCATTGTATGGTAATTTTCTACCAACTATATATAATTGTTTTTTTATAATGTCTTGGGGATTCTAAAAATAGAATTCATTGATGTGGTTTCCAATTTACATTCCAGAATGTGTAATAGTAGAAACATACCACAATTTTTTTCTCTTAGCCTTAACATTTTGACATACTATGATCTAATATATATACTCTTCAATATTTCTCTTTATTCTCTCCCACCAAACATACTCTTTATTATCACTATATATCATTATCAATTCATGATGAACAAAGAATTGACAATTGTGATCTTTATCTAACAAATAATTGTTCTCATATTGAATATATTTTACACAAAAATAGTTATAAAAAATGATCATATCATTACAATTATAGTTAAACATAAGAAAATTTTTATCCATAATTTGACATTTCTTATGTTCATACTAAACCAATTTAATAATCACATGGTTAGATTGTTAAACCCTCATTTGAGAAAGATATTATTTCACACCTTTCTTCAATATTACAAGATCTTACCAGTGAAAATAAAATAATATAGGATCTTCGGTGATCCTCATCCTATATAATTAAGAATGTTTTTTTGATACCAAGCAACATCTTCTATGTTTTCATTACTAGGATTCAAATGTATCGAGTAATCATAAAAATTATTCATCTGCAACAATTTTCTATGGTGCATATTCAACTCTTTATATGTGAAAATGTATTTTTAACATTTATGATTAATATATATATGTCACCTTTTTATATAATGGAAATTCCTTCATATTATTAATTAGAAAATTCCTATAGGTAACATAAAATCATGTGTTCGGTAATTTTTCACATGAACTATCAATTTGAGCGAGGAATTGACAATAAACATATCATTCTGAATAAGAACTTATCTATGTCGTTTCATTGATACATAACTATTGATTAAAAACTGTTCCCACATTAAAGTTATGTAAGAAAGGGAAAAAAATCTAACATTTTATCTGGTTCACTAAAATTTGTATCACATTTAACTATTGAATGAAACCATTCAACATTATAAGCTAATATGTTGAGTAGATTAGATATTATATAGACATTATACACAAATCATAGATAATATCCATCAAAACAATGAAAATTAAAATATAAATCATAGTGTTTGGTATAAGAAAATGTTTTTTGACTTTTTTTATTGACGAATAAACTGATATAACATCACATGGTATTATATAACCAATTAATAAAACTTTATAAAGCTATAAGTCACAATTGTTATATTTTTCATAATTCTAATCCTTCCTCAGGGATTTAGTAACATTCTCAAGTGGTCTTCATTATCATTGATTTTCTTTTAACATATAATAAGTTAATTTATAAATACTACCAAAAAATGATCAAGGAAATATATAAGGTCTCTATTCATTAACTTAATGATTATATTATAGGGATTTGTAAGACCAAATGGAATTAGTATAAATTCATAGTGTACATAAAATATATGGAATGATGTGTTGTTAATATCAACCGTTTTGACACTCTATTCATGATATATAGAAAAATTTTGAATGTTATAATAGTATTGTACTTTATATTGTTCAAAAAATTCATCAATATGGGATAAGATATTCTTTTTCTTGATAGTTATTTTAATATGTTATGGTTATCGAAAAAATGACATATTGTTAAATCATTCTTCATAAAACAAACTGGTGAACCTCCCAATTATTTACGTAGAAAAAATGCCATGTAAATATTATCTTGGAGTTTCTTTTTCAGTTTCAATAACTCAAATTGGGAAAATATATATGGATTCACTATAATATGTGTAAAACTATGTATGAGTTCTATTGAGAACTAAAATTTACAATTTGGATGATTTATAAAAAAATTAATCCAAAAGTATATAAACAATATCTCCCACAATAGTTATATCACCATATCGAGTTATTCCCAAACCATTTGAGAAAAACAACGCTCTTTGATAGGAATCATTACCCATACAATTGATATTTATTCAATTATAATTTAATATTTATCATCAGACTAATTAAAAATCATAGGTTTGATTGGAATATTATACATGACTTCTCTTCCTCATAAATTGATGTTTTGTTTTGTATGGAAAGGAAAGACATGCAATGGATATCCTCAAACTCTACAAAAGGGTGAATAATTTTTTTTCTAGTAATCACATTCCCAACATATAAAACCAATGAATAATCATAGGCATGATATGCCATCATCATACAAGTAATTATTTTTAATACTAATATAATATAAAGTAACTATGGTTTTAAAGTGGAACCCTTGCAAAATTCTTTATATATGAAACAACAAGTAGTTCTAGAAATAAAGAAGACATCTATAGTTATAGAGTGAATAATATGTGTACCTTTCACAATGTCATTTTCACACCCCTAATTATAAGCAGTTGTCACACTTTATTTTCCTTTTTTTATATGCTTACGATGTTTTTGTTCATAATCATTAAATATAATTCTTGGGAACTAGTTGTAATAATTTCCATACACTTTGTATATAAACAATTATAGTGTGGGTTTTAAATTTATATGTGTAATATCTCATTTCACATCCTGAGATAGCTTTGTCCCATTAAATTGGTATTAAATTGACTAATGACCTTCATATGGAATCTAAAATCAATTTTGGTTCCATTAAGTCAATTTCCTCCATGTTTCCTTCCACAAATAGAGTATAAAAGAATGAACATATTCTTATCTCTATGGTTTCATGAATTTACTTTTATGTCCATTATTATTTTCTATCTAAACAATGATACTTGTGGCTATCCGACATCTCTATCACCACCACGATGGAACATTAAATGAGTTATATATTGATACTAAATTCACTTATATATAAATCACATCAGAGACTTATTTTTATGGGACTAATTTATCATTTACAAATACTACTATTTTGGAATATAATATAAGATTAATACCATAATGACTTGTAAAATTTTCAATATATGTAACAAGATTTTAATCATATTTTTATTTGAGATATGTAATTAAATAATTATTTTCAAGTAAATAATATGAAAAAATTAAATTTTGAATAATAATCTCTTAAACTCATCCCACTCCGGGGTGTAAATTTTAATTTTGGCCTCATTTTCTTGATATGAGTCCATAATTGATTTATGTTTCCTTCTAAATGATAAAAAAAATTACAGCTTATTAAAAAAATGGTAATTTGAAAATATATTTTCAATGATATGGATCCTTTACTCAACAATTAGTTGATCAATAGTCAAATTATAATAAGATGGATGTAGCCTCTTGGAGGACTCAATTGAATGTTTTCTACTCCTTTTGACATTTGGAATCTCAGTGTGATTCACAAAATGGGAATGTAGTGTTACAATAATAACTAGATTTTTAATATTATATACCATAATATTTTCATATCATGGAGACAATAATTTAAATTTCTTTAAAATTCAATGTAATAATGATTCCGTGGGTTACTCCCATTGAATAAAACCAAAAATCCTAGTATGGGAAACAATGATAATAGTGAAAAACCACTTAATAATAAAAATTCATTTATATAATATATAAAACATGAACACATATTCTATAAAACCTTATATTTATCATCTTTCATTCATGATCATTACCAAAAAGTTATGATTTTATCAAATACATAAAATTATCCGCATAATTATCACTACTTTTTTGGTATACTAGTTTCCAAAGGATTACTAAATCATTCTCTAATAACACCAACAAACATCAATAATTTTCATATAATGATATAACATATCATTAGATGAATATTCATTATAAAAAATTATCATCCACACCATAATCATATAGAACTACTGACATTCGAATAGTTGACTATTAAAAACTAGTTTATAACCGATTTACATCATCTCCCACTAATTCCCTCATAAGAAGTAAAAGATAAATATATATAAAAGTTTGTATCATTTTCCGGAAATTTTTAAAAGAAAAAAAATTAAATGGTGAGATCAATTTATAATTGAGTTAAATCAAGGTATTTTTCATATATTAAAATATTATAAGTATATGAGAAAATGATCATTAAATTTTAAATTCATTCCCAAAATATCATACATCATAATAAAGGGACATGAAATAAATGTTAAATTTTTTTAAGACGTTAATCTGTAAGGAATCATAGAACATAATCAACAAATGTATAAAATTAAAATAAGATATGAATTTTTGGTATACACATATGTACATAATATTATTTACTTTGTATTCAAGGATAATTTCAAGGAAAATAATAGTGGATTCTATTCAATATCCAAACACTTTTAGAATTTATGTTTCCCTAACAAGACTTTTTAAGTGGATTTGGTTCACCCCCAAACTATTGAAGTATTCAAATATCACTCCCATGACTATTATAGTACACAATGATCCTTACAGAACTGGTCCCAGTCCCCATTATAGTCATATTTATCTCATGAGATTGTAATATTTAACTAATGCATTAGAGGGAGTAATAGGTCCCAACCATGACATTAAAAAAAATTGAATATATTTTCCACAATATCATAAAAAATCATTATATTAGAATACATTATAAAATGGGTTTCATCGATTGTTCATCATAATATGTCCTATTGAAAAAACATAGGTTTGAAAGACAATTTTTTATTTAATCATAGTAGAACACATTAAGAATGAATTACCTGAAAAAACATATGTTCATCATAAACAAAAATTATTACGAGATATAGTTAGGATGTAATATTTGGATCATATTTATATTGAATCATAAGTGAGATCAATTCTAATTGTTTATAATGAATAAAAATATCATTAATGTATCATTAAAACATTCTTGAGAAAATAAAATTTCCATTTTCAATCAATATCATTATAAAATAAAAATGTTGAAAATATTATGAGAAATATTTTCATTAGAAATAACCATGGAATCATGTAATGTATTATTTAATGAAATGAGTTTTCATGGACATCAAATATTCTATTCATATTATGTAAGTCAAAATAAATCATCTAATTTACTATTTTTCTAAATAAAAGAATAAAACTCCACATTCAAAAATGGAAATTAAAAGAATATTTGAAAACTATTTTAAATAGAATAAATTATGTATAAATTTATTTAAACATTATTTAAATAATAGTGAAAACATTCCTTAAAACATTTTTATAAAATAAGGATATAGAAAGAAAAATTGTTTTGGATAATGGTAAAAATAAATCTTCATTTAATTAAAAATATTTTTATTCACATGAGTACATTGGATGAAGAAATTGAATTAAAACAAAATTTATCAATAAATATACGTAAGGGAAAAATTCAAGAGTTTCTTCAGAGGGGGATCAATTAAAATCATCATCAGAAACAACATCATAAATAATCTAGATAAAAATGGGATTGTGACACAAAACCCTTACCAATTTTATTTCATTTGAATAATAAGTTATATGAATGAAATATTCCTTAATAAATATATAAATATCTTTAAATTTCATTTGAAAAATCATAAAATACATTCATGGTTAGTATATACTCCACATAAAAAATAAATTGGTTAGTCTGTAATGTGTCAAATAGTAAATAAAATGAGATGAAAATCCATTATGATTAGTATGACTTCCTCTACACGCATTAGAGCATAATATTATTTGAAATTACTCTTTTAGATATCCTCTTAAGGGCTCTCGAGTGAGTATTTTTGGGAAAAAATAAACTCTAGAATTTGAATTGGGGTCTATAGAAAATGAATGTGGAAGAGTTTGGTCAATATAGATTTCTCAAAGTGGTGTGAATACAAGAAAAGAGGGGTTCTAATTTAGAAATTGGTAGAAGGAAACACTTGAATGTTTTTAAAATATTAAATTATGTTTTAACCATTATTAACAAAAATGGTTCAATAAGGACTAAAAATGGGA
Source organism: Viscum album (assembly GCA_963277665.1). Taxonomy (NCBI): domain Eukaryota; kingdom Viridiplantae; phylum Streptophyta; class Magnoliopsida; order Santalales; family Viscaceae; genus Viscum; species Viscum album. The sequence goes on along the minus strand of OY728140.1, from coordinate 1,173,589,275 downwards.
GAAAGGTTACATTTTTACCTTATATTATCCCATGTCTTATTTTATTTTTATTAATTTTTTTTAAAATTAAATAAAACATTATTTTCATAAAATATCACTTTTGATAATATTGATATTATTTTTACAATATGACATAAAAAATTAATAATGTTTCTAATTAAAATAAAGTTCATTAAAATAACCTTAACATATCATCTTCATCTATATAAATCATGGAAACATATAAAATACTCCAATTATTATAATATTGATATTTTCAAAATAATTTACTCTATTAATTTTTAATTGAAGAAATGATTCCGCGGTGTTGCATAATAATTTATGGTCATTATATAATTACTAAAACTTTTAAATAAATTAATTTACTCATAATGATATCATTATGTACAAAATTGGAAGTAAGATTTTTTTATAAATTTATTTTGTTCTTATGTTGAATGATAACAGCTATTCCAAACTAAGTTGGTGCAGTTTTGTAACTTTCATTTCATTGAATATTGTATACATCATTTTCATGATAAGTCAAAATGAATCATATAAATTTTGAGAATAATGTTACATGTTTCAAATTTAATTCATTTATTATGAATTAGTATAAAAACATATGTCCTTATCACAAAGTTTTAAACAAGATTAACCTGATTTAAAATTTACTGAGGAGATAAATTTTAACAATGCTAGTATTCAAATTGAAAAATATAAATGCATCCAATTTTTCCATTATGAACAACAAGATTCTAAAAATGGAATCAATTTTATCAAATTTAATTTTTTAAGTATAAAATATTAATTATAAAAATATGGGAAAACATGTGATAAATGTATATTTTTATAAAAATACTTTAATAAGTGTCAAACATTATTTATTCCTATGAAATGCATTAAAAAATCATTTAGATAATATGAAAATAAATAAATTAATAAAAAACATATAAATTAAATAAAAATAATTCTAAAATAGTAATTAATTTTATTTATAATTAAAAAATACATTTGTTTCATAAATTTTTTTTAGAAATGTATATGTTTTACATTAAAATAATTTTCAATTTCATTAATTGTAAATTTATACTCAATGAATTAATTTTTAAATATTAAATTATATATATTATTTTTAATTTATTCAGCATTATCAATAGTCTCTAATATGACAGTTTGGTAATACCTATATGTTAATAATATTTCATTGTTTTTTAAGCATATTTTTGTGTGAAACACAATATATCTAGGAGAATAAATTTACTTAGAAAAAATATTTTATCCAATCTATAGGTTTTTCAAATGAAATGTAAAATAATATAACCATAAATTGATTCAGAATATAACAAGTATATAAGGTCGTGCATATAACTTATAAATGAATATTGGTTAATGTCAAAAACATATATCCCAATAAAAATAAATGTTAGATGAATATTACATACTAATATATATCATTGAATTAATAATTTATCAATGAAGATATTTTTTTTAAGAAATGTAAACACAAAAAATAAATTAAAAATATGTTTTAAAAAATTTGAAGATTAATTGAAAACTAATCATTAGATAATAGATCTAACAAAAAAAATTATTTCCCAATGGATAGAAATTGAGTTAATAAACCCTTTACCACTTCGTAATATTCATGTTACGTATATTTAGAATAATTTATTTTAATTTAAAATAAAAATATAATGATATATGTAATATTCATGATATTATATGTAACATGTTATAATATGCACCAAATAATATAAATAATTTGGATGAAAAATATTCCACAATAGAAATAAATTCAGATAAAATCCATTTCAAATACACTAGAATTTTATTTTCTGTTCTTTAAATAGTGTATAATAAATTAAAATCAATTGAATTATTTTTTAAGAGAAATTCATGCCTTATTATCTTATCCTTAAACCACTAATTTTATTTATAATAATTACATCGTTAATTACATAGTCAACAAAGTTCACACCAATTATTTTGAGGTCAATTGGTTTATCATGTCAAAATTCTAACGGTGTGTCAACCAGGGTCAAAGGGGTCATTGTTCTATAATATGTAGACAGATTATAATGAAATAATTTTATTTTTATTCATAAATTATAATTTTTAAACTAATCATGAAATTTGGTTTTGAAGAAATGAATTACTTTGTAATCATATAGAATGTAAGTCATGCGTACTGATGTCTAACATTTTTATTTTTCATTGATCATTATAGATATAAGAAAATTATTATTTTATATTTATATAATTAATATAATTTAACAAATAACATATTACTTCTTTAAATATATTTATATGTATCGTCCTTATGATGTGGTGAAGAAAAATGAATCATATCACCACATATAGGTGGTAGGCCACAAATATGCTTGATCAACATTATCCTTATTTAGTCAATGGAATGGAAATAAGATAAATAATATATTAGAAGCCAAAAATTATAAATACTTATTGAATATAATATTTAAAAAATAATTATGTCATCATTACCAAATTGGAGAGGTGGTGATGGGAAACAAATTAAATTTGTTCGTGAGGCGGTAATCTGTCATAAACATGAATGATGAATTTAATTACCATTTTAATGAAGATGTATAAATATTTAGGTTTTGATATGTGCATAAAATATAATAATACATTGAATATACTCGTTTTATTATTTTATCATTATTTAAGAAAATTCTGAGGAGGTTGTAGATGTAATACAAAAATTATTAGTTATGAACAACACCACTTCTTCAGGAATCCTTCATTTCATTGTCTGTTAGCCACTATAAGGATGTTGATTAAAACATTTTAACAACTATAAAATATGTGTGATAAATTAAGAATTAGTGGTTCCCTTTTGTAAGATAATGAAGATGCTACTTTAGAATGTCTCAATGTATTAAATTAATATAAATTTATTATGATGTATAAATGGACTAAAATTGATTATATTACAATATTATTTTATTATTATATTATATAATCTCATTCAATTGAATTTAGAAATATATTGTCCATATTTTTACCATTAACATTGGTTTTAACACCTCATTAACCCTTTTCACATTTAATGCAATAACATGGTCTCATACTATTTAAGGGTCATGATAGTTACCGTAAATGTATAAAAGGACAATAAAGGAATAATGGTTTATATATTCAACCATATAATAATTTTTCTTTCAAATATATAATTTCCATTAATTTTATATTATTTAATAACATAACATTTTCATAAAATATCAATAATTAAAATCATAAAAATAATAGTTTACATTAAATTTTATAAAAACTAGAAAAAGAAAAAAAATATGATTATAAATCTATAAAATTTTATATTTATCTATAACACTTTTATTTGACATTATTTATATCATATTATATGATAATTGTATTTTTAAAAACATCTACTTTATTTCACGAGTAATTAATTAATTAATACTTTATTGTTGTGTATAAAATTAAGCTAAATATTTATTCATTAAAAATTTTATATAAATTACCATGTTTAAGTTAATTAATTTATAATTTTTACTAATATTTATAATGAAACATATCCCTTGTTTATCCACTAGTATAAAACATTATAATTACTCAAAAAAAGTTTGTGACATTTGTATCTTTTCATTATATAATATAATATAAATAGCACGATCACATATAAATGAAAAAACACTATAATACATAATTTTTGATTAATATGGATATAATTTTCTCATATAACTGAATTAATTCACGTTTTAGATTTTTTTACATTTTTTATCATATTATTTGTAACACCTATTTTCCCTATTTACAATTTATAATAGAAACATAAAATAATTTGGTTGGTATTAAAATTTTCCAAAAATAAAGTGACCAATTTCAAAAATTTGGATCCCTAATTAAAAATACATGAATAATTTTTAGATATTGAAAATAATGGATTGGATTTGTTTAAATTAAAATTAAATATGTAAAACACGACAAAAAATGGGATTTTAAAAAATGTTATTTTTAAATATAAGTTGAATTTTTAATTAATTCTAGTAAATATTTTATTTAAAAATCATAATTAGATTATTTCAAATAAATAAACATAAAATTAAATTGTTAAAAAATCTATAATATATATTTATATTCTATACGCATTAAATAAAATTTTATTTTCAATAAAAATCAGTATTTTTCACTTCACAAGTGAAAAAGGCAATTTCATAAAATTTTCAAAATATCACTCAATAATAAATTTGATATACCCATTTTAAAAATATATTTATTTTATGAAATAATATTTAAGGGATACAAATCTATAAATTAAATCATTCTTCCCAAATAGATTAAAAAAAAATTTAGAAGAAAATTTTTCTATGAAAAATGAAATGGATTGACTAAATATTTAGTTCTTATTTACATAGGATCAAGTGATGAATAATTATTTACTATAGCCTATATATATACTAATAACTATTTAATCCTATTTATAAACAAAATTTAATGAATTTTTATAATGATCAATTTTTAAAAATACTATTTTGTTGTTTGATTATGCTCAATGTTATATATTTTGAAAGTTATTGATGATAATTGTTCTTTTAAAATAATAGGATATTATATTTTCTATGAGATAATATAAAGTATAAATTGGGTATATTTTTTTCATCAATGATTTATTTTCAAAAAATGTAAATCACATCATGGATTTTATTATTTTCATCAAAATAATGAGATTAATTTATTTTTATATCCCTTAGAGACCTTTTTTTTATCATACCAAAATCTCTTATAAGTTTCACTTGATTTAGGGATAAATAGAATATTTTTCAAGGTTAATATTAGTTCTATGGTGACTTGTATAAAATAAAGAAAATGTTTTATGAATGTAACTCGGGATTGAATATAATGTATCTTTTTTATAGAAAACTATAGTGAAAACCCTAATATACAATTATAGTAATTGATTATTTATTCATAATGAAACAATAACATGATATACATTTATTTATTCATGAATGAAATGAAAAAAAAATTATAATTATAAATTTAATAAAAATCAGTGTTTTCTATTTTTCCTTGCATTATTTTAAAATGAATTTATTATAAATGATTATTTGTTTTCCGAAATATTGAATTTTTGGTTTAATATAAAATAACAATTATTCAACAAAAACATATACTATTAAGACAATATAATGATATAATAATTACATGACATGCTAAAACCCACTTTTTAAAAAAAATATTTTTATTCATTAAGAATTATGATAAATAAAAAAATAATTTTGAACATATAAATATATTGTTGACATTTTTTAAAATGTAGTAATTTTTTTTTAAATAAAATCTATTTTTATTTATACAATTTTAATCAATTATTTATAAGCATATTTTTTATGAAATAAAAAAATCATTTGATTCAACAAAATCTAATACATTTCATTCCTACTAATAGAATATATTTTTGATCAATAATATAATTTTAATATTTAAAGAATAATTTCTCTAGAAAATCATATTTCATTGCATATTACGAGACTATTTTAAATTTATGTTTTCTCAAATTATAGAAATGATATTTGATAAAATGAGATAAATATTTTTAATTAGTGTAAAAATTATTTTTATTGGGGCCAATTACATTTTGTTTTATTAATAAAAATAAATTTTCTATAAAAACAATTCAATTACCATGGTAAGATTTTATAATGCTTAATAAAGATAAATCGTAAATGATAGGTGTTGATATTGAATAAATAAAATTCTAAATGAAAATTTATGGGAAAGTTTTTAACCTATGTTCTATCTTATTTGATGATGATTAATTTTGGATCCATTTTTATTGATTTTGAAATTAATGTCATTTAACCTATTGAAATATTTCTTGTTAGTCCTCTCACTCGCATATAAAAGAACTCTACATCCTATCTTTTATAATCAAATTAATAAAAAAATTATACTTTAAAATACAAGAAAAAAATTCGTTCTTAACATCCATGGAACATACTCTAGGTATATATATAATCGTAATAACATCATTAAAAGGCTTTATGTATAATATTTAACAGTTTTCCCTGAGAAGAGTTATTTTTTTAAATGAGTGTATTATTTTCATTTATTATATTACCTGCTTCGAACCTATAATAAGAATTATGATATAAATACATACTTTTATAACATATTTATAAATTTTATTTTTATTATGTCATATCCATTTTTAATGTGCATAACCATTTAATGTAATATGAAAAAATAATTTATGAATATACATAGACTATCTCCTCGTAAAGATAAATTATTTTAGTTTTCTTTACTACTTCTTATGGTATGTCCAAATGTTGTAAAAAAGTATGATATATATGATAAAATGTTCATTATTTAATGTTAAATAAATATTATAATTATTTTTATCATCTAATTGAAAATAAAAATATCATTCATGAATATGTTCAACCTACAATCCCAATGATAGGTTGTAAATAATTTTCCATCACCACTTCACTTAAATGGTTATAAATTCTGAAATAATGAGTATATATATATATATATAATATTTATGAAATAATTATTATTTTTCCAAAATAGTATATTATTTCCCTCTTTACGCTTCAACATGGTAATAAATATGTTACAATGCTGATGTTTACATGCATACTACCACCATCATAAAGTGATATGATTCACTTGTCTTGTTTAAATTATAAGATTTATTATAAATTTTTTCTAATAAATATATAGGTCATTTAAATACTTATTACCTTTCTGGATGAGGTGGAACCGTGTTTATAATTAAAGAACTCAAACCATCAAGGAAAAATATAAATGAAAAATGAAATAGTTAAAAGTCGAAAGAGATGGTTTTAATAAATAACAATTTATAAAAATCTATTGAAATGGTATATGGGGATCATATAATATGGTATGTCTATGTATATGGCTATTTAATAGAATTATTATAAATATAATAATGATATTATATATGAGTTTAGATTCTATTATGAGGAAACTCCATCTTGAGGTATTTTATTTCTATTATGTTCTCAATTTATTTCTAAAATGTCCATACCTATATTTTCATCAAGAATATTATATGATCGTCACTTATAAGAACCCATATATTTAAATTTAATATATTTATTTGGGATTTTATATTTTAATTTTTCATTTCTTATTTGGTTGGAGAAATAAAAAATAATTTACATGTAAGGGTATTTATTTTAAAAATATAGTTTTCATTTTTTCAATAATACTCATTTTCCCCATGTTTATATTTTCATTAAAATGTCTTTAAGATTGGTTTTTTACTATTATCTGGATTTATATTAATCTCCTTTCTACCCATGAATTAATTTATTATAAAGGGAGTGAAATAAATTTCCTTTATATTTTATGAATAAGGTACTTTTACACGATGGTGTAAACATAATATATTTTTTATATACACTATGTGAATGTTTTTTCCCATTATTATTACTTCTCATATCATAAAAAGTTTATTTTCATATTTCTAGGGGCAATTTTCAATTAAAGTTTTTGTCTCAATATTATTGAAATTTTTTATAAAAATTAATTCATTTGAAAAGGGTATTATTTTCCTAATGGGATTAGAAGAATCTTGAAAAATTATTTACAACTCCATTCTTACATGATGATACATGGAAGTTATTTTTATTTTTGTTTTTCAATTTTAATTATAATAACTTCGTTTTACTAAAAATGGTCATTTTTGACGAATTTGGGGTCTTATATCCCCAATTATTGTAAATAAATTACACTTTACTTCGAGATAATGAAAATTCTTCTAATCATGTTCTCTATGACTATATATTACTCATCATACATTATTTTACTCCTTTGTGTCAATTTTTTAATATCATAGTTCAACTAAAAATAATTTCTATTATATAAAGGCTTTTTTATGAATTATTTCCTTTCTATATACAATATCTCATTTTAAAATCTTATCTTGTATGTTATATAATTTATTAGGGTTTTATTTATGTTCACTATTAGAAATTAATTATGGATAATTTTTAATATATAAGAAACTTGAAGAATATATTTTATTAATCATTTAAGATATGAGTAATTTAATGATGTTTAAGTGATGGGTGTGAGTCATTATATATAACCTCTCTATAAATAGATAGGTCTTATGGTAGAGAATATTTTACATGACATATAATATTGGTTTTTGGATAACACCCAAACATTTATTAATAATTATTTCATGGTTGAGAGACCATGATGATAATATTAATTAAATCTTATTTGAGAGGACATTATCATGAACATCTACAATTATTCATTTACATTATTAATAATTCATTTTCTATTATGTAATTGTTTTTTGAAATTATATAATCTATGGGATTTCATTAGAAAATATTTGTGGATGGGATGACAACATTTTTGAATATCTACTCCTCCATATTGATTATGCCTAATTTTATTGTGATTTTTTAGTTGTACATTTCAAATACCATGTATTTGAGATCACCATTTATTTTTATTCATTTTTCCATTATATTAGGAATGAAATTATGAATTATTTTTTGGAAAGAAGATTATTTGTATACTATGTTTATTTAATTCCAATGTAATATGAAAAACATATACATATATAGTTATCGATGACTGTTAAACTCATAAATCGTGTGTGATGAGATCCCTCATATATTATAATAATATAATAAATTAAGAAACATCTTCTGGTTACTAGAGCTAGGGTGTAATATTTTTTATCAATGAATGTTTAGTAGGAACTGTGGGAACTAGGGTGTAATTAAAAATATCTAACTCTATATTTTGGATAATACCTTAGGGTATTTGAGAAAATTTATATTTAATTGTATTTTTATTCTATGTATTAATATTCATGATGATTCTAATGTGACATTGTTTCTTCCATTGTTAAAAGATAGTGCCTTATTGAGGGATGATTATGAACACCATGATGCAATATAAGGGTTTCCCTATTTAGAAATCCAATAATGATGTTGTTGGAAGTGAGTATCTCATATAATGTTTAGGATATTTGGCTCATGTTATGATGGATAACCATTCCCATATGGAGAAACCAATTGTTCCATAGAGTGATTCAAATATATTGGATCATATCATGTGGAAAATAATTATTATTTAACTGGGACTACTAATCTATTTAGAACATGAGTATTTTATTAAGACCTGTAAATGGATATTAATAGTGTAGGTAATTGATTAAAGGGAAAAGGTAATTTTGGATGTTTTTTTAATGAAGGGAGACACTGATCAATAATTGTCATTAATCAAGATCACTAAGTATACTAATGAAATTAATAGTATGGAATGGAGAAAAATTGAAGTGATGTTTATTTATAAATACATTCCATGAGAACAAAATGATGAAATAGTTTATAATTTCCTCACATTAAAGTATACCGAAGAAGTTGTTTTTATAGAACATGAGTCCATGTTTTAATGATTAATCAGAAACTATATAGACTACATATGTAATGTAAAATGAATGATTTACCATTTTTAATATGAATTAGAAACGAATAATAATGTAATCGGGTTCTAAAATGTTTCATTATAAAGTAATATATTATTATGTTCCACCAAAATAGAGACAAAATTTTCGAGTCCTTATTTATTTATGGGAAATCATGAAAGAAAAGAGAATGGATGAGCATTATGAAATAATAAATTAATTTAAGATTATGAAAGGAATGATCTATATTATATATTGTGACAATTATGGAAATAAAAAACAATGTACTTGGTTAATTAAATCATGAATTTATTTCAATGACGTAAAATGAGTTATTCGGCTCTAGAACTAATTTAATAGATTGAAAAGAATACAATCCAATTTTTCAGTTTCAATGAGATGAGACAATATTCAAATAAGTGTAACATGAATCAAGAGAACAATACACATAAGTGGATAAGTGGAGATTACAATGCTTATGTGATTTATAAAACTATGGTTTATGTTCCTAATGATGTGGTGGTTTTTAGTTTGATCATAAACTCTTATTTATCAAATTTATGTTTATTCTAGGTCTTCATAATCTTTTATTTATTTTATGTTTTCCATGGAACTTGATATTTCCATACCATTATAATATGGTATTTTTATATCTAAATTACATTTTAAAATGTTATTATAATGAATATTCAACAATTAGTTCTCATTGTGACACATTGATACACCATATTTTCATACATTTCTATTTTACCTATCATTAACAATGATATAATCCATTTTATGAATTTACATTCAAAATATAATTCCCAAATTTATTTCCAAGAGATGGATATTATGATAAAAAATCAGGATGTGGAATCATTTAACAATATTTGGGAGGAAAAATATTACAATCATGTTTGGAACCAATTTTTTTATATTTTATTAATGAATTTCATATAGTATAAGTATAGACACAACCTATGAATGAAAAATCTAACACATTGAGTTTTGATGGACCTTTTCTTGAACAAATTATTTTCTCAAATTTTTTATCAAATAAACTATGTAAATCAATAGTTTCACATGGAATGGAATTTTTTTACATTATACAGACATGAACATGACCTAGGCTACATGAAATAATGAATTTTCGTATATTACATTGAACACTGACTTGAAATACGTTATACGCAATACAGATGTTACTATGAAACATCATTTTATTATTATAATTATTGAAATTATTAAATTATAAACTAGAAAATAAAATTAGTAATATAAATGGTAATAAATAATTTTAAAATATTTTTTATAATTATTTCATATAAATAAAACTTATTCATAATGAAATATTTGATTTTTGGTAAAGTCATTTTACGTAAAAAATACAGTTTTATCGAAGGAACTGCCATTAATTTCCTAATTTGAAAAATAATAGCATTAATTTTAGATATATGATGAAATATAATTTCATAAACTAAAATTAATTTTTTAATTCATAATTTTTAAATAAGATTAGGGGGAATTTTTGGTATTTTTTAAAGTAACTTCATATTTGATGATTAATGAAAAATAATTCTTGTAGGTTAAACAATGCCATTTTTAAATAATTAATAATGATAAATTATATTAAACTTTTATTAAAAAAACATAGATCCATTATACATCTATTAATATAATTTATTTTGTTAGAATCAATTTAAAGTTGAAATTGAATATAAAAATTTAATAATCTTTCAAAAATCTTTCTATATTATAGACCTATAATTTCATCAAGTTTATTGGATTAAAATTAATCATAATTTTTCTTCTTCTATGGATTTAATTTATAAATACTAATATAATATACTTTAAATAGAAAATAAATTTATATTCTAATTACATCATGTTGATGTTGACCAATGTGTTAAGTAAAATTGAATAAAATCAATCATAATTATTAAGGTAAAATTCTATTTAATTATAAACTATACCTTATTATTAGGTGGGAAAACATCCAATACATTTTTCAAAAACCCATTTAATGGCCATATTTCTACCAAAAACCTTCCATTATTTATTTAGGATGGTTTTAATGACTCTTTTGGGTAATAACATCCTTACATATAACCAATTTTCAAAATTCCAGGTGATTAGTTTCCTTCTATATAAAAGGCCACCACATGTCGCACTTCATCACAACACTAAAACCTCTTAATTTTAGTCAAAATATTCCCAATAAACTTCTCATAAATCCTCCCTTCTTCATATAAGACTTCCCTTTTTATTAACAAAATAAATGGAATCCATTTCTCCCAAAACAAATGTAGATACCCTATTAAGAGGTTACACCTTCTCTTAAGCTCCTTTCCTTTATTTTCCTTCTACAAATAATGAAATATATGTGTTGCATTATTTTATAAAAAACTAATAACATCATGGTATTGGGATATTTTTATGATACTTTTTGACCCAAAACATATACACACATCTTTTTAATGGATAACAAACATACTTTAAATTTGTATTGTGAACTACTGCCTGGCTAAACGATGATTGTTCAATTTTCATTACATATACTCATGATAGAAATTATAAATGAAATTTTTTTTATATAAATTATGTATTATATTTATTATTTCATTAAAATCCTATATTACTTTTAAAAAACTTATCTTATTACTTTCTATTTAGTGCTAATATATTAATTTAGTATGAGAAACTGTAGACTACTTCCCCATTAAAGCGGTATGATTAGTTCATTCACTACATGTGTAAAATTAAGGAATGTTTTAGTGATTATATAATATGTATGTGATATAATGAATAAACAAACATAATATATATATATATATATATATATATTTCTTCTAATATCATTCTTTCAACACAACATTTTAAAGGAAACAACGTTCAGGAAAACGTACGACTTACCGTCCCTATGACTTTTGTATTCCATTTCATACATATATATTATATATATTATTATTATAAAAGTATACCATATATAAATAATATTTATATCATTTTTTACATTCTATAAATAATGATACAAAATATAAATACCAATGATATAACAAATTAATACACTTGTGAATAATAAAGTGAGTATTATCCGAAGTGAGACCATAACATAGGTTTGTTAACAAGTGATTTATATAATGTCATAATAAAACCATATATATAATAATATTAACCTTTAAAATAATTATAAAAAATTTATATTCATTGTAGATATGTTGTGATGAGTATGACAAAATTTAAGACACATGGTAAGGGGATTTCATCTCAACTTTTTTATTTCTGTTAGATATATGTTATATTAACTACTCATTTATTTTGATTGGTGTATGTAATACCTATGATTATATTTTATATATAATATAATTAAATTTATTGGTTTTCATATTTCTATTTTACTATATTTCTTTCATGGGGATAATGTTTCAATAGTTCCCAAACTGGTAAAATAATTTTGTCTCAACTGTCCGTCATTTATATTCTTGTTTTGTTACACACCTAAACACTCAGTAGAGTTATATGTACTTCCATTTTTCATGTTATATTATGAATTTATTTTATTTGGAAGTTTAATTTAATTTATTTTTCTTACATGAAGGGAATGATCCCATATTACCATGTTATAAGAGGTTATTAAGACATTCTCAGCATTTTTCACGATTGTTTGTGTTTATAATTGTTATGACGAAATTTTATGATCCACTTCTCTAGAACAACCATGAGTTTTCTCCTCATATTTTTATTTATGATATGTCAATGTATTATTAACATTTTCCAATCTTTTGTATTTAAGATAACGTTTTTTTTAAAATCCGATTGTCTCTATCTCCAGTCAAAAATGTATATTATTCCAAAACCATGTCTTAAAAAGTGTTTTCAAAAAAAAATTCAAATAATATGTAAATCCAATATTCAAGGAAAAAGGATTAGAGATATGTTTTTTATATTTAAATGATTCTATTATAATTTTTTTAATCTATTTTCCTTGAAATTTTTTATTAAAATGTTTATGTTTTAAAAATATTTTTTTCAATCCAAAAAGGGTATTTTCTTCAACAAATCTTGTTAAATGATATTTCAAAATTATTTTCAATATTTGATAACATCTATTGGTCATAATCATTATATTTTGTGGAATTTATTAAATTATTTAGTTCATATTCATTATGTAAAATGTTTTTTTGATTATGTGGTGATTATGAAACATGCTTCTTATTCATGGGTCATTTTATTTTGAAACCCTCTTCATTCATTGGTTATGTTCATGGGGAAATGATTAATAAAACCATGTAATTACACAGGTTATGATATGGTAACATTTTTAAAATTCCCATTTAATTTCAGGGATTATGATATAGTTATTTATTATCTTTTGAATCATATATGTATGGTTTCAAAATAAGATCAATGGGACCTATATCACTATCCAATACATTGGGTAAATTTTATATCCCATGAGATATACATGAATATAATGAGAAATTAAATTGGTACTATATTATAGGGATTGAATCGGAAATAAGCTCAGTTTAGTGATATAGGTTTGGAAAGAGTGGTGAACTTGGTTTAGTAATGCATCGCTGAGACATTTTGTGAACATATTTCAGTAAAAGTGTTTGTCCACTACGATGGTCTCAACATCAATTCCTTGACCACTACAGAAATAATTATATATTTTTATGTTTCTACCACAATTCCATGTTTTATTCCTATGTTATTATTTCATGGATAATATTCTTTATTTATTTATAATTTTTGTCTTCCAAAAATCTAGGATTTATACTATGATTCATGTATATAATCTTTGATATGAAGGGTATGATCTTCTATTTTTCTGATCTTGTTTTCATACACATATTTTCATTATTATCCTTACATATCTCCCTTGTTTATACTTACTAAGAATTTTGGATAATCCTTTCTTATGTATCTTACCCTTGGTTATGAAGATATTTATTATGTTTGGGGTTTCTAAGAGGCATTCTTGTTTATGATAACAAAGTGGGAGATAATTTAGCTCAGTTATGTATCAGTTGTTTTCATTCCTTGTTTTAAAGGAAATAGACTAGTAAGGTATTTTGGAATCTATTTGTATAATGTTTAATGTATTCAAAAAATGTTATGTAATGTTAATTATGAAGAGAGTGGTTAAATATAATTGGTATCAGAGTAATGGATTAGTTAACCTTGGGATTCTTAGTTAACATTAGTGAGCACCCTAATGAAAAGTCTAAGGATATTTCTAATGATAAAAAAGTATAGGCAAATGTACTAGAATTTTGGTAAAGGATAGAGTGATTTTTTTCGTAGAAATAAATCCATTTCAGGATACTATTAGTTTATGTGAATCTAGAATAGATATACCTAGGTGTAACAACTCTAATAAGATGTTGTGTGCCTCACTTGGGGTTATTTGGTAAGTTAAAATTTGAATTGCTACATACATAGTTTGACACTCCTAGGGGATATGATTATGTAATTCACCAAAACATCATGAACCATTATAAAGGCTTTAAATATATTTTTGCTATGAATACCCTATAACAATAATTATTTGTAAAATATTAGGAAATTTTTCATAATATAGACATCATATAATATGAATTTCATGATTATGTGGTTCCTTGATATGATATCTATTTCTTACTCTATAATTGTGGTTTTATTCAATGTAATGAACCTAAAAGAACTGAATTAATGGTGATTGTGATGGAAAATGGAATGATTCTTCATAAGAAAATAAATGATATTTGAGATAAAATTAAAAACATCATTTTAATGCTCACATAGTTTTATGAGGATATAAAAAATGGTATACATATAAATTTGAAAAGCAGTGAACAAATTTATTTCAATTAATTCATGAGGAAACATTAACCTTTTTTTCAGAGGGTCTTATGATCAACTTGTTGTTGAGTAATAGGTCAGTACTTCTAAAAAACTATTCTCCATTCTGTAGTGTTAAGAGTATGAGAAATACATTGTTTCTATTTATTGGTTGGAAGGTGAAGAAAACTTGTGATGGACTCTAATCAAGAATATGTGGTTTTTATTTGAGATTGAATCCATTGAATTGGAGGAGTTCACGGACACATTTTTCAATTAGTACATTCCTAGTATTATTCATACCAAGATGGATAATGAGTTCCTTGAGTTGAATTTAATGGATGATGAATCTATTGGTACCTATCAGGCTAATTTCACAAGACATGTGAAGTAAACTATATTAATTTCCACCCATATGTAAAATAAATTTGTTAGGTTCTTCAATGTTATAAAGCCAAGACACGTGAGGGTGTTAGTCATAAGTTTGTTTAGTAACTACGAAGAGATCGTGTGTTGTGTAATCACGGTTGAAATTCCAAATGGATAATTGTATCGAAAAAATTGTTTTAAAAATAAAAGAAATATAGAGTTCAAATGAATCTTTAAAATCCATAGAGAAAATAATATGAGTTTTCATTTATTCTCTAAATGTGGGAAAAATTAGGGAGTAATTTTTATTAAGGTTTCTGGTAAATTTTTTTTGTATGGAATGCATGGTCACCAAGAAATTGATTATTGAAATAATGTGAGGATATTGTCTCAAAAATAAAATTAAGAAAAGGTTTCCTAGATTAAACCTCCCAAGATTCATTGAAACATGTGTAAGGTGAATGAGAATTATGCTAACCACATCTCACACCCAATGGTTGGTGAAAGTTATCATCCTCAATATTCCCATAAGCTAGGGGGTGAGGGGAAATCAAATGAAATTTCTATTTATGATGAGGTTTTAGATTATCAAGTGATGTAATGTATATTTATAATTCAATCTATAACTACTAATTTCATAGTTGATTCTTTATCTACTCACATTGTAATATCTGAAAATTTTTATAATGGTGTTAATATTACACCAAAAAAATTAGATGTGAAATTATTCATGAAGACCCCCAATGGTAGAATTATTTCCTCGAAACTATATGATTCCTATACATGTGAATTTTATGGGAATGTGATTGTTGTAAATATTTCCATACTTCCCATGGTTGAATTTGATGTCCACATAGTCATAGATAGTCTTTCTCTCTATAAATCTGACATCAATTGTCAAGGAAGGGAAAAAAGTTTGATATTTCAAACCCTTAAATGATTATCCATCAACATGAAGATAATTATAAAATTTATACTGATATTACATCAAGTGTATGGGTATTAATTCACATTGATAAGGGTTTCTAATCTCAAATTATTTTGGGGGGGGGGGGGGGTTGACAATAACAATTAACTATTTTTTATAATTTTTTGATTTTTTTTCTAGAAGAGTTTCCTAGTAATTCACAAAAACATGATGTTTATTTCTAAATAGACCTCATACCTAGATAGACACCAACACGAGAGACTACCTATAGAATTTATCTTATTGAGTTGTAGTAATTGAAGAAGAAATTCCACAAAAACCATGATATGGATTCTTTTCAGAATGTTTTTCATCCTGGGGTGCACTAGTTCTTTTTATGAAAAATAAAGATGGATCAATTCAATTCATAATTGATTATCGAGAGATAAAAATGAACACGATGATGAATATGTCTCCACATCCCTCCATTGATGACTTTTTTTATCATCAATTTAAAGCTCAATACCATTTCAAAATTGACCTTCATTCTAGATATCGTCAATTGAAGGTCAAGAAAGAGGATATATCCTAGAAGAAATACCATACTAGGTATTTACTCCATGAATATATATTTATTAATTTAATTCTAACAAATTTCCCGATTATCATTTGGATATAATGAATAAAATCGTGATTAATTCTCTTGATTAGTTCGTATTAGTATTTATATATTTCATTCTTATCTATTCAAAGAGCAAGGAATAACATGAAGATCACTTGAGAATTTTACTAAGTCCCTAATGAGAATATATATAAAAATTTACAAAGTGTGAATTTTGGTATAAAATGAATTCATTTTGAATCACATATTCTCAATATATGGTATATTTGATCAACAATCAATGATATAGGCTATTAAATGTTGTCCTATACTATCCACGGTAACTATGATTTGTACATTTCTTGGTATACCTGGATATTATTGAATGTTTGTGCATAATTTCTGATGACTATTTAATCTTCTAACTCAGTTAACTTGTAATGGTTCCATGTTATGTTGCATATGTAACACTTGGTTGTTTTTATGAAATATTTTCATTAAATTATTTTTATTCTTCTATAGCATACTTTTCATCCAATTTTGAGTTTAAATGAATAGTCAGAAGCCCTTATTTTAAAATTTACATTTATAGCCTAGCCAGTATGATAGTGGGAATAATTATAATAAACTTATGAAAATCCATTATTAATTCATTTTCTATCAATTATTTATGAAAAATATATATCAATTAGATATATTCATTTTTGAGTGAATTACTTTTGGTAATGAAATTAATGAAATATATATTTTTTATTTAATTAATACAATATTTTTTTATTCATCCAATTTATATTTTTTTCATAGGGTATGAATAAAACCCTATTTGATGTATAATTTTTATTGAAATGTAAAATTAACACATTTAAATGGAGAATCCATTTTAAATTATTATTTTTAAACATTAATAATTTTTATATGACAAAAATAAACATTTTATTTTGACGAGGGATACAAAAATTTAATTAAGATGAATTTGTGATATTTTTCTGATAAGTTTCAAGTTTTGATGAATAATAAAAATTGGATAAATTTTAACTAAAAACTACTTTTTTCATCAAGATAATTTATATGGATAGATTACAATATTGAATATTTTTAAAATATAAATATAATATTTTTTATCATGAAGAATAATTTATGTCATTATCATTAATTTTAAATTAAATTTGTTGTTAAGAAAATTTCAATCTATTCTAATGTCATAACTTTTAAAACATGTTTTCTCAACAACAAGGTTAATTTTAAATTAATTACCACTAATTATATGTTTTAAATATAGTAAAATGGATTCTATATTTGTAATCAATAGGTCCAAATTATATTAATAGTATACTCTTATTTTTTTCCATTATGAATTGTATCTTTTGTAACTTTTGTAATTCATTTTGTTGCCATGGTTAAAGGTAAATTTTGTATTTATGTCTAAAAATAATATATTTTAATTACCTTAAAACCTAAAAAACCCCTATTAGATAACTAAATTATACCCTTATAACATATGTTTTGAAATTTAATCACATTATAAAAACTAAACATTCAACATGACATGAATGTAATTAAAATAGTGAATATGACAAGACGTCACAATATCATTTTATATAATTATATTTATTTTCATATATATGGATAACAATCAGATAATATAGTCTATAGATAGTATATTGAAATCTATGATAATTATCTACAAATTAGTAACTTATTTTTAATTTTTAGAGAATAAAAATTACCATTATGGATGACACAATTATGATGAAAATATTATTATATTCATAGAAATATGAAATACATGGGTTTTAAAATATATAAACAAATATCATATGAACTAGTTATTGAGAACCATAAAGTTTATAGGTTACTATGACAAGTTGTGAGTGTATTTAATAATTTTCATTGAATTTATCTAATGTGTGGATTTTATTTAAAGTCAAATAAATGAATAGTGTCAGAATTGACACTATAGAAATTTGGAAAAAATAAAAATTTATTGTATGATCTAAAAATCATAAAAATATTTAAAAATTACATATAGATAATAATAAGTTCTAAAATGACATAAAATATCCATTTATGTTAATTTTACACCATACAAGTAAATATTTCTTACCAACAAAAATTCATATTATTATTACAACCTTTAAAATTAAATGGATTGACTAATTGATAATTAAAATGATAATGTTTTAATTAACATAAACACATATCCAAAATATATTGTTTGATTATATTACAGCCATATATTATCTAATATTCTAAATTGTGACATTTTTTTTGTTTTATGTAGGGTTTGATAATATTATAAATTAATATTTTTGAGGTTTTCAAAAGTTCCCATTACCTTAATTAAAAAAGAGAACTTCATATCTCACCAATTTAATTAATTTTGAGACATAAATATTGGCCATACCTGGCCAATTTTCCAGATCATATTTCCTATTTTCATTCTAGAGGTTTTTTCCCCTTCAATGGTAATATCTAATGCCCTATGTGGAAATTTAAAGAAGGCGTGTTGAGGAAGAGGTAATCACTTCTACATATTCATTAAAATTCCATTATTTTTCTACAACCTCTTCATTAGGTGTTTCATTATAAATTAATAACATAAGTATAAATGATATATATATATGTTATTATAAATATTAATGAACCATTTTTCACCTTCTATCCATCGTACAAAAAACAAAATAATTGTGTGTGCGTACGTACGACTTACCGTCTCCACACCGTAGTGTAAACCATCTTTCACCACCACCATACATGGATGAGTATAATGGTGAAAATAATAAATATATATTATTTTAATAATATTATACTATTTATGATATATTATACATTTTCCACTACAATACCATTCAACAATTATGTGAATGATATTGTCACTCGTGCATACGTATGGTTTACCGTCTTCACAGTGTGATGTGTTTTGTTCTACATAATATTCACTAAAGCATGATAATATAAATGAATTGAATGAATATATATGATATATTTTATTATTATACCATGTTTTAAATGATATAACTATATTAAAAAATACTATTAATAACTTATCCAAAAAAACATTTTTAAGAGTATAATGGGGCCTCAAGGATCAGGTGATGGTTACAGGAGTTTCGTGTTCGGTTCATGGGGACTCATGGAGTGAGAGACGGTTGGCCTGTTGGATAGGTGGCACATCATGGTTCATTTCATGTCTTTGGAAGATTTCATCACTGTGTGTTCAAGTGCTCCGTTTACCTACAACGACTATCATATCTTCCTCTTTAGATGGTCCTAATATCTTCACATGAATCAGGATTCTCTGTCATCAGCTTTGTGGGTATGCTTTCCTAAGCTACCATTGCATTTTCAGAATCCGTCTATATTGCATATGTAGGGTAATATGGTGGGATGGTACCTTTTCTCGGACTCAATAACTTCGGTCGTTTGTCACCCAATTTCCCCTTGGGTTTGTGTTGAAGTCAATGTCTCTTTTACTCCTGTCGAGTGGGTATGAATATCGGTTGGGGAGGAATTTAGATATAAGCAGCCGGTTATCTTCGAGTCATGGATTCTCTTCTGTAACTCATGTATGCATTAGGGGCATGCATCTTCTTCAGGCCTGTGAGGGTATAAGAACTTGCAGGGAGGGTTATTGCTGAAGGAAATTCTCTCGGATGTCCCTCCCATGCAATGTAGAGACTTATCCAATAAAGATCATCCTCAAAAGAGATTGGCATCATTGCCTACGATGCTGAAGGTTGCTGACATCTTTGTAAGTCTGAAGTGGGACATAGGTGTAATGGCCCGGACCTCTCCGGTCCATTACTTTGTGAAATGTTGGTGTTGGAGGTGTTCTGGGAGGTCAAGGGGACTTATCCCCAACACTTTGCCAATTTTTCCAGTTCTGTGAACAGTGTTTCCAGTTTTATGAATAGTAACAGATCGGTCTCACCGATCAGTCTGACAGATCGGTCTCAGAGATCGGTTTCACAGATCGGTCTGACAGATCGGTTTCACAGATCGGTCTGACAGATCGGTTTCACAGATCGGTGTGACAGATCGGTTTCACAGATCGGTCTGACAGATCGGTTTCACAGATCGTTATGACAGATCGGTTTCACAGATCGGTGTGACAGATCAGTTTCAGAGATCGGTCTGACAGATCGGTTTCACAGATCGGTGTGGCAGATCGGTTTCACAGATCGGTGTGACATATCAGTTTCACAGATCGGTTTCACATATCAGTCTGACAGATCAGTTTCACAGATCGGTTTCAGAGATCAGTTTCACAGATCGGTTTCACAGATCGGTTTCACAGATCGGTTTCATAGATCGGTTTCACAGATCAGTTTCACAAATCGGTTTCATAGATCGGTTTCACGTACAGTAACAGTGGGTGAACAGTGTTTCTAGACTCCTACAGTTTTTCCCCTTTTGACGTTTCTATTGACGTAAAATACATTTAATGAAATATTTTAAGGACTCCTAAGGCCGATTCAAATGCCATAAATCTTATATTAATAATTCCTAAGGCTTGGAATGTTTTACTTGGGAAAACCGTGTGGGTTAATGCGATCCATTTTTAGTGGAGAATTAACCGGATTTTAAACTGTCACCCCATTAAATTTTCAAAAAAGGGCGAGATATCATTCTTCCTTGTTCTTTCCATTTGTTCTCAACTTAGAGGAACTAGAACCTTTCAATCCTTTCTGTAGGAGTTGGACAATCAATCTTTACTCCTAGGATTAGTTGTGCTCTGTTTTGGATGCAACCGAACTCTGTCGGTCAATCTTCCCAATAAGATATGTTTTATCATCGATCCTTTGGGGATCATCTTCTCTTGTTTCTCCCTTCCATATTATACCATGTATTTCCCAAGATTCTAATGGGTTTTTCTTGTGTTTTGTTGGTACTGTCGTACCGTGGCATCCTCCGGTGGATGCAGTTGTCGTGATAGGAGGATTGTGACCCGTTGTGTGGATAAAAGACGTCAAGAACTCTTCCAGTTAGGGGATTCATGGAATCTCTAATTGTAAATGTGCAATCGTATAATTAGCATGATTTATCCCTTTGGATCACAATGAAATTGACATAATTAAATACTTGAACCAGATTAAAATATTTGGATGATCGCATGTTGTTTCTTTATACCATGATAACGGTTTTCCTAGATATAGTGATATCTATGTTTTCTTTGATTTGTTGTTCATTCATGATAGAAATTTTTAATGAATGTAAAGTTGGAATTAATTGTTAATTAATTGGATAAAGATAAAGAGGCATGTAAATTAATCTGGTTATTTCCATTTTTGTAGTTGTTCTAATATGAGGATAATCAAATTATCGAAGGAAGCATGGTGATTTAATTGTGATAGCTTGCTGATTAGGTATCTATGATTGGAACCTACGAATAACAAATCTTCCAATTCAATATGGATTAAAGAACAGATTATGTGGGAATTTCTAAAGGGGTGCTGAGTTACCCTCTTGTTTTCTAAAGGGTCAAGAGCCCATGGTTGTGATTGTTGTTTTTCTGCTGCTTGTGCTGTGATGTGAGCCTGGATGGCTGTTGTGATATGTGGAGGCATGGATGCCTTGTGGTTATGGCAGTGGATGACGCCTAGAGTGGCGATATGCATCAGTTATGCATGTGGGTTTCGGGGAGGACACCAGGGGTGATGGAATGGGATGGATGCGGTTGCTGGATGCTTGTGGTTTTCTTTGAATGTTAATCTGCTTTGCTTTTCCCCACTACTCAAGGAAGCTGGTCTCACTACCCTTCTTCCGAAAGAGGCGAAGACGCGCGGGGTATGCCACGTGCTTTCCATGTTTAGCCTCTCGAGGGAAAATGGGTCTATGCTCTTTCTATAGGTGGCAAATACTCAACGGGTAGTATATCTACTCACCGTGTTGTGCCTCCTTTGTGTTTAGAAGCATAGGATGCATTTCTAGAATTCCTGGGAATATGGAAAATTAATTCTGTAATGAATGTTCGATTAAATGGTGAAAATCCACGGAGATGGAGATACTAGAATTTAAAGGTGATGTGAATATTAAAAGGAGCAGTTGTTTTTGAATGTGATTCCAATTCAGTTTAATGTGGAATTGTTCATTATTAATTAATGTTTAAAGAATTAATTAACGTACAGTGGAACTCATAAAATGAGAATGGGGTAATCTAATAAAGCTCTTCAAATGTTTGTGTGCTTATAGGATACCTAGTCTTTGAAGTAGTAGCCTAGAGTCTGAGAGACGTTAGCTGCAGTTGCATCGAAGACTATGTAATTCCCATAGTGTGGATGTGTGTTACATATATATTCTGTACTTTTTGTGTTTCTATACACTACTCCACCCTGTCGGTAAGGGAAACTGACACCCCAGGGATTCTGAGCCCTAGGGGGGTGTTTTCCCCAACATTCTGATGGGAGGTTGAATGGCTGACTACCCCCTTTGGCCCCGCTCTCTTCTCTTGGTAGATACTTGTGCCATGAGGCACAACGGTTAGTTACCCCATATATGTGTGTAGAGGGATGTAATGGATTATGGTTATTCACACACATATATTATGGATATAGTATCCTATGGACTACTATAGGTGTAATGTGTATAGGCTATGATGGCTTGAGGATCCTTACTCGGAGTATGGGCTGTAATGGCTTGAGGTATTATACCCGGCGTATGATACACATTATGTGGGCTGTGGTGGCTCCTGGAAACTACCTGGTTACTTTTGGTTGTGAGGACGGTGTGGTGCTTCGCCCAGGTGTCTGCGGGCAAGCCTATGTGGTGTAAGAGGTGCAGATTGTGGAGCTTAGCCCAGGTGTCTGCGGGAAAGCCTTTGGAGAGAGATGCACAAGACGTATGTCATTGGGGAAAAGTGGCAAACCAATGGGGATGTAGTAGCGGGGTACCCTTGATATTCTTTAGTATATTCTATATTCTTGTATGTGTTACTTTGTGAGAGTAGCCATAGTGAGGTTGGAAACATAGTATACCTGTTTAGGTGACGAGTTAGTTTCACTTGTTGTTCACTGGGCTTTAGCATGATTTCTTTACTTTTGCACGAGAGGCTTGGGGAGGATCCTACTGAGTATATTGTTATACTCACCCTATGTATATATAAACTGTTTTTCAGGTAACTTGGAGCAAGTTGGAGATCAAGCTGGTTACTACTAGTTTGCGGTTGGAGGAGGAGCTGTTCGGGCTTCTGGTCATTGCCGTTTTACTTTATTTTTGGTACTTTTAGTTTCCCCTTTCAGTTGTAGTCCTTTTTCATGAAATTTCATATATGTACTTGGATTTCTTTTATATTTTAGTTATGAGATGGAGTTGGTTGGAGTCTATTCTATCTCTCTCTTCTAATGTGTTCTCTTATAGGGTAATGCCTCCCATTTGTGTGTGTATTATACCCTCGGTGCTAGTCGCCATCCCGGGGCCTACTGGAGGCGGAACTCGGGGGTCATTATCTCTCTACTCACATTGCCGGCCCAGGAGGGGTACACTTTGTGGGGAGGGGTCGTGACAGAGTGGTATCAGAGGGAGGTTGAGGGATAGGATGGAGTTTGGAGTTAGGCACAGGTGTGGATGCGTGGGATGGTAGGGAAACAGTGTCATTCATGTTTAGAAAGTGGGGTAGACACTGGAGATCGGCAGAGACATAGGTGTTTAGGGCCCCGTATGATCTGTTTCACGGACCTTTAAGTTTACGATGGCTACTAAACAAAGTGATACTGGTTGCAGGGTAGAGACCTAAGAAAGGATCATGCATCATTATTCTTTGCGCCAGTGTTTGAATGGGTAGACCTTGGGATATGTAACCTAAACTTAATAAAACGAAACAATTTATTAATGTTGAGTCTCCCATATTCCTGGATTAGGAGCTCTAACAGTTGTTATTTTACAGGTATGGCTCCAGGTCGACGTCCTCATTAGGTTTGCGCAGAAGATGCCCAGCATGATGTTCCAGCAGATCGCCGTCGGGTAGAGGTTGACGACGATGACACTTGGAGGAAGAAACTCTGAGAGTTTCAGTTCCAGAGTCTACACAAGTACAAGGGCTCCATTTCAGATGTAGTCACAGAAGACTGGTTGGAGGAGGTCAAGATAGGATTCAGTTCGATTCGTTCTCGGAAGGAACACTAGGTGTCCTTGGTTGTGACGATGCTGCGTGGAGCAGCAAGGCAGTGGTGGTTCAGGTTCCTTGGGGATCGCGAGGAGTCAACGATCTCATGGGAGGAGTTTCAAGACATGTTTAGGGTCGAGTTTCTTTTATCGACTGCAAAGACGTCCAGTCGCCAGGAGCTTCTTACCCTTCGACAGGGGAGCTCCAGTGTTTGGGAGTTTGGAATCCGTTTTAGCAACGTTCTATGATATGCTTCAGACCTGTTACCAGATGAGGAGGCTAGGGTGAGGCATTTCGAGGAGGCTTTGCGTCTAGAGATCCAGCGCCAGGTCACCCCATTTATGCTAAAGACATATCTTGAGGTGCTGGCGAGGGCAGAGGTTGTTGAGAGGACTTTGGCTAGGACCGGATCGTTACGAGAGGGGAATCGTCATGATTCCTCATGAAGATGATATGTGGTCCGGGGTTCCCAGTTTTCAGGGTAGAAGTGTTTCCGTTCACCTGGGGGTAGGCCCCAGCACTTCCCATCTCGTTTCTCTGGAGGCAGCAAATCTCAGGCCTATGCCAAGGGATCAGGCGCTTGTTTTTCTTGTGGTGGTCATGGTCATCAACAGCGGGAGTTCCCGACTTTTCAGAACAGTCATCGTGCACCGGGTGCTCTGCTCCGGGTTCCTCCGCTGAGGCAGTTCCTGCTGAGGCAGCAGCAGCAGGTTGCACCAGCTATAGATCACCAGAAGGTAGATGGAACAGGCAGAGGACAGCCCCATGACGCTCCTCGTCCTTAGAGAGCAGAGCACGGCTTCGGTGGTGGTTGTCATGAGGTTCAGAGAGTTCATGGAAGAGGTCTTGGTCAGCTTCATGCTCTAGCGTTTCTAGCCCCAGGCAAGCCAGATGTCGTTCGAGGTACCCTTTGCTTGTTTTCTACCTTGGTGTATGCCTTGTTTGATTCAGGAGCAACACACTCCTTCATATCACCTACCCTTTTCCATGATTTGGGACTTGAGGTAGAGAGGCTTCCAGTGCCATTGGCGTTGACTACGCCAGTTGGAGGTCGAGCCGACTTGTTTGAAGTATTTATAGACTGTGAGCTAGTGTTGGGGAAACACAGCTTTTGGGGAGATTTCATATGTTTACGAATACAACCATATGATGTCATACTCGGTATGGATTGGTTGTATTCGGTGCAGGCTATTGTGGATTGCTACAGGAAGAAGGTCGTTTTCTTTGATGAAGATGGAGAGGAAGTGGTGTTTGTTGGTGAGATAGATACTCGAATGAGTCATAGACGAGTTCCATCCTTATCATCCATGATGGCTGGGATGAAGCTGAGTTCTTCAGAGGTTCAACAGTTGGCGTTTCCTAGGGTCATAGAAGATTACCCTGACATCTTTCCAGAAGAGGTTTTATCCTTACCCCCTCGACGAGAGATGGAGTTTGGGATCGAGCTACAGCCAGTAGTGTCTCTTATCTCTATGTCTCCGTATAGGATGGCCCATTTTGAGTTGCGAGAGCTACGTATACAGCTTGACGGTTTATTGCAGTGTGGTTTTGTTCGGCCAAGTGTCTCACCATGGGGTGCACCAGTTTTGTTTGTGAAAAAGGCTGACGGGAGTTTGCGGTTGTGCATTGATTATCGTTGATTAGACAAAGTGACAATAAAGAACCACTATCCTCTTCCACAGATTGATGACTTATTTGATCAACTGAAGGGTGCAAGTTGGTTCTCAAAGATCGACTTGCGGTCAGGATATCATCAGATGCGTGTAAAGGATGAGGATATCCCAGAGACTGCTTTTTTTTGTCGTCATGGGCATTATGAGTTTGTTGTAATGCCATTCGGCGTGACAAATGCTCCAGCTGTTTTCATGGGGTTGATGAATGTTGTGTTCCGTGAATTCCTGGACAAGTTTGTTGTGGTTTTCATCGATGACATCCTTGTTTACTCCACATCTGAAGTGGAGCATGCAGAGAATCTATGAGCTGTTTTGGGAGTTCTTCGCCAACATCAGTTGTTTGGTAAGTTGTCCATGTGTGAGTTTTGGGCCCGACAAGTTCGTTTCTTGGGGCATGTTGTGTCCCAACTAGGAGTAGATGTGGATCCGTCGAAGATAGAAGTAGTGGTGTCTTGTGTAGCCCCGAAGACCGTGTCAGAGGTGCGAAGTTTCCTTGGTCTCGCAGGCTATTATAGTAGGTTTTTATCCAATTTATCCGGAGTTGTGAATCCTCTGACAGCTTTGACCAGGAAGGATCAAGCGTTCATATGGACTGAATAGTGTCAGGAAGCTTTCGAGTATCTAAAGGAGAAGTTGGTATGTTCTCTAGTCCTTTTTCTTCCAGCGGAGGGAGTCCAGTTTAATGTTTTCTGTTATGCTTCACATCTGGGGCTAGGCTGTGTTCTCATGAATTAGAGGTCAGTTGTTTCTTATGGGTCTCGGCAGTTGCGTCCCCATGATTGCAACTATGCCACCCATGATCTTGAGTTGGAAGCCGTGGTGTTTGCTCTAAAGTTTTGGAGACATTACCTCATTGGTGAGCAATTTGTGGTTTTCACCGATCATAAGAGTTTGAGGTATGATTTCTCCTAATGTGACTTGAACTTGAGGCAGCGTCGGTGGATGGAGTTCTTGCAGGAATACGACTTTGAAATATCGTATACACCTGGAAAAGGGAATGTTGTAGCTGATGCACTAAGCTGAAAGACACGTAATGATATTTTGCGTGAATATGGTGATTCCTGGAGAGTGATGGAAGAGATATCAGCTTTGAATCTTGATATAGGAGAAGTTGGGGGTAGAGGTTGTCTTTTCCAGATGACAGTGCAGTCATCCCTAGTGAAGAAGGTGGAAGAGTCTCAGTTGGGTGATCTAGAGGTGGAAGTCTCGAGAGACAGAGTTGTTTGTGGTGAGGCCCCTGATGGTTGGTCGGAGGATGAACATCACCGAGTGTTTTATCATGGCAGGATTTTTGTTCCCTTGGCGATGCACGAGACGGTTCTCCGAGAGTTCCATAGTTCACCCTTGGCAGTACATCCTGGTGTGAAAAAGATGTACCGATCCTTGAGGAGTCAGTTTTGGTGTCCTGGGCTGAAATGTACGGTTGCTGAGTGTGTGTCTCGATGCTTAGTATGTCAGAAGGTGAAGGCCGAACACCGTGTTCCTGGTGGTCTTCTCCAGCACTTAGAGATTCCTCAGTGGAAGTGGGAGGACATCTCGATGGACTTTTTTACAGGTTTACCTCGAGCTCCGGGAGGACATGATGCTATATGGGTGGTAGTGGATCGTTTAACAAAGCCGGCCCACTTCATAGTGATCAAGGAGTCGATCTCAGTGGTGGTTATGTCGAGGCAGTATCTAGAGGAGGTGGTGAGACTCCATGGAGTACCTAGGACGATCATTTCTGATCGTGATCCTCATTTTACCTCCAGGGTGTGGGGAGGTCTCCAGCATGCTTTTATCTCTCAATTGTGCCTTAGCACTGCTCTTCATCCTCAAACGGATGGTCAGACAGAGCGAACCATCCAGACTCTTGAAGACATGTTGCACTCTTGTGTTCTTGATATTGGAGGTTCATGGACAAAGAACTTACCAGTGGTAGAGTTTGCCTATAATAATAGTTTTCACTCTACCATCGGTATGGCGTCGATTGAAGCCTTGTATGGCCGACCATGCCGTTCTCCATTGTGCTGGACTAGGGTCGGAGAGTTAGCAATTCTCGGACCAGAACTAGTGCAGAATACAACAGAGATGGTTCAGGTGATTCATGAGAGGATGAAGACAGAACAAGATCGTCAGAAATCGTATGCTGATCAAATAAGGAGACCCATAGAGTTTAATGTTGGGAATCATGTGTTTCTGAAGGTGACTCCCCGTCGTGGGCAGCGAAGGTTTGGTCGTGGAAGTAAGCTTCCTCCCCGGTTTTTTGGGCCTTTCGAGGTGTTAGCTTGTGTTGGAGCTGTGGCATATCGAGTATCACTTCCCACTCAGATGAGTCAGATAGATGATGTTTTCCATGTATCACAGCTCCGTCATTATCTTCATGATGAATCTCATGTTATCGATTGGGGAGAGATCAATATTGACGATGATGCAACCTTCGAGGAGCGACCTGTGGAGATCCAAGACCGCAAGGAGAAGGTGTTGTGTGGGCGTTCTATCCCCTTAGTTCATGTCTTGTGGCGACACGGTGGCATGGAGGAGAGTACCTGGGAACGTGATTCATAGATACGTGCTCAGTACCCAGAGTTGTTTAATGTTTAACTCCTTTTTTGTAATGATTTTTCGTTTATGGTTAGACCATTCATGTTTTATTTATGTACCTTTGATGTGATGTTGTGAATGAATAGTTTGGGTATGGATTTTTTGTTCCCGGATGTCGTAGTTTTGTTCCAGCTTTCGAACAACTCAGGGTGGTTTTCCCCTGAGAGGTATCTTATGGGGTGGTTGTTCGGACCCCTCTTTTATTCTAGGTTGGTTTTTAATTCTCGAGGATGAGAATGTTTTGAGAGGTATCTAATGTAATGTCCCAGACCTCTCCGGTCCATTACTTTGTGAAATGTTGGTGTTGGAGGTGTTCTGGGAGGTCAAGGGGACTTATCCCCAACGCTTTGCCAATTTTTCCAGTTCTGTGAATAGTGTTTCCAGTTTTATGAACAGTAACAGATCGGTCTCACCGATCAGTCTGATAGATCGGTCTCACAGATCGGTTTCACAGATCGGTCTGACAGATCGGTTTCACAGATCGGTTTGACAGATCGGCTTCACAGATCGGTGTGACAGATCGGTTTCACAGATCGGTCTGACAGATCGGTTTCACAGATTGGTGTGACAGATCGGTTTCACAGATCGGTGTGACATATCGGTTTCACAGATCGGTCTGACAGATCAGTTTCACAGATCGGTGCGACCGATCGGTTTCACAGATCGGTTTCCCAGATCTGTGTGACAGATCAGTTTCACATATCGGTGTGACAAATCGGTTTCACAGATCGGTCTGACAGATCAGTTTCACAGATCGGTTTCACAGATCGGTTTCACAGATCGGTTTCACAGATCGGTTTCACAGATCGGTTTCACAGATCAGTTTCACATATCGGTTTCACAGATCGGTTTCATGTACAGTAACAGTGGGTGAACTGTGTTTCCAGACTCCTACAGTTTTGCCCCTTTTGACGTTTCCTTTGATGTAAAATACTTTTAAAGCCTTATTTTAAGGACTCTTAAGGCCGATTCAAATGCCATAAATCCAATATTAATTATTCCTAAGGCTTGGAATGTTTTTCTTGGTCAAACTGTGTGGGTTAATGCGATTCGTTTTTAATGGAGAATTAACCAGATTTTAAACTGTCACCCCATTAAATCTTCAAAAAGGGACGAGATATCATTCTCCCTTGTTCTATCCATTTGATCTCAACTAAGAGGCACTAGAACCTTTCAATACTTTCTGTAGGAGTTTCACAATCAATCTTTACTCCTAGGATTGGTTCTGCTCTGTTTTGGATGCAACCGAACTGTGTCAGTCAATCTTCCCAAAAAGGTATGTTTTATCGTCGATCCTTTGGGGATCATCTTCTCTTGTTTCTCCCTTCCATATTATACCATATATTTTCCAAGATTCTAATGAGTTTTTCTTGTGTTTGGTCAGTACTATCGTACCGTGGCATCCTCCGGTGGATGCAGTTGTCGTGAGAGGAGGATTGTGACCCGTTGTGTGGATAATGGACGTCAAGAACTCTTCCAGGTAGGGGATTCATGGCTTCTCTATTTGTATATGTGCAATCGTAGAATTAGCATGATTTATCCCTTTAGATCACAATGATATTGACCTAATTAAATTCTTGAACCGGATTAAAAGAATTGGTTGATCGGATGTTGTTACTTTATACCGTGATAACGGTTTGCCTCATGTTTTCCTAGATATAGTGATATCTATGTTTTCTTTGATTTGTTGTTCGTTCATGATAGAAATTTTTAATGAACATAAAGCCGTAATTAATTGTTAATTAATTGGCTAAAGATAAATAGGCATGTAAATTAATCTGGTTATTGCCGTTGTTGTAGTTGTTCTAATTTGAGGATAATCAAATTAGGGAAGGAAGAACGGTTATTTAATTGTGATGGCTTTCTGATTAGGTATCTGTGATTGGAACCTACGAATAACAAATCTGCCAATTCAATATGGATTAAAGAATAGATTATGTGGGAATTTATAAAGGGGTTCTGAGTTACCCTATTGTTTCCTAAAGCGTCAAGAGACCATGGTTGTGATTTTTGTTTTTCTGCTGCTTGTGCTGTGATGTGAGCCTGGATGGCTGTTGTGATATGTGGAGGCGTGGAGACCGTGTTGTTATGGAAGTGGATGATGCCTAGAGTGGCGATATGCATTAGTTATGCATGTGGGTGTCGGGGAGGACACCCGGGGTGATGGAATGGGATAGATGCAGTTGCTGGATGCTTGTGGTTTTCTTTGAATGTTAATCTGCTTTTCTTTTACCCACTTCTCAAGGCAGCTGGTCTCGCTACCTTTATTCCGAAGGAGGCGAAGACGCGTGGGGTATGCCACGTGCTTTCCGTGTTTAGCCTCTCGAGGTAAAATGGGTCTATGCTCTTTCTATAGGAGGAAAAGGCTCTACAGGTAGTATATCTAATCACCATGTTGAGCCTCCTTTGTGTATAGAAGTATAGGATTCTTTTCTAGAATGCCTGGGAATATGGAAAAGTAATTCTGTAATGAATGTTTGATTAAATGGTGAAAATCCACGGGGATGAAGATACTAGAATTTAATGGTGATGTGAATCTTAAAAGGTGCAGTTGTTTTTTAATGTGATTCCAATTCAGTTTAATGTGGAATTGTTCATTCGTAATTAATGTTTAAAGAATTAATTAACGTACAGTGGAACTGATAAAATGAGAATGGGGTAATCTAATAAAGCTCTTCAAATTTTTGTGTGCTTATAGGATACCTAGTATTTGAAGTAGCAGCCTGGAGTCTGAGAGATGTTAGCTGCAAGTGTATCTAATACTAGGTAATGCCCATAGTGTAGATGTGAGTTAAATATATATTCTGTACTTTTTGTGTTTCTATACGCTACTCCACCCTGTCGGTAAGGGCAACTGACACCCCGAGGATTTTGAGCCCTGGGGAGGTGTTTTCCCCAACATTCTGATGGGCGGTTGAATGGCTGACTACCCTCTTTGGCCCCGCTCTCTTCTCTTGGTAGATACTTGTGCCATGATGCACAGCGGTTAGTTACCCCATATATGTGTGTAGAGGGTTGTAATGGCCTTTGGTTATTCACACACATATATTCTGGATATAGTATCCTATGGACTACTATAGGTGTAATGTGTATAGGCTATGATGTCTTGAGGATCCTTACTCGGGGTATGGGCTGTAATGGCTTGAGGTATTATACCCGATGTATGATACATGTTATGCGGGCTGTGGTGGATCCCGGAAACTACCTGGTTACTTTTTGTTGTGAGGACGGTGTGGTGCTTCGCCCAGGTGTCTCTGAGCATGCCTATATGGTGCATGAGGTGCAGATTGTGGAGCTTAGCCCAGGTGTCTGCGGGAAAGCCTTTGGAGAGAGTTGCACAAGATGTATGTCGTTGGGGAAAAGCATCAAACCAGTGGGGAAGTAGTAGCGGGGTACCCTTGATATTCTTTACAATATGATATATTCTTGTATGCGTTACTTGATGAGAGTAGCCATGGTGAGGTTGGGAACATAGTATACCTATTTAGGTGACGAGTTAGTTTCACTTTTTGTTCACTGGGCTTTAGCATGATTTCTTTACTTTTGCACGAGAGGCTTGGGGAGGATCCTACTGAGTATACAATTATACTCACCCTATGTACATATAAACTATTTTTCAGGTCACTTGGAGTGGGTTGGAGATCAAGCTGGTTAATACTAGATTGCGGTTGGAGGAGGAGCTGTTCGGGCATGTGGTCGCTATCATTTTACTTTCTTTTGGGTACTTTATTTTCCCCTTTCAGTTGTAGTACTTTTGCATGGCATTTCATATATGTACTTGGATTTCTTTTATATTTCAGTTATGAGATGGAGTTGGTTGGAGTTTATTTTATCTCTCTCTTCTAATGTGTTCTCTTAGAGGGTAATGCCTCCCATTTGTGTGTGTATTATACCCTCGGTGCTAGTCGCCAACCCGGGGCCTACAAGAGGTGGGACTCGGGGGGTCATTATCTCTCTTCTCACATTGCCGGCCCAGGAGGGGTACACTTTATGGGGTGGGGGTCATGAAAGTAGGCCCCCCAGTTCATCTTGACAGGTCCAGGATCCCACGGGCATGTTGCCTCCTAGGATCGCTCTCTACTTCACGGAGGCTGTTAAGATTGGGGGAGCATGAGGAAGGTTTTACCCACTGCAAGTGGTTTCTATCCAGCCCATGCGCCTTCCTCTTCAAAGGCCTCGGGGTCAGTAGGACCCTGTATAACCCTTACAAGCTAGCACCCTTTTAATCCTCTGGTCAAAGAAAATAAGGAGAATATTGATCCTTGAGTGTGGAAAATAGTGATTCAAAAGTTGAAAAGGAAGTCTAATGGTTCAATTTGAATTGAGGATTCTGAATCGAGTGGGAAAGTAGTGTTTTTGTAGTCGTGGTCGGATGATGAGAAGGTCCTCCAGGGGTTTTCATGCGGTGGTTCTGGACCTATGAAAGGGAAGGGGAGATTCTTCTCTCGGGAAATTTCTCAGTTAAAAAGGTTAAGAAAATTAAACCTCACATGGACAACAAATTTTTTCCAAAAATAGTGTCAACGAGGTCAGTAGTCAATGCTAAAAACACAGAGGAGGAAATTAGGTCCTTTCATTCCCTACAGGATTTTCCATCAAAAAAAACAAGGGGAGTTGGTTTCCAATGTTGACGCGGTTTCTAGAAAGGTTGGTGTGGAGGGGGCAGAGGTGAAGGAGAGGGATCTAGTGGATATAGGCTCAGTAAGAGAGAAGTGGAAACCAAGTGAGAGGAGTGAGACTCATTTGTTTCGATTCTCTCCTATAAAAGAGTGTGAATAGGGGATTCCTGGTGAGCCAGAAGGATAGTCCGAGCTTAGGGAATCGCCATGGGAGATTCTTTTACAATCCGAGTAAGAGATGGTAGAGAAGGTATTAACCATATTTGCTTCTTCTGAGGATGTGGAAAGTATGAATGGAGGGATGGTCCAAGTAGACACAAACAAGGAGCAACAAGAGTGGATGGAAAAAACAACACCTAATCCTAGTAAGAGGTTTCATTAACAATAAAATTGTGCTGGAGGAGTTCTTGAGAATGTAGGACAAGATATCATCAAGGACGATCCCAGAAAAAAGGTAGCAACTCTTTCCTAGAAATTATTTAAGGGTTTTGAGTTTAATGGGTTTAAGATAGTCTTTGATAATTGTTTTATGTGTTATAGTGCTTGATAGCTTGGTTGGACTTGTTGGTTTCACACATTTTCCAAAAAAGTGTCCTTTTAATAAAAAATATATATTTCAGTCTCCAGTAACATTATTTAAATCATAATACATGATGTTTTGATACATACTAAGCATATTAGAGGTAAGGAAAGGGATAAATGTGAAAAATATCGTTTTTATCCATTAATGTTTATTCGTAAGTATTTAC
The DNA here is from genome assembly GCA_963277665.1 of Viscum album. Classification (NCBI taxonomy): domain Eukaryota; kingdom Viridiplantae; phylum Streptophyta; class Magnoliopsida; order Santalales; family Viscaceae; genus Viscum; species Viscum album. Next base: position 1,173,554,432 of record OY728140.1, on the reverse strand, counting down.
CGGGGGTTATTTATCATCCACATCCCTTTTTACAAAAGTTCTATTAAAAAATATTATTTATATCTTTCAATAAATGTTTAAATGAAAATTTACAAATTGGTAAATTTTTACTAAATAGTATGAATGCAATCTTTTGTCGTTTTTGATAAGAGGAAATTTTTGTCTTTTTGGAAAATTTATGATAAGAATGTATTTCTAACATGTACAGTAAATATATTATGTCACATTGATAATGCCTTAATTTCTTGAATCATCTCTTATAATATTATAAGGTTATTTTCACACATAATTGTGTGGTATTTTGGGATAGAAAAATGTTTTTGAAGAAGAAATGTTATTTTTCTTGGGAATGATGCTCAAGTGTTTTATCAAAATTAGTTTCCATCTATGATTACATAGGTTTATGTTTCTATTTCTATTATTACATTGATTTTATTGGGAAAATTGTGTAATTATTCTGATCAAATCCATTTATATATTATGTTATAATGGAATGATGTTTATGAAACCCATTTTCTTTACGAGTTATGCTATAGTAAATGTTTTGATGTTTTGTGGCACACAAAAGAATGGTTTCATTATAAGATGGGTGAGACCTATATCTCCCTCCAATGCATTGGGTAAAGATTTATATCTCAGGAGATAGACATGAATAGAATGGAATGTAAATCTGGTTTGGTAATACATTGTTCGAATTAGAAGTGAAATCGGTTTAGTAATGGAAATTTCCCACATTAATGGTCTTAGAAATGAGCCTTGACTGATATGAAATGATTTTCAATAATTATGTGAGCATGAAATAAGATTTTATGTCATATTTTATGACTAATGGGTTTACATTTCTTTTTTACAATTTATCCAATGACATGATATTATGATCATTTAAATTTATGATAATATTTCAAAATATTATGTTCTTATAAGTGTGATATGATTGATATTTCCAATTTTTACACATACAGAGTATTTTATTTCACCATTTCATATGTTCATTTTTCCAAGGTCTTTAAAAAGGGTTTTATTTATGATATTCCAAAATGGATTCTAGTTATGAGGAAATAAATGGTACACAATGTTGATGTTTTATGAACCATTTGTTTTGTTATTGGAGTTTCTCAAGACAATATACCTATATGAAATTTCACATGTTTTTATATGTTTTAATGAATATACTTCAATTATGAACTATTATGAATTTATGTAAAGTATGGGTCGCTATAGTTCGTATCAAAGGAAAGTAATAGTTAACCATTGGAAACTAGGATGAGAAATCCTATGTTAGAACCCTAAAGATATGTTGATGTATAGAATATAGGGAATGTTTTTATGTTTTTGTAGAATTCACAAGAATCGTTTCATAATGAGATGAGGGGGACATGTATCTCTTTCCAATGAATTGGGTAAAGATTTATATCTCGTGATATGTAAATGAATAAAATGGAATGTCAATTTGGTTTAGTAATACAGGGCAGGAACGAGGAGTGAACAGGGTTCAATATTGGGAATTGTCTAATATTATGGTCTTGGAAATGAGCCTTGAATAATATCAAACAATTTTTTATGATTATGTGTGTATGCTACAAAATTTCATTTCTTATGTTATGAATAATGGTTTTACATTTCGCTTTTATGATTGATCCCTTGAAATAATATTATGATTTTTATATGCAGAATAATATTTTTAAATGTTATGTTATTATGAGAATTATATGATTGACATTTCTGTTGATTACACTTAATAACTATTCTAGCTCCCCTTTCATATTTTTATTTTCTACCGGTCATGAATATGGGTATTAGGTATGATATTCCAAAAATAAGTCTAGTTATGAAGATATAAATGAGAGAAAATGTAGATGTTTTATGAACTAGTTGTTTATGTTTCCTAGTCTCAAAACACATTGTTCATATACGATCCTATAATGGTTTGGTATATGTTGTAATGAATATACATAAATTCTAATGTAATATCAATGAATGTAATGTATGGGTCACTATAGGAAATATGAATATTACGAAAATTACAAGGAACTAATTTGATGGTTAGTAAGTGTACGTGTTCTTATATTACCCAATAGTGGAGATGGGTTTGTAAACTATATATATGCATCCATGAAAGGGTTGGTATGTTTTATTTGGCATAATAACATGGATATTTCTTATACCCCTTAGAAATTGAATATTTATGAAAAAAATTACTCAACTCTTGATTTGGAGTTAGTAGCAACATTTATTCAATTACTAATAAAGAGTAATTTTCATTATAGAGAAAAGTGTGATATATATACTGATCATAAAAGTATGAAATATGTATTAAAATAGAAGGATTTGAACATTATTAGGTGTAGATGGTTAGAGTTGATAAAGGATTATTAATAATCAATATGTTAACACCCTATTAAAGTGAATACGGTGTAATATCATTTGAGTCTGATGGATCATGAATGATTATCCATAACGAGGATCAAAAAATATAAAATATTTCTAGATTTGAAATGATGGATCTAGAAATCCTAATGTATGGTGGAAAATATAATATTTCTCAAATTAATGTTAAACCCTCTATACAAGTGATGATTAAGGAGGTTCATAAGGGAGATGATGATTTATAAAATAAATTTACAAATTTTCATGAGTTTATCCTTTTTCTAGATGAAATTATATGGTTTAGGAACCATGTATGTGTTCATTCCATACAAAATATGAACAAGTATTTGTTAGAGGAATCCCATAATTATTCATTCTCTAATCATCCTAGAAATATAAAGATGTATAGAGACATAAAAGAATACCTTTTGTGGGATGGAATAAAAAGATATATCGAAGAGTTTGTATATAGTTTCTTGTTATGCGATCAAGATAAGGATGAATGAAAAAAGTAAAAGTGGATGTTTCATCCATTACCCATACAATAATGGAAATGGGAGAACATCACTGTGGATTTTTTCATTGGACTACCCCAAACCTATAATGTATTTAATTCCATATGGGTTTTAGTAGATCATCTAACTAATTCAGCACACATCATAGCAATCATAGAATACTTCTCTCTAGATTAGCTTTCAAGGACATACATTATGGAAGTGGTAATTTTTCATGGACTATCACATTAATTTATTTTAGATCATTATTTGAGTTTTACATCAATGTTCTAGAGATGTATCAATTAAGCACTTAATACGAAATTTAGATTCCACACTTCTTATCTTCCTTAGACATATAGTCAGCCTGAAAGAACAAGTCAAACCCACGAGTATATGTTAACATCATTTTCTCTGAATTTCCTAGGTGGTTGGTATCGACAGCTTCCTCTAGTTGAGTTTTTTAACCATAATAGATTTCACAAAATAATTTATATGGAACCATATGAATTTCTCAATGAGAAGAAATTTATATCTCAAATGTGATGGGATAATGATGGAGAATGAAATATATTGAGACTTGAGATTTCTAAAGAAATTGATGAGATGGTTAGAATCAGACAAAAATTAAATCATGGAAGCTGAATGTCAGATGAAAATTTATGTCTATAACCGCCTATGTGACCTATAATTTCAATTTAGTGAAAATGTGTTTCTAATAGTGTCTCCCAAGAATAAAATAACGAGCTTCAAGAGGAATGTGAAACTATACTCTAGGAATATCATCTCATTTGAGATTCATGATCATGTATGGACAGTAGCTAATTACTTGGTACAAACTCAAAATCTATATCCAATCCATGATGGGTTCCATGTATCTCTCCCATGGAATTACATGCCTACCCCTTCCCAAATAATGAACTCAAAGGTCATATATTAGGAGTATGATCATTCATGCGAGGAACAATGAATTGAAATTATATACCAATAAGAGGATGTTCTAAAAAACATAAACAATCACCTGGTTAATGTTTCATAGGGAAATCACCATATATATATGAAGATACATTGTTTACTCATGGATATGATGAATCATAATTATCCTCCTTTTTTAACTGAGTTATTAATTTTGGGGGTGAAATTCTTTTTAAGGGGGGTAGAATGTAACACCATAAGTTTTTATGGATAACTTTTTTTAAAATAAAATATATTTTCATTTATTTCATGAAATTTACTATTTCAGTCCTTACTTTCATTCAAAATAACCTTTTTTACATTACATGGAACATCTACATCGAATGCATTACATAGAACATCGACTTGGGCTATTATACACACAACACAGGTTTTTCAATGAATCATTGATTTATTGTTATTTTTATTTAATGGTCATAATGATAACCTAGACATTAAACATTGTAATATAATTATTAATTACAAATTTCAAAATATTTTTAGAATTTTTTTATTTAAATTAAATATATTGATAATTAATTATATAATTTTTTTTAATGATTTTCTCTGTTTAAAAATACCATTTTATTGAACGAACTATTTTGACTTCCTTACATGGAAAAAAATTTAATTTTAGACACATTTAGATATTGATTTATATAAAATGAAATTCATTTAAAAATTTATAATTTTGGTATTATGTTATAGTAAATTTTATGGTTTTTTTGAGAAATTTTATTTTTTTATGAATAGTGTAAAATACTACTTTTTGGTTAAAAACAACATTTTCATTAAAATAATTATAAATTTTCTAATATATTTTAATTTTTTTAAGGTCACATTAGAGAAATTATAAATTTATTTCACTTTTAAATTAAATATAATTACATAATAATATTTTGAACTTTTTTCTTCTTTAAAGACATGTAATTTTTTCACCGTGAAAATATTAAAATTATCAATAATTTTACCTATTCTATGAATATAATTTAAAAAAATGAGATACACCATGGTAATAATTATAATTTTTAGTGTTTAATTAGACAATGTTGATTTTGGGACAAAATTGATTAGTAATAGAGATTAAAATTAATCATATTTATTTAGGTCAAATTTAGTTTAATTAAGAACTAAAGATTAATACTAGGGGACCACATGAACTATTAAATTATACAAAAAACTATTTTATTTCCATATTTCATCCATAGAACTTTTATTATTTATTTATTTTTGTTTTCTATGATAGTTTATTTGGTAACAATATGTGTTATTAAAACATATTCTCAAAATTCCAAGTGAGACATTTTCCTTCCGTACAAAAGGCCACCACCTCTCCCACTTCCTCACACTAATCAACCCTATTAGTTTCATCAAATATATTCCCAGTCATTCCATACTCCTAGAATCATTCCCCTAGGAATAAGTAAATCCATGTAATCTGTTTTCTACAAACCAAATGGAGTTATAAAATTAAGATTTAACACCTTCTCCCAAGCTCTGTTCTATTATTTTCTTTCTCCTCCCATACACTCTCATTATTACATTCATGTATAAAATAATTAGTGTCCTAAATATTATATTTTTTTTATGATTTGGTTTCATCCTATAAATACACACCTCGATCTAATGTTAAAAAACATAATTTTTATATGTATATTAAACTACCGCCTTAGTAAACAATGGTTTTTCAATTTTCTTTAACACTTTTAATAGAGGAAATTATGATGGAATCTATATTTATATAGGATATATATAATATTTTTCAATTCATTTAGATTTATTATTAGTTTTAAAACACATATATTGTTTACTTTTATTTGTGTTAGCACGATAATTTTGTTTGAGGAAGTCTAACACAACATAGTTTTAAAAATAAATTGAAATCAATGAAACACAGAGTATATAAATAATAAATATTTATAATAAGTATATAGTTGTAAAATATCCATTAAACATAATTTTCCTTTTTCAATTATTTGAATTTATGAAAAGAGACATATATGGCTGTGATTGGTAAGTAATTTGGAGTTTCATACAAATGACATTATTTTTTCTGAATTCTAACATACCCTTATGAATTATAATATGTATAGTAATATGAACGTAATGAATATAAAAAAATAATTATATTGTATTTTCTCTAAGTTATAATATAATTAGATATTGTTTATTTTTTCAGAGTTATATTAAATGAGTTATATTTTTAAAATTATTTATTTAATAAATTATGATTTTATTTAAAATTAATTAAATTATATTGTGAAAATGATTCTAAAAAATGGTGTTCATATTTTAATTTTACAAAAATAAAAATTATTAAGGTAAATTTCTTGTATTTTTCTAAATTTCTTGAATTTTGGATGAATAGAAAAATATAGTAATATACTGTACATATACATTATCACATAAATACACTATTCTTATCACCATTTCTAATATAAGAACCAATGGTTTGAACTCAATTTCTCAAATTACAATTTTTCTCGCAAGAATCATGACTATTCATAGTATTGATAAAATATATTAAACTAATCCTTAATAAAATAAAAAACCCTTCCTCTCCTCTACTATAATTACCATCGACACCCCACTTCCTCTCACACCTCTCAGGATTTGAAGATTGTATATATTATACACCATAACATTCCAAGGTATCATCCCCATATCCATTCACTTCTATTATCATATAAAAGTCAAAACCCAAGGCCATAATTAGGATATCAATGAGAAGAGAATAATAGGTAAAAATACCCTTTCATTTTTTATGATTTCATTTCAATTCCATTTCATTTATTATACTCTCTTCTAGTAACTCTTATCCAATAGGTATAAAATCTATATAAACTTATATATTTTTGATTTTATCATGATTAAGGATAAATTCAACCACTTAGTTCATCTCTTCCACCTCATATAAATATATTATCTATGTTACACCAATTTACCAACATCGTGGACGATGTGTTTTTAATTTCATTTAGTTCCTTCACAATTTGTTACAAAACAATTTTAATTATTGAAAAATATGGTGAATTGTATTATATAACATAATTTATAATCTATATTTTTCATAAATACATAATATTAACTTATATAATGAAACAAGTCCTTTATTATCGAAAGAATTTCCAAAATCACCACAATAGATATCACTAATGATTTACCTAATTATTTATCATTATACCATATAACAAAAATGATTTATGGAATCATTTAATAGTCTAGAAACATATCTAATCACATCATTCCACTTCGGGTGTTTCTCTTCCACTCTACATGTAAATTCTTTATGAACCATCCATGTAAATCATGCAATGAATGCACCTGAAACAATTAAAATAACAAAATATTTCTAATAAATGGGTTGAATGATGTTTAATAATGATAGTATAAAGTTTTATAAAAAGGAATATGTTTTTTTATATTATTAATAACACTCTTCTAACCATTATAAATGTGGTGTAACCATGTTTTATGTAGAAAAATCCGATGTTAAGAGAATTCTTACCCCTATTTCCATTCTCCATGTTAACATTTTACTTCACTGATTATGTGTCACTATGATTAATAGTGTAATTATTTTTTTATATTATTTTTTTTTGTGTTGATTTATAGTTTATACACATATTTAATAATTTTATGGATTAAATTATCAATTATATTATATTTTAAGGGACTTCACTTATAAAATATTATATTAAACATCTAGTTTTTCATAAATAAAAATGAATGTTTTCACTAAATTATTCATGTTTTATGATTATGTTCTAGTTTTGGGTCATTTTTTGGATTAATTGTGGTGCCTATATTTCCCTCCAATTCATTGGGTATCTGTAATTTGGAGGTCTACTTTATGGTCACTCTAAGTGTAACTATGATGGTTACACCATAAGGTAGAAGTGAGGGCTATATTGTGAGGTACCCATGTGGGTTACAAATCATATGTGGTTTTGAGGGTTATAATATAAGTAGGTAATTTTAAAATAATCCCTTATATATTTTTATATGTTCTTTAATTCTTTATAGACATCTGATTTTTCACAAAGTATGTATATATGGTTGAGAAATTTGTCTTTTTGAAAATGATTTCATTTGTTTATATATTTTCATGGACTAATTGTTTAATTCCATATTTTTTCCCTTTCGAATATTTTTTTGCTCATCTCTTATTTTTAAATATTTATCATAGGTTTTAATGACATGTTAGATATATATGGAAGTCATGTTAAATGTTTTTAATTTTTTTCAATGAAATCAGGTAGTTTTTTGGTATTAAATATCATATGATTTGGAAGAAATTGAAACTATTTTAATGTTACCAACATTGTATGCTTCTGGGATGATATGTATTAGTTATGACCTAAAATTATACAACACTAAACCAAAAATTTATTTAGGAATGTAAATAATTAAAATATAGTTGAAATAGATATAATTTTTTTAATTTTTACGTTTAGGTCCTTATAGTTAATTTTAGAGCACGTTTTAAATGAATTTTAATGTTAGTATAATATTAACTGAATACCATAATTTATTTTTTCCTTATTTTTGTGTTGAAATTGTATAATAATAAAATATTACCATGATTCTTCATCTATTATATATATGATCAGAATTTTATTCAACAGAAGAAGGAATGAATCTGTAGTTGGAAGGAACCGAGAGGTTAATATATTTTTTATCCACAACCAGGAATGGGGGAATTAAAATAGAGAAGTTTGTGATAGTAATGGCTTAGTAGATATAAAAAAAATTCTATTGGAAGCCAAGAAGTATAACAACCAGAGTAACCAAAAAGTAACATGATGATAGTGGAACATTTTTTAAGTGTAACCCACTATTTATTTCAGTGGATATTCTGATCGAATAGCAGCTAAATGATGGATAAATTACAATGAAAAGTCATTAGATGTTATGTGATGATCTGATAATAAAATGGTTATTCGTTCCATTTATTTTTTAGAAGATAAATATGACCTTTGGTGGTTAATGGTGAAGAATATCTAGGATATAGAGGATATTGATGCATTATAGTGGGATGAAATTAAAAGACTTTTCATGGAAAACCTATATTCCTAAGGTGACTTGATTAACTATGTCGATGAATATCAATAAATGGAATTAAAATGATTATTATATAGTGGTTGTGTATAATAGAAACATCACCTAACTGGAATGGTTTTCTCTAAATCTTATTCAGGATCTTGATAAAAAATCATTATCTTTTACTTAGTATTGAAGCCAATATACCAAATGGAACTTGCCTCCCGATAATTAAAATTTTATAAGAATCTTGTTCATTGTGATGATAGGGTAGAAATGTAGTATGATGATGATCACTTTTAATTTGAAAAAAGAAATTGATGAAGAGGACTGGATGTAAAGATATGGGTAAGAATGAATCAAATAAATATGATGGTATGAACATCCGGTTTTAATTTTGTGAAACTTTTGGTAAAAACTACCCTTTGGTATGTCATACCAAAAAAGATAAGTGTTTTTAATGTGGTTAATTTGTACATATTTCCCCATATTGGAATGAAATGAAATGCTAGAATTAATCTGTGTAAGAAAACTATAAAAGGTTTCAAATGTGGTGAGATAGGTCATTATGAAAATCTATTCCCAAGGAAGGATCTAACTGATGGAAAGAATCATGAATATAAGAAAAAATATTTACTGATATCCATTATGACTTTGTCAATATATGTCAGTCCATCCAATGAAGTGGTATCAAGTATATTTTTAATTTACTCAAGATTTGGTAATGTCTTGTTTCATTAAGGGTCTTCACATTCCCTTATTTGTTTAGAAATTTAATGGTAAATTAGAAATATCACCTCAACAAATGAGACTATAACATATTGCTAAAACAGTATGGGGAAAAGTTAAAAGTGGAATTTTAAGAATCTTCCTATTTTTATCTATGTAAATACATTACCTAAAAACCTTTTTGTTTTTTTATTAGTAGAGTTTGATGTCATTCCAGGTATGGACTGGATATCTCTTTATCATGCTAAGATTGATTGTAGATCTAATTAATTTTATTTTCATAATGAATTTTAGTTTTTGTACAATAATGAAATCATAAAATTGATACAATATTAGGAAGTAGATAAACTATTGAAATATGGAAATCATTTTTTTATTCTAATATTGTTGAATAAAATGTAACTATTCAAATTAATAATTTTCCAATGGTAAATAAATACCTGGATGTTTTTCTAGAGGAGTTAACTTATGTAATTACTAATAAGGATGTGGAATTATTAATTTCTTTTTTTATGATTCTAATATAAATTCATATACCCCTTATCAAATGGATCAAATGTAACTTATGGAATTGAAAAATTAGTTTCAAGAGTTTCTTGATAAAAGATTAATTATTCCTAGCACATCACCATGGGGAGATATTGTTTTGTTTGTTAAAAATAAGTATGATTCCATGATATATTTCATTTATTATAGTTCATTGAATAACATTAATAATAATATTATGTATCCTTTATCTCACATCAATGACTTGTTTTATTATATCTGGGGAACATTGTATCTTTCTATCATTGACTTACGATCTGGGTATCATCAGCTGAAGCTGAAGAAAGATGACATTCCATAAGTATCTTTTCGATGTAGATATTGTCATTATGAATTTTTTGTTATTCCATTTGGGTTATCAAATGAAAAAAATATATTCTATGATCTTATTAATCGAATATTTCACGAGTTTTTGGATATGTTTATGGATGTGTTTATTAATAACATTTTTTGGTATATTCTATAAGTAAAGAGAAGCATGAGAAAAACATAATGGTCATTTGGAAATCTTTAAAATAAATAAACTGGATGGAAAATTTAGTAAGATTGAATTTTTGGTTGCAAAAAATTTCTTTCCTTGGAAACATTATTTCTATGAATGGGATAACTGTTGATCTTACTAAAAAAATTCTTTTGAATAATGGGAAAGAATTATAAATATAACCAAGATTCATATTTTAATTGTTTTGGGAAGCTATTACCAGAGGATTGTTGAAATCATTGTATGGTTACATAGTCCACTAAAAAAGTTAACTCGAAAAGGTGTTAAATCCATCAAAGAAAAATATCATGAATTTTTTTAAGGATTTGAATAGAATATTTGTGAATAATCTAGTTATGACCATACTATCTAGAAATGGTGAGTTTTTCATCTATAATTACGATTAATTGTAGGGACATGGCTATGTACTAATGTAGAATGATTAGGTTATTTTTTATGCTTCCCAACAAATAGAACCTCATGAGTTAAATTATTCCACACATGATTTGAAATCATTACTATTCATTTTTCTTTTGAAAATTCAGTGGAATCAATTGTATGGATCCAACTATGAATTATATACTAACCATAGAAGTTTCAATTATATAATCACTCAGAAGGAACTAAACATGAGGAAAATAAGATGGCATGAATTAAAAAAATATTATGATTTCGCAATCAATTAACACCGAGGAAATAATAAAAGTGGAAAATTCCTTGATTTGAAAACATCATGTGTCACTAACCATGTTACGTTTGGAACCTGACCCCGTTATTAATGAGTTTATTAATTTTTTATTGGAAGTTGTTTTTGTAGGAAATTAAACTATTTTGTTTTATGTCTTAGTGAAGCCATATTTTCCATATTGAATTAATCATGAATAGATGTAAGATGATGAGTTATAAAAAAAATACAATTTCATGGAATGTGTATCTTTCTATAATTTAACATTGAAAATTATTATGTTCTAATATTTGGAAAGATACTATGTGTGCCATGATATTCTTAAAAGAATAATGAATTATTATTTCATGCTCACAGTTCTCCATTTTTAGTTCATCCTGGATGAACAAAAATGAAATGATACCTTCAAAATTATTACTAGTGTGATGAAATTAAAATAGATATTGCAAATTTTATCATGAAATTTTTGACACGTCAACAGGTTAATGTTGAGAATCAGTTACAGAAGGGGATTCTTCAGCCTTTACTAGTTCTAATGTGTAAATGGGAAAAATAAATCCATTGAATTCAATGTGGGAAAACCAAAAACATCCCTAGGTAACAATTAAATAGGGATTATTGTTGATCTACTCACTAAATATTCTCATTTTTTTAATATTTGAGATACTATGTATTCGGAATAAAATTATCGGTTATACCTCAAATAGATTGTCATGTAACATAGAGTTCCTTTTTCAGTTGTATAAGACTTTGATCTAAGGTTCACTGTTAACTTTTTTAAATCCCTTTAGATGTAATTGGGAATAGAATTATATTTCATTATATGATTTCATTCTTAATCAGATGGGCAATCATAATAGAAAATTCAAACTTTTGAGGATATTCTTCGAGCATGTTCAATGTATTTTTGGGGATGTTGGGATCAACATATTTCATATGATTAATTTTCCTATATTCATAGCCTTTATTCCAATATAGAGATTGACCCTTTTGAATAATTTTATGAAAAGATGAGTCGATCTCTATATTTTTTGGGATTGTTTTTGAAAAAGATTGTTTAAGGGATCACAATTAGTAGTGGAAGTGGGTGAGAAAGTGAAGATGATATAAGAAACATATGAGGACCACATAGATATATTAGAAATGTTATATAGATAATAATAGGAAATAATTTTCTTTTTTATGTTGGTTATTATGTTTTTCTTAGAATCTCACCATGGAAAAGTGTTATGTATTTTGTTAAGAAAGGAAAGAAAACTTCCCGGTTCATTAGACCATATAAAATCCTAGAGTAATTTATATTTTTTTCCAATTATGTAGATTTACCACTATGTTTATCTTAGTTACACAATTTGTTTCATGATTCGTGGCTGAGAAAGTATATGCTATATTAATCTCATGTTTTGAGCCAATAAATAGTTCAGATAGAATATCACCTTTCTTATAAAGATAAACCAATTCATATTTTTGATTCAATAGAACAAGTATTGTGGAAAAAGGATATACACCAGGTAATTTTTTTGTGGTGAACCCACATTGTTGAAGAAGAATCATGAGAATTAGAATATGGTATATGGGAGAGGTACCATAAAATGTATAATAAGGAAATAAAATTATGAGCACACAATTTAGAGAATGTGGGAAGAAAGTAACACCCCAAGGTTTTAAAAATTAATTTAAATGCTTGAATGACTGAATACCTATATAATATGACATTTCATAAGGAGATATTTGTAATCTAGTCCTTAAATATAATTTTATGACTTCTACTATTTTAATTTTGAATAATAGACATCTACCGTTGTAATCAGCATATTATTAAAAGTCTAAATGAAGCAACCTGTTTTTTGGTGAATAATAACATAACCTTATGAATAATAAGGTGATCCTAATAAATAGTATATCATGTAGTTTTTTATTGTCGTTAGTATATAAAATAATGATACCTTTTTAATTTTTCAAGGTGATATAAAATGAGTTATATTTTAAAATTCAATATTTCTCTATTAAGTTATGATTTTATTTTAAAATTAAAATAATCATTTTTAGAAAATTATTTTCAAAAAATATTGATCATTTTTGTAATTATACATGTCAAATATTGGTAAGGGTCGATTTTTTTTGTATTTTTTGAAATTCATGAATTTTTGCTAAATATTAAACAATGGTAATATACCGTATATATTAATTAACAGTAAAATTCATTGATCCAATCAACATGGAAGATTTAATCACACTTTTTTCTAAATCACATACTCAAATTACAATTTGGGTCACATTTATCAAGAATATTCGTATTTTTATGAAAAATATTTGACTATTGATTAAAATAATGTAAAATTATTCATCTCCTCCACTATAAATACACCCCCTTCATCTCACACATATAAATCATTCATAATTGAATAAATTCAGACTAGTTTACTTTCAAAGTCTCTTCCCCATGTTCATGATCTACTGGTATCACTAAAAATACAAAACCAATGGCCTTAAGGAGGATCATAAGGTGAAGAGATCATGAGGTAATAATCCCCTTTCATTTTCTTGTATTTTCTTTTGAATTCATTTTTTTCTTATAATCTCTTCCATTACATCTTATAAAATAGTAAATAAAGACCTTGTTTCATATATATTCAGTATTTTATCATGTTTATAAAATAATCCCTAAATTTAATTCATCTTCTCCCCCTTTTATAAATAAACAGTTTGTGTTGTGTCGACATACCAACATTATGAACGATGTGTTTTCAATTTCTTTTACTTATTTAAAAACAGGTTATAAAATGATATTAATGGTTGAATAATGTTTTAATATATATAATATAACTTCTATTATGTTATGTAGTTTATATATTTTCTTAATACGAATTTATATAATGAAAATAGATGGTGATTATCGAAGAACATCCAAAATGATCTAAAATGATATCATTAATGATTTATCTAATTATTCATCATCCTACCATATAACCAACATTATTTTTTTCCTCATTTAATAATCATGAAAAATATTAGCACCATTACATTCAACTTATATTTTTTCACTTCCATTCAACAAGAAAATCCTTTATAAACTGACCATGTAAATCATCTAAAGAACGCACCCGGAACAAGGGAAATGTCAAAATATTATTAATAATTTGGTCGAATGATGTTGTAAAATGACTATAAAAGGGAGTATAAAATTAAATATTTATCAGTAAAATATTAATACCATTATTTTAACTATTATACCCGAGGTGTAATTATCATTTAATGAAGACACTCCCAAGGTAAGTGAATTCATAACCCAATTTCCATTTTTGGGATAACCTTATACTTCATTGATTTTGTCTCACTAAGATTATTTGTGTAAATAATTTGGTTTAAATTATGTTTTAATCTGTGTATTTACATTGTATAAACTTATTCATTTTATTTATTCCTATATAAATTATATGATATTTTAAGGGACTTCTCTTATTAAATCCTTCTATAAACATCGAGTTTTAAAAAATTTAAAATGAATATGTTTATACATTAATTCATATTTTATGATTAAGTTATAGTTCTTGTGCATGTTGTATAATGATGTTCAAGACCTATATCTCACTAAAATTTATTGGGTATGTGTAATTTGTAGGTTGGTTGTATGGTTACTCGAAGTGTAACTTTGATGGTTTCACCATATAGTAGCAAAGAGGGTTACATTGTAAGGTGGCCATGAGGGTAATAATAATAAGGTAACAATGAGGGTTAAAATATATGTAATTTTTGAGGATTCCATTTTGGTTTAACATATTTCATTTTATGTTTTTTTGAAATATCATGTTTTATAAAGTATGTACATATGGGTAAGAAGTACGTCTCTGTGAAAATTATTTCATTTGGTTATAAGTATTCAAGGAATAATGGTTTCTTTCTTTATATATATATGTATATCACTTAATGGGTTTTTTATTAACATACAATGTTTTTTAATGTTTTTCACAGGTTATAAGTTTGTGTATGTGAAAGAAGGAAATCATGTTAATGGTTATGAATATTTTTAAAAGATATCATGTTGTTGTTTTGTTTTAAACATTTTATGTTTTGGAAGAAATGGATACTGTTTTAATGGTACACACTCACTATCCTTGTTGGTTGATATGTATTAGATATGTCGAGAGATACAAAAAATATAAAATAAAAAGATCATTTTTAATATAAAGAAGTGAAATCTAGTTGAAATATCAAGATTATGTAATCATGAAGTCATGGTCCTGATATGAAGTGTGGACCGCCACCCCCTCACTTTGATATGAATCATTCAAACAATACGTGGATAGCATAAAGGATTGTTTCAATGAATACATAAGTGATATACAATTTCCAAAATATACTTTAACATTGATATATATATATACGTATACATATGTATATATTACATTATTTTTTTCAACGTGACTATTAAACTGAAATGGTGTTTGTACATATGTACGACCTTCCGTCTTCGTGAATAGTGTATTTTGTTTCTTACATATATATTCTATATATTATTATAATACACATATAGTGTATCTACATAATATTTATTTATTTTTTTAATTTTTTTGGATATTATGATATAAATTGAAAATAACAAATAAATAAAAAATTAAGATACATGTGAAGAATAAAGAAAATATTACACGATGTGATGCCTTGATATTGGATTAGTACAAACTTGGTAGTATAAGGTCATAATAAAACCATATATATATAAGAATATTTTTTATAAAATATTTATTTTAAATTCTTCTTTATTATACAAGTGGTTTGAACGAATACAATGAGATTCAAGACACAAGATGAGGGGGTTTCATCTCATTTTTTATTTCTATGAGATACATGCAATGTTTTTCAGTCATTAATTTTTTTTGGTGTATGTGCCTCCCACGAATGATTTATTATTATATTATATATTAATCTATGTGTATTTACATATCCATTTTATGATATTTATTTCATGGTTTTGATGTTTCAAAAGTTACCATAAATTGTAAAATAGTTGTCTCAATTTTCCATAATTGAGAATCATGTTTTGTTAGACCAAAAAATTTCTTTCGATCTATATATAATTACACGTTATATCTAATATCATGAATTTAATTTCATTAATTTTATTTCATCCTTCATTTAATTTACATTTCATACATATAATGTTTGATTCAATGTTTCCCAAATATAATAGTTTATTGATAAAAACTCATTTTTTTCAACATTGTTTATGTTTACACTTCCTATGAAGAAATATTATGGTCCATATCTCATGTAAACTCATGATTTTGTTTATTATATTTTTATTGAACATATATACATTTATTAGTAACATTTTTACACTATTTAGTAGTCTGTATAATGTTTTTTGAAAAATATAACTGTCTTTCTCTCCGGTCGAAAATATATTATATTCAAAAACCATTTTTTCATGAAATGTTTTCAAAAAATATTTCAAAGGATCACTAAAGACCGTTTTCAATGAATAGTGAATTTAGAAACGTTTTATGGGTTTTTATACTTCCTTAATATGTCTTCAAATATATTTTTAATTACTGTTTTTTCAAAAAGTGTTATATTTGAAAAAAAATCAATGCCAAAAGGATATATTCGTCGAGAATATTTTTTTAATGATCATTCAAAATTACTTCCCATCTATGATAACATCCATTTTTGATACTCATTAATTTATATGGAAATTATTTAATTATTACTTTTATATTATTTCATTAAATGGATTATGTTTCGATGGAATGATATGTATTAAATAGTTTCTCCTTCATGAGAAATATGCTTTTAAAACCTGATTCTTTTCATGTGTTATGTTCATGATAAAATTATTATGAACCTTATTTATTTCCAAGGGTTATTATATGATTACATGTTTATAATACCCATTTCATTTCATGGGATATGATTTGGTTATTTATAATCTTACATCACATGTTTATATGATTTCACTATGATATGTGAGGGATATATATCTCCCTTAAATGTGTTGTCTAATCATTTATATCTCATGATATATACATGGTTGGAATGAGAAATGAACTCGGTACAATATTACAATTTTTGGACCAGGAAATGTAGTCAGTTCAGTAATACATGGCTGGAATGAGGGGTGAACTCAGTTCAGTAACAAAGGGTTGGAATATGGTGTGATCCATATTCATTAAAGGGCTTTGTCCAATAATATGGTCTCTACATCAATTCGTTGACTACATTGGAAACCATTATATATGCTTTTGTATCTACCATAATTCCATGTTTTATTACAATAATATGCTTCTATGGATTTTGTTTTTTATTTCCTTATGATCATGTCTCGTAAACTACAATGAATTATTCCTTGATTTGTGTATATGATATTTTATATTCAAGGTATGATTTAATATTTTCATTATCAGGTTCTCATACCCTTATGCTCATGATTATGCTACGTATTACCATTTTTTTACCCTAAATGAGAATTTTAGCTCACCCATGTTTATATTTCCATCCCCTATTTATGAATATAGGAATTATTTGCAATGTTTCTCAGAAGGGATCTAGTAAATAAGATCCTTGTGAGAGATAATAAAGCACACTTATGTATCAGTTCTTATTATTCTATGTTTCAAAAGGTACTAGACTTGTATGGTATTTGGGAATCTATTTATATAATGTTATAACTATTCTGCAAATGTTGTGTAATGATAATGTATGAAAAAGTGGTTCTTTTAAGGAAAGGTTTATTTTCAATAAATTGTATACCTATTATTCATTAATAAATTCAAAATTTTTAGGAAGATATACCTAATCATACACCTTAGTGTGAAGATCTATTTTTATTGATCTTTTATGTGATGTAAAATATATATCTAAAACATAATATATTTTTTCCATAATGGAATTAGTATATCTTAAGAATCAACATATATTAGTTTAGTGATAAGGGATTTATATGACCATTTATTTCACCATGGGGAAACCCTATTATTTTTTCAAATAAAAAAGTGGATCTATGTGATTTTTTATCTATTATAGGGGAACAAATTCCATTACCATAATTGAAAATTATCCTATTCCCTCCATTAATTACTTAATCAATCATCTACAATGAGATAGTTATTGTTGAATGGATTTTCATCATTTTTTTGTCATAAAATATGGGCAAATAATGAATACATTACAAACAATAGATTTCAAATTAGGTATGGACATTATAAATTAGCATTAACTCCCATTGGATTGACTAAAGCACTGTTGATTTTATTGGTCACATGAAAAGTGTATTCCAAAAATATCATTATAAGTTCTATGTTGTATATATTCTTGATATCATAAAATATTATAAAATATATGTTGACTATAAGAGTCATTTTTGAATCAATATTAATACAAAAAATGAAAATAATTGATAAAGAAATTTATAAAATATGAATGTCTACATCATGAGTTTTATTTACATAGAAATTTTTTCTTTATGTATGAAATATCTGGATAATCATGTATGATATAGGAAATTATGAATTGGTCAATGGAATCAATTATAACAATGGATTGAGTGTTCCTTAGTTTAAATGTATTCTATCTATGATTTATTTAAAAAATTGCATGAATACCTAAACTATTAAATTTATTGAAACATAAATATTTTATGATCATATGGACAAGAAGATAATAAATTCTTTTTGGATTAATTTATTTATAGGTAGATAATTAAATGAAATTAACATTTCCATTAGGATGGGATAGATTTTTGATATATTACTATGAATCAATTAAGGAACATGGATATGTCCTTATATAGAATGATGGAGTTTTTTATATGCATCATGATAGTTATGGAATCATGAACAAAATTTTCCAACCCATGATTTATGGTAGGTAGCCAAAATATTTATGTTGATGATATGGTAGAACCACTATTTTAGTGATATTGTAAAATATATAAAGATAAAATTTATTATAAATATAACTTATCATTAAATGATCTAAACATGAGGAAATGGTGATGGATAAAAATACTCATGGATGATTATTTCACAATACCCAACCACTATAGGTAGAAAAATAATGTATCACATGCATTTTGTAATAATGGTTACAGATTTGTGAATAAAATTTGGATTAAAAAGGATAATATATTAATGTATTTAGTAATTTTTAACTTGGTAGTAATTATGGAATGGTTAAGAGAAAAATTATTCTAAATAATTTTAAAAATTTATTTATTGGAGGAAATGAACTTTTCTGAGATTAACCAGTCAAAAAAAAATAAAATCCATGAATAATGGGAAATTAGTTGGATTTTCTATAGATATTGTGATTTGAAATTTTAAAATATCTATTTGTTTAATCCATGTTACTGTTAAAATGATATTTACAATATAAAGTTAATAAATCAAATTCTACTACACAAAATAGTTTTATGAAAATATAATATAATTTATAGTTAAATTCATATTTGGTTAATATAAAATTACAAATTACAGACGGTGTATAATGATTTTTCTTTTTAAAAAGGTAAAGTTTATGAGATTAAATCCCAAAGGAGACTTGAATCCCATAAATATTCATATATGAAAAAGGGATGATATTACAATGGACTACATCACTATATAAAAGATGACTCAATGAAATATTGATTCCTTATAGGTTATTGTTGACCACCATACCCTGTTAGCACATTTATACACTATAAATAAAGACATAGGTCTTCAGAACCATTTAATGTTTTATATAAAAGTAGTTGTAAGTATTTATAGTGTATTTACTATGATTATATCTGAATGCAACTCATTTCATATAACAAACTTATTGAAAATACATATGAAGATACTTGAACCCATGTTTCATTTGAAAACATCTTTTAAACTTTACATTGATGTATATTTTGAAAGGATTATTCAATCCTTAAAATATTGTATGTGGTCTATATCACATAAATTTTACATTACATGGGATATGCATTTTCCATTTGTTTAAATTTCATTTAATAATAGCTTCCATCAAGCACTAAAATTGCTCTATATGAGGAATTCTACCAAAAATACATTATTCAAAATGAATTTTAGATTAATGTTTGGAAATAATTCTTTTAGGAATAGAAGATGATGACATGAAATCATGGAATATGATAAATATTTATAGTTTATCTAGTAAGAAAAACTAAATTAGAATATCAATTGACATAACTTAAGTATGGAATTATAATTTCTAGTGGAATATAATGTTTTCTTAATGGGATCCCCATGGTAGTGTTTTATATGGTTTATTGATAATGGTAAACTATGTTTGAGGATGATGAGGAATTTCAAAATTTTGTAACAAATGAGGGACATGGTCAAATATTTAAAAATTCTCATATTTTCTAAAAAGATTGTGATTTGTTCCATATATAGTTATTAAGGAATTATATGTCAAATAATATATATTTTCTCACATATGAGGAAAAAAATTGTATCCAAATTTATCTTACTATGAACAACTAATCTAAATTTAAGAAACTAGGGAACAAATGTTGTAAAATCATAATACATTATATGTGAAGTTATATTGGATAAATAATCAAATAAATGTGGATAATTTAGAACGACAAGAATATTTCATTTAGAAATACACCAATATATTAAGGATTTTTAAATCTATAAATATCTAATATGATGTTTTTAAGGGATAATTGTAGTATATAATATTGAATTCTTCAATGTAAGCCCCTGTTTTTGAATAAAAATTAACACAATTTATATAGAGTAATTCTATAATGTGATTAAAAAAATTAAATAAATTTTACTGAAATTATTTCTAAATTTTAATTAAATAATGTAAAATTGGACATTTTTTTAAATATAATTATAAATACTATATTTTTTTAATGGTGAATAGTATTAATTTTGCAATAATAATTAAATTTAAGAAATTATAATGATGTATGAATAAACATAAATATTTTTAAAGTTATATTTTAAAAATATATATTTATGAATTAATATAATGAATATGAAAATATAATTCTGAAATTTTTAATATTTTATCATTATTTTTCAATTATAAGTAATGTTTTCATTCTAAAAATATGACATTTTTATTCTTCTCTTGTAAATATGTATTTATAAGGATCCATAAAATTATCGTTTAGTTTAGAAGAAAAACAAGTCTCATTAGATTTAATACAATCCAATTAATTCAATTTTAATAAAAAAATTTCTTTATTTATCTACAAATTCATTTTTATAAATATAATGATAATTTTCTACAATACCATATGTGATCCTCTTTTACACGTTTTTTAAAATTAATTTCATCAACATACAGAATTAAAAATTAGTAAACTAAAATCTATATTTGGAATCATCACGTATATATATATATATATATATATTGATTCCATTATAACCATTTTTTCTTCATGAATTGTAACACTGGTAAAATTTCTAGTTACCATAGTAAGGGTTAAAGTGGTTAAATGAAAAACAATATGTATTAAAATGACCTAAATTATTTTCTAAACCATATTTTAGGATCATATATTTACCCTATAAACTCCTATATTATAATATGATTCATTTTGGATCCATTTTATTTTATTAAGATAATAATATAATTTAATCCTTTAAAAATTTCAAATTATTTCATCTCCCTCATTTAAAAAACACACTATCACTAATCTTTATCTATAATTTTTTATCCTCTAATATTATATAATAAAAAATCATAATTTAATTACATGAATCACCAGATCATAAAGCTCATCGTATGATTATAAAATCAATCTAGGAAGGATTTGGGTAGAAACTGTAGGAGGTTTCCAAAGAATATGTACAATTCAAAACCAAGTGTTCTATTTTTTATTTTTTATTTTACATCCATAAAAAACATCTTAACAATTGTGATATAATAACATCTGTATAAAAATTTAAATAAATTTTTATTATGTTAATATTATAATAAATTTTAATATAATTATCCTCTAAATGGTTAATAAAAACATCGTCTGTGTGTACATCTAGACAACAACTTCAAAAGGACAATATATAACATTTTTCATCACCGTATATTATGGTTGGTCATAATTTTGATAAAAAGGATCTAATTTTATTTATATGATATATATTTAATTATTTAATGATAGATTAATATTTTATTTATTTTATTGCAACCCAATGAAAAATATAAATATTTCTTATGTGTATATATGGCTTACAATATACAAATATCAATGTAGTTAATTTTACTTCACAACATCCCTTTAATGGTTATAATGATGGAAAAAATGAATATATTTCTTGTTTATAAAATAATTATCACTCAATATGTATAATATGTAATTTTCTGTATAATCATTCAACCCATTAAAAAATTAACATCACTTGTACGTATGTGTTGACAACCTCCTGCATGAAGTGATGTTTTTATTTTTCCAAGTATTAATTTAAGTAATTATTATAAATATGTATATAATCAATATATAATATTTTTATATCATTAGGAAATTGTTTGATATTATGGAAACAAGATACTAATGTAAGTATCGAAAAAACAGTGTAAAGAATAGTTGAAAAACGTAACAACTAACAGTCAAGAACAAATATTTTAATAAATAAGTGGTAATTTGAAGTTATGAAATTTTAGAAGTGTAAAATATAAGATTTTTATGTATTTAAATTATTATTCCATTAAATTATAATAAAATTAAATTTAAATTACATGAAGTTAAAATAACTCATAAGGTACGATGAACATTATCTAACGGAATTCTACGAAATTATAATTTTGTTATTCTATTGTTTATGTCCAGATTTTATTCAAATAAATTATACAATCATAATAATTTTAAAATAATATATTTTATTTTCATATGGTTATATTGGTATTTCATGATTATTTTTAATTTGATATCTTTTATTATCACGAATCACCATGTACGTTACATATAAGGGACATTCTTTAAATATCCCATTTTTTATTTTTCATAGAAAAATATTTTTTTTCTATGTTCATATTTATTTTTAAGTTAGTTCAATAATATTTTTACTACCCTAAAGTTATTTAGAAACTTTATTTTTATGCATGTTTAAATTTCAGTGAAACATTTTTAATATAATCTTATTCTCTTATTCCTAAAGAGGTATTAATTTCCATATGTGTGAATAAAATCGTTATTTGACTCTGACTTCATGAAAATCATTTCATAATATTGTGAATACTATTTTCTTTGAATAATACATTATTTTTCACACTATTATCTTCAAATGGAAAATGTTTTTCAATATTTTGAGATTTTTTATTTAAAATGGTATCACAAGACAAGAGTATTATTTTATTAAATTAATGAAAATAACATTACATTCTTTTTACAACTCTATTGAAACTCATTGTTATAATGAATTTACCAAAAATATATTACTTCTAATTTTTTTTCTAAAAGATTTGTTTTACTAGGAAGATAAAAGTTTGGATGAATCAATTTTATTCTATAATTATTTATTGATAATGGATTTTAACTTATTTTTAGAAGATTCTATTTCTTGTGTTCAAGTTATATATCACTCTTAATTATTATGTGGAAATTATTTTCCTCCTTTATATCTATATTTTTTATATAATGGGTTAATTCATAATCATCTATAATAAATTAATTTTATTTGAACTATATACCAATTTAATATATATTTTTAGATGAAGTAACCATATTATGTATGGGATTTCATTTACTGGTTGAATATTAATATTATGTGTTATCGGTTCAAGATGGATAATAGTTTACTTAAAAGGAGTTATGGGGATTAATTTTATCTATCATTAAAAATAAGAGGAACGAATAGTATGTGAATTTGGTGAGTTGGGCCCTATTATTGATATCCCCTAAATGAATCGACAAGTCACTTGAGAAAAAACATCACGAATTGAATATTATATATCTATCTTGTTTACTCCTCCACACTTATTAAGAATTATTTTTTCATTGAGAAGTTTTGATGGTAACTTTTAGGATATATTGAATGCAAATCCTTGATTAGGATTGTCTATAATTATGTAATTAATTTATTAAAAGTCTAATTTCTCTTATCTAATTGATTATTTTGTTAATATTGGACATGGATATTCATATAACTATAGTTATTGATTAAAAGGCATGTGAATTTATTTTTCACTCTTCCATATTTGTTTTTTATTATTTATTCCTGATAGTATCAAATGAACATAACCCTTACTGATCAGATAATGATACCTTTTGATTTAATTTTCTGATTTTATTTTGAAGGATATATCGAATGATTTAAAAGATACAATAATTTTTATTGTGTTATGTTTTTTGTATTTCAAATATAACATGTTAATCATGTATGTATCTAGTTTTAAAAAACTAATAAACTTATCTATTGAGCATAGTGAGATCCCATGAATAAAGTTCCAATGTAATGAAGTATATGCTAAATCTAGATTATTGGATTTTTGTTGTAGTATATACTATGTAATTTTGAACAATTTCATATTTAATTTTTTAAAATAATCTTCTATAACTCAAAACTGAATATAAAAAATAATAGGAATGGTATTTATTTGTTATATATCACTTAATAAAGGCTTGTTTGTGTTATAGGTAATTAAATTTGATCAATTAAAAAATTACTTATTCAAAACTGGGTTTCAGGTATAATAAATAGCCCATAAATTTGTATGAACATACTGTAGAAGTGTAATTTAAATTAAAAAATTATATTAATTATTACTCATTTACTATATTATATTTTTTATGATTCAAAATGATTATTGGATTATTTTATTTATTTATTCATTTAGTGACATCAAATTTGATGGATTGGACAACCATAGAGTTTGAACCATTCAATTGGTAGAAATATTATTTCTACTATTTCTAATAGAAATAAAAAAAATTTAAACTATAATAAAATTTAATGTTTGAAATTATAGTCATATAATATATATATATAATTGATAAAAATATACAAAGATTATTTTCCTATATTCATATGTTAGGTTAATAATTTTGGTTAAAATATTATTTTCTATGATGGCTACGGGTAAAGAAAAATCCGGTCGATTTTATTCCCAAGGATGGTGTCTTGTGGTATCTAATGAATAAATAATAAGAAAATAAAAAAATATACATCCCAATATTATAACTTTTTAACCATAATAAAAGAAATACTCAACTATATAGAAATCCTTTCAAGAATAATTTTTAGTTATTTTGATAAAAAGAAATTACTGCTCTTTTGAGTTCTTTATTTGATGTATGTGTTGGTAATTTAACATTGAATATAATTGTGTTATTATTTTATCTAGGGGATCAAACGAATAATACATCTTGATGTGATCCACACATTTTTATTTGATCTCAAATCATCACTAGTGATACTCTATGAAATTTTGGTGGTACAAATCAAATTTCATTAGTCAAATTTAATCATGATACAATCATTCATGTTTTAAGAATTGAATCATAATCTGTCATTATTATGATATGAGAAATATTTGGAATATATTCAATTGATCATTCTAGAAAATTGGTGAATTTCATTGTGGATATAATTATACGTACACAATATCATCGTGAAAAACATTTATCTTGACCTAGGAAATGTTATAAATTTGTATTTATAGATCTAGGTTAATAAATAAATACTTTCACATAGTCCTTTAACAATCATAATTATTGAAAAACCCTTCAACTAATAATCATTAAAATCAAAGAATATAATATGGTAAAAACAACTCATCTTCCTCAATTTTTACTAAAGAAAATGGAAGAATTAGTGGATATATATGGTGTAATTTTCAATGAAAATCATGAATTTTTTAAAATAAAAAATAATAAGTAGATAAATAATAAATCCAGTGGTCTTCTTCTTGTTTCCTATTGTTGAAAAACCAGGTATCATGGCTAGGAGCATAAAAGAACCCTTAACTTTCACAAGCTTCCCAGAAGTCACGAACATCTTTAGTTGTCTCAATAGAATCTTCTTAAGTGACGCAAGAAAATTGGAATGCTTCGACTCAATGAACTTCATGAATGTGTTATGGATCAACCCTATCCTCTCATTTAAAGACACAATGGACACATAATTAAACTCATTATAATTAGGATAAACCGATTTAGATCCTTATTTTTTAGACCCTGAGACATTCTTTTCCTTCATATCATTCGTTTTCCTTGACTTCGAAGCCTTAGCAGCTGGAGGTTCGGATAGGGAAACATTAGCAGTAGCTTCGGTCTCCACAATAGGTTCTTCAAATTCCATGTGAGGATAAAGGAATTGGAATGTTAGGGTTAGGGTTTCAAAAAGATCAAGACCCATGAAATTGAGAGATGGGTGATCAGGAATCTTATTAATTTGTTCAGTGATCTGAACCTCATAGATTAATCAATGTAAATGTTATTTAATCAAATATGATAAAATAAAATATGAAATAATCAATATAAATATATTATTAATATGGATAATTCAATTTTCCAACACATCATGACAATGGAAAACAAATATGTTCTATGAATTATATAGTAGGAGAGTTTTAAACATCAAAATCACTATATCTAATTGGAGTAGATAATGAAAATGAGAAAGGGTTGTAACCTTTTCTATATTTACATTTAATTAAAATTCACTTGAGTACAATCCATTGGTTTCTTCATAATATTATGTATCATTAAAATATTTAAGTCTATATGCTAACATGCACAAATAAAAATTGTATAGAAAAAAAATATGATAATACAAAAGTAAATCATAAATGTTAGTCAAAACGCAAATTCTAGTTGATCAATATTATAACCCTGAACACTATCACTTCCCACCTCTAACATATAATACCTGATCTACCACCTTTTCATATTGAAACAAGTGTATTCATTTTATTATAAAATAAAAAATATTCAAAAATAAAATCCTTCAGTAACCATTATCCTAACCATTTATACATCTACAAACTCTTACCCTTATGTTCATTAAATAAAAACACCGTCAGAGTAAGCATATTATTATAGATGTAAGTATTCCTTCCAATCAACACTTAAAACATGTTCATCATATTTTCAATCATTCTTATGTATATATATACCACAAAACATGTATAGAATTAGTAGAAATCTTGGAAATTTTTTAAAATTTACTATATTGAGAAAAATAATAATTCTACAACCATATCAGGACATCCAAGGTTTTCTGATCATAAATCCTGATTTTACGGGCTTCCATATATCATCACTATCCAACTAAATTCTTATAAAAAACACTGGCTGGAAACTATCGTCAAGAAAAACACATCCTATATCAAAATAAGTTTTCTATAAATTATTCCCTCCCAATTTCACAACAACAGTACTCATAGGGATGTTTCAGGTAATCAATATCAGGATTTTAGTCAAATTTAGATTCCATTCCTTTATATATAGGCACTCAACTGACTTGGAAGTCATCTGTGGATATCTATAAATATATATATATATATATAATAGATAATTTTATTAATCCTTGGGAAAAAATTACACCATGAGACCCTCTGTAGTAATTATAGTGTGATCCTTCATCTTGTTAATGAATTTGATGCATTTTTCAATCGGTAATGAGGACAATTAATTATCGAATTAGGAGGAAGATCCCCCAAAATATATCGAGGAATAACTATTTTGAAATAAATAATAATTTCATAGGATCATGTAATAATTTTTCTTTATAAATTTGAATAATCCCTATACATCTTGGATATCTTTGGGTGTGGGGTAATGAAGCTAAAACTATTTACCCGTGGTTGATAAAACATTTCACACCCATTTATAGATATTTTTCATCAATTTGACAAGTCTTATACTGAATATCCGGATTACCATCACCAGCATCATTTAATCCTTATAAATACATATCTATAGTAGGGGTTCCATTTTTTGAAGTGTTATTATATAATGCAAGATATGTTGTCTGTTATATAGCGATAATCTATTTGAATCATTCGTATCAATTAGATCATAAATGTGTCACTCTATAAAACTATTGTTTGTTGAAAAAATATATATCATAAGATGGGTTATGTAGGTTTTAATGCACATCATTAGATTATAAAATCTCACCAAAAAATCCCTTTTTCCCATATGTCTTTGCATATGGTTGAGTGAAATATCCATCAATAATTTTTGTATTTCTAGATGGATAAATAGGGGCAGTTTTTTAGTCCTTTGAAAATAACCTATTATTTATTTTTTCAACAAAAAGTTAACATATATTGATCTGGGGTAATGTAGAGGATAGTCTCTTTTCAAATACCATAGAAAAATACTCTATTTTGAATCATTTATTGTAGTATGCAATATTATACTCATATTCTACTTCATTACATTAAACTGTGTAACCATTTTCGATCCAAATATAGAATGAAGTATATTGATAAATATATATTTCAACATTTCACAAAAAATTATAGGGTCAAAAATGATTTCATATCCCTAAATCAAATTTTAATATTTCATATCCAGTTTGTTGTTACTTATTATTTTTTAATAAATTAAATTTCATCAAGAGCTTTCATTTCTTGGAAGACTATGTTTTAATGAAATGTGATATACTATTAATATTATTGTTAAAATAAGAGAATCATTAACTATAAATTATTATTGGTTGAATAAATATTAATAAAAAATTATAAATTTTAAGTATAATGGTTTTTATAAAGAAGAAATGTGGATAAGAATTATTTAATTTTCCGTTAAGTATCTTCATGTTTTAAAAATACTATTTTGTCAATAGAATGTTCTAATATTTTAGTCTATAAAAAATAATAAAATTAATTATTGACACATTTATAAAATTAATTTCATTTAATTTACAATATATATTATAAAATGATGTAAAAATTATGTTAGGGAGAATTTTTGGGATTTCATCTGAAATTATTTTTTTTCATAGAAATGTGAAAAATAATTGTTTTAATTGATATCGACATTTTTATTTAATGAATTTAGAAGGTCATATTTTTAAAAACAAATTAAAACAAAATATAATATAAATTATATATCAATTAATTGTGTTTAGTTCATTTCATTCTTTTTCACATTTATTTTTTTATGAAAAAATTTTAATCCTTTGAATAGATTTTCTTTAAAAATAACATTCTCATCACATCTACAGGTTTAATTCGAAATTATTTTTTCACATCAATGAATTGAATTTTAAAAAACTAGATTAAAAATATTTAATAAAAATTATATATATTATCTAAATGAGTCAACATAATTTTTTTAACATAATAAATAGTTATAACATTAAAAACAATTTATCATGGTAAATTTAAAATTTGGGTTTATGAGGAGGTTGAACAGAAAGGACATGGGTTAAAAACGATCGAAAACATGTAAAATTTCCTTTTTATAGAAATATATAGAATGTAACATGTATATATCTCAGAAAAAGTATAGATATATTAGATAAGTGACAAGGGGACATTTTGTGTAAAAAATTTTCATTCAAAAAATTTCTATTATACCCATTATTTCTCTTATAAAAGGCCAACCTTTTCCTATGCACGTAACAAATCCAAGAAAAATTGTTTCTCTTATGACATGCCCAAATACCTTCTTTAATTCACTCTATCCATCCCTGAACCCTTTGTTTATTCATAAAACCAACTAAAAAAGGTTTTTCATAAATACCGAAGAGGCTACCTGAAGAATAGGTAATTATCTTCAATGAGTGTTTTTATATTCATTGTTCCACCACCTCCTAAAATTAATCAGGAAAAGAAATTATATTCTATCCTCAGTTTCATAGACATAATGATACTTGTTTATGTAAGTTCAATGACCTAAAAACATACTCTCTTCCATCAAATGCAATATTAAATCATCATTCATGTGTACGATGAGCTAACACATCTCGAACTATGTGTATTCATTTCCCATCAACACCTATCATGGAAAAATATAATATACTATAAAATGTTTATATATGATAATATTTATATTATAATCAATATATAATTTCTATATCACATATACCTTCTAATAGTCTATTCTATAGAAAATAGATTACGTCGCTTGTTTATTTGATGGACTACCTCTTCACGACGTGATTTGATTTGTTCACTCATTAAATGGAACTTAATAAGGATTTGCTTAATAAAAATATGTGATATATATGAAATAAAAATGTATCTATTATTTTAATATATATGGTACTTTTATTTCATTCAATCTTTTTAGAAAAAAGTATCAACATTCTTTCATAAGTACAATATATCTGCTCTACAAATGGTGTATCACATTTCTATCCATTTTTTTGATTACTAAATATAAAAATATATAAGATATATTTTATATTCACATAATGGTTTAAATTATTCATAATATGTTACTTTGAATAATTTTAGAGGAGAAAATTCCACAATGAAATATATACACGAAAAATGAAACAATTATTTCCCAAAACGTGACATTAATATAGAATTGTTAATATAGGGAAAATAAATAATCAAAAGTAATTCATATATAGTATAATATATACTAATACTATTATTTAGTATATTTATAATAAATATATATTTATTATAATATATTTTTAATGTGTATGAAGGATGTTGAGACATAATGTGGGGTATTTTTTCTCTGTTTCCCATCTTTGAGACATATATTATGTTATGCATCTATGTTCTTAACCATAAATTAGTAATACTAGTTTTTGAGTCTCCATGGGTCTCACGGTAGGTAACAGTATTGAGTCTCTACATGCACTGATAGAAATGGTACTTTATTCTATTTTATTGTAATCCCCATTCATTGAATTATTGTAATTAACCTTTTTTCTTTTATATAGTGAATATACAGCCCATAAGGCTTATAAAATAATGAATGTAATTATTATTATAATATTAAAAAATATATATATTATTCTTTCATTATTCTTACCATTCAATTATAGCAATGTAGTAAGGGCTTTTTGTTAATTTCACCTATATGCACCCAATGTTTAAATATTGTTATCTATATCTAAAGACATCATGAATTTTATTCTCTTATAGTTATGTCATGAGAATACCAATTTTCCTACATTTTCCTCTCTTTATGTAATCAATATTTCAAAAAAATGTTTTTTTTAAATCCTATTTATTACTATATTCATTCAAAAACACTTTTTCTTTAAAAATAATGTTTTCTAAATAGGTTTTTAAATTTTTTTTAAATATTATATAAATTATTTATTAGTTATATAAATACCCATTATAATTATTTTAAAATATGTTCAAATAAGAATCATATTTTTATTTTTAAAACTTCTCATGTTTGGTTATTAATGAAAATGTGAGGAGAATGACTTTTTGAATGTATATGGAAGGAATGAAATTTATCAAAGTAATACTCATTTTTTATTAAAGAATCATTTTAATTTAAAAATGTTAGCATCAATAAAAATAAATTAGAAATATTATTTAAATATATATTTTAAATGAAATTTATCATCAAGGATACATAATTGTCCTCAATAAATGTTCCATGATGTTTTATTTAAAAAACATTTTTTATTAGTAATGTCATCTTTTGATGTTAATTTTACATTATAGAGTCTATGTTCTAATGATACAATTATTATTATTTCATTTAATGTCTTAGGATTATGATGACATTATTTTTATGAAACCCATTTCTCTTCTATGGGTAATACTGATATAAAATTCATACCAAATACTCTTCTCCTTCCATGGATTATTCTTAAGTGAAATGATTAAATTATTATAAACCCTTTAAATTTTAAATAATTATGGTTATTATGACATTTTTATGAAATTTATTTCATTTCAATGTATCTGATATGATGCGTTTTTTATATTCTTTGCACACATATTTTTTTTTTTGTTATGTGATTAGTGGGAACTATATCAGACTCCAATTTATTTCATAAATATTGATATCTCATTAGATGAACTTGGATGACATAGAAGATTTAACCCTTTTTAGTAAGGTACTTTATCCACATTGACAGTATTGCGAGTGAACATTTACAATAATAACGTTTTTGGGATTAATACATATCATCTAAGATACTCTTCGCATGATAACTTGAAGCTCTATTGAAATAATTTTCGATGCTTATATGTATTCTAAAAATATATGCCATATGAAAATTTTATGTTATCATTGTTCATGTTCATTGATTTTACTATGATTCAGGTCTTATGAAATATCATGACAAATAACATGAATCAAGATTATTATAAATGATATACATGGTATGTTTTTAAAATTTTATTCTCATATTTTCATTCCCTTATACTCATGATATATTACTATCGACGATGTTTACCCTTATTTGTATTTTGATCACTCCCTTTATTATGTTTCCATTCTCCATGTTATGATAAAATTTAATATTTATGATATTTATAAAAAGGGTAATAGTTATTCAAAAAAATTGGGAGATGAAATTATTAACTTATGGGATTTTTTTATCTTTCGACGATTTCAAAGGAACTATAGCATAAGGATTCAAGAATTTATCATTATATTATATAATAATTAATAAAATATTAAGATTTAAAATTTATGAATGATAGGTTTGGATATTTAGTGTAATTATTTGATCATAATTTTAGCTAACAAATGAATTTTGGGATGAGAATACTTTTCTGAAATCCATAGGGGAATTTTGAAGGAAACATCAAACGATAAGTTTAAGAATGAGTCGAATTATTTGAAAATATCCAAGAATTTTGGTAATGGATTGAGTGATTAAATTATAAAAAATTTAATCCATGTATGCAATGTAAAATTATGGAATGATCAAGAATAGTGGTACCAAGGTGTCATAAATCTAAAATGAGAATGTTCAGTTTTACTCAATCATCACTCGGTGTTATTATATGGACTTTATTGCACACATGGTTTTACGCTCCCGAGTGATATGCATTGGAAATTCACAAATACATCATGAACCATAATGAATGAATTTAAATTGAATATGGATATGATTAACATAAGATAAACCTAAGGTTTATTTGAATAATAACAATGTCTAATGATTTATAAATATAATATAATAATAATTTTTTGGTATTATGTGATTCGCCAAAATAATTCTTGATTCATTAATTATCTTCTTGTTTATTGTCTATGGTATAAACATAATAGAACCATTTTAATAATATTTCACCATACAATGAAATATATTTCCTCCCATGATTCTTAACATTATGGGATCTAGAACAAAAAATATAATTATTATGATCACACAACATTCTTTTTCTTTAAATCGTGATGAATATCCAAACAATAAAATAAGAGACAATAATCTTTTGAGGATTTTATAAGGTAATATCCACCATCTTTCATTTTCCCCAAATCCAATAATCGTAGAATAATGGATCAGTAACATTGAAAATTTATTTTCCATTCATTAGTTAATGATGAATGAAGAACTTATATTTCTTGTCAGACATTTGAAAGAAAATGAAAATAAAAGTAGGACTCTCAAAAATAATTTAAGGGAACATGATGAAATTGACTCCATATTATGCGATGAGTTTAATAAAAAATTATTCAATAAGAAATTCCCAAATATCCTTCATAAAAAATAAAGAAGCTATTTTTGGAGCTCAATTATAATGATGGCGAATAATTTTGTTCATATGAAGACAGTTTTTTAACTACATGTGTTGTATTCTTCTAAAATTATCATCCAATTAAAATTTGAGGTTCATTGATTCATTAGTGTCATTAAATCAAATCTGCAAATGATTTTATCAATAAGTTACCTTAGTACAGATAAAGAAATCATTTTATTTTATCTCATGCAGGAAATGGAGATTAGAGGTACCCATCAATCTCATGGTTTAGATAAGAAAATGAATATGGAGTGAAAATGAATGTCTAAATATTATGGGGATAAGAAGATGAGATTTCATTTTTAATAGAAATGTATAATGAAGCATGAATGAAATTTTATTAAGGGTACTATTATATGTATTATTTTATATAAGAATGTAATTAGATAAATGGATACCTTATGTGATGTGAAGAAGTGATCTAATGTTGTAAATAGAGATAAAGATGCACAAATTAGACCACATGCACTCTACTGTTTCGAATGAAAGATTTATATAATCTATTATATTCAATTCCAAAATCTGACATTTAATGATGATGAAAAATTATAGTAACCTATTAATAAGAGGGATAGGGTGAAATATCATGTGATCAATTTTTCTTGAAGGGAGTGTGATGAAGATGTGTTCAATGTTACACTAATCATCCACTCTAAACTATTAAAGTATTTTTTGACTTTTTATATAAGCATTATTTGATATATAATAAATTTTATTACTGTATAATGGCTCCATTGGAAGGAGTAGATGTTGAATTAGTTGTAAAACTCTTTAATGGTACCATGATCATATCTCATGTATTTGATTCCTCCATTGTTGATGTTTGGATGAATTACCTTCGTGAAAACATTTTAATTTTCCTTGGTGGAATTTGATGTTATCTTTGTCATGAATTTGATTTATGTACATAAATCCAATAAAAATTGTTGATGGATTTATCTCACATTTTATATTCCAAAATAATATATTATCATATAATATTGTGATGATATGTATGTAATTTTTATGTATATCACATCTGTTGTATTGGTATTGTTTCCCATTCCGAAGGGGCTTTTATGATATATGGTTGTTGAGAAACAAGGTATCAATGTTATTCATATTGTGTATGATTTTTTTTGAGATATTTGGATAATATTTCCATAGTATTCCAAAAAATATATATGTTGGGTTTTCAATTACACTCATACATGGATCCACACCATTTTTAAATATCCCCTATAGAATTACCCCACATGAGTTGTAGGAATTAAAAAATAAAATTCTTAAGATCATTGAAAAGTGATTTATTTGGCCATGTGTGTCACAATGGAGTTCACATTTTTAATTTTTAAATTAATAATTGATTGATGAAATGATTAATTTATTATCATAAGATAAACAATATCATGATCAAGAAGAATTACCCTCTTTCCCGTATATATGACCTATTTTATCATCTAAATTGATATTAATAAATTTGTATGATTTCACATTACTTTTAATATCAATAATTGAGGGTTAAGAATAATGATATACCAAATAAATCATTCCATATAAAGAATATATAGTATGAATATATAGTGATTCTATTATCACATACAAATGGCCCCACAAAATTTATGTATTTAATAAGTATAATATTTAGGGATTGCCTTGATCATTTATTGGTAGCCATTATATAACATATTCATATCTATTTAAAGAAAAAATAATCGAATTTTGGCCAATTGGTAATTGTAATAAAGACCATATATAAGGATAAACATTGTCAAATAATTACTATGTGTACATTCTGGCTTGAAATGGCTTCATTTTTTTATTATGGATTCTCAAAAAATGGTATATCATTAGGTCCATCAAAGAAGGAGGCTATTGAATGTTTTTCTAGACTAACCATAGGGAATAAAATAGATTGTGTCCTCAGTTTAGCTATATATTATTGATGATCTCTAGATATTTTCTCATGACTATCTAATCCACTCTTTGAGTTCTCATGCAATGGATCCAAGTTCATCTGGACAAATGAATGTGAAGAAATAATCAAGGAAATGAAGTAAAGATTAGTTAGTTTGTATGTTCTTACATTTCCCAATAATGGGTAAGGTTTTGTAATCTATAGATTCTTCTCTAAGGGGATCCATATGTTTTATTATGTAAAAGAAAATGGTTATGGATTACAGCTCATGAAAATTATATATTAATGGGAAAAATTTACCAACTCTTGATTTGGAGTCTGATGTGAAAATATTTTCATTAATGATATGGAGTCATTATATTTATCGATAAAATTCTGACATATATACCTACAAAAAATGTTTAAACAATATATTCCCATAAATAGAGTTTAATATGACCAAGAGAATATGTTTAGAGATTATTATTGATTATGAATTCGTAATAAATTATGACACTGGGAAAGTGAACATGGTGGTTGATTCTTTGACTCAAATTTATTATTCAAGATGATCTATGATGAGGGTAATAAAAGATCTTAATTTTTATAGATTTGAAAAGTATAGATCTATAAATCATGATGTAAGAGGATATATATTATCTTGCATGGTTAAATGTTCAACAATATATCCATGTAAAGATTACATAAGAGTTTAAGGAAGATATGGAAATGGAAAAGAAGGTTACAAATATTAATAAATTTAACCATGGTTATGATGGAATGATAAGGGTTCAGATTCGTGTATATTTTCTTTCGATTATATATGTGGTAAAGGAGTGGTTATAGTAATCTCAATGTTCTTCATTATATATTAATAATAAATCATCCCCCCGGCACGCTCCCTGCTAATCTGGAAAATTTGGAAGAATAGGCTGCCTGTGCAGGCTCTATTGCAGCGCAAGGGGCTGCATCTTGCCCCGGTTTGCTTTGTCTGTCTGGCAGCAGATGAGTCTCTCTCCCATGTTTTATTCTCATGCACACTTGCGCGCAAATTATGGTGCTATATGCAGCAGACTTTTCGGTGCTGTTTTCAGGTTCAGTCACATGAGGAATTAATGCAGGACATTAACATGGAAAATTTTAGTGAGCAAGTTCATGCTCTTATTTTGACAGCAATAGCGGATGTTATTGATTTCATTTGGAAGTCCAGGGATGGCCTGCTGTTCAACAATATTCAGCCACGGTTTCATGATGGTGTCTTAATGATGCATCGTGCCGTTTGTACGGCCTCCAACATTCAAACTGGTTGCATGAAAAATGATGTTTCTGACCTGGTTTTGTTGAGATCTCTTGGTATTAATGGCAGGGCAAAGAAACCATTAATGGTGAAATATATCTGATGGATCCTTCCCCTACCGCGGTGGATCAAAGTCAATGTCGATGGGGCCGCCTCAGGTGCTCCGGGGCCCTCTGGATGTGGTGGTGTTTTCCGCACGTATCGGGGGTTTGTAAAAGGCTGCTTTTTTCATTTCATTGGCAGTGGATATGCAATTGAAGCTGAGATTTGGGCCATTATGAAAGCTATCAGGTATGCTGTCAACTTTGGTTGGAATTTGATATGGATAGAGTCAGACTCGTCAGTTGCTGTACAAATCTTGAAAGAGCGCTCGTGGAATGTTCCCTGGAAGATCCTTCCGGACTGGATTGATTGTCTTCGGCTTCTTGATTCAATTGTCATTGAAGTTTCGCATGTTTACCGTGAGGCCAATCAAGTAGCAGATTCTCTTGCGAAAAGGGCAATTAATGAGGGCACTTCCTGTTGGTCTTGTGTGTCGCCTGATTTATGTGACCATTTTGTTCAGGCAAATTGCTGTGGTGAGGTTTTTTCTCGGCTTTGTTGAGTTATTCCTTGATCTCCTGTTTGTACTCTTGCCACTTTATTTTATTTATTTATATCAGGAGGAGGTTCACCTGTCTCTTAGCTTTCTTGGTATTAATAATAAATGTATAATTTTGCATAAAGATTTCAATATATATTTATGGTGCGATTAAATGAGTAGAGATTTCGCAAATTTGGTATCTCATTGCATGGTGTGTAAAAATGTTACATTTAATTGAAAAAATATAGAGGTTTATTATATCCATTACCCAAATGAGAATGGAATCATGATAACATCACCATGGATATTTTCTATCGGACTCCCCAAAACGTCTAAGGGGGAAAATGTTATATGGGTTATAATAGATCACCAAAAATAATAGTACACTTAATCACTATTAGTGTATCTTTTTATTTTGATAATATTTAGAGGATAAATAGTAATGTTGTTTTTAAGTTTCATGGCGTCCACATTCAATTCTATCAGATCAATATCTGATGTTTACTCACAATTCTGGAAGAGTCATCAGTAGGATCTTGATATGGTGTTCAGTTTCACATATATATATATCAGCCTCAGAAAAAATTTCATCCTGAGTAAACAAACCAAACCCTTAAGGATAATTTTATATAGTTTATTTTCATAATTTTTAAGCTTTCTTGGATAAGTACCTTCATCTTCTTGAGATTTCATAAAAGAGTATATTTCATTAAAAAATTTCTGTGGATCCTTTTAAAGCCCCCTATAGATGAGGAGTAAATGCACATGTGATTGAATAAAAAATGAAAAATTCATATATTGGGACATTAAATAACTAACTAAATGAGAAATAAGGTTAGATTCATTAATCTACACTTCCTGGTATCTCAGTTTTAGTAGAAATGTTAATTTGAAAATCAGTGGAGTGATTTGGAATATGAAGTTTGTGAAAAGGGTTCTTTATGAATTTTCCAAAGGATGAAATTAACGATATTTCATATAAAGGGAAAAATAATCCCTATGATTATATGTAATTTTGAGATTATTTTAAGTATTGGTATAGTATCCAATCAGTGGTCTCTTCTATTAAACTTCTCATAAGTTCACTATATGTTCCATGTATCTATCAAGAGTAAGTATATAAATAAACATTAACATGTAATAATTTTAGAGGTAATATAACTAGGTCATGATCATTATTATGTTGAATTTTTTTGGGATTCTGTATATTATAGACAATTACCTACAAAATAAGACCAGTAAGTAGGTAAAAGTCTTAGGGTGATATCAGTCGTTTGAAGAATCTACAAGAGAACATCATGATATAGTGATTAAAATGTATATTCATTTATTTTTATCATAGTGAATAAATTTTGAGGGATAAATTCATTGAATGGGGGATAAAACTTGACCCATTTAGTTTTTATGATTTCATATTTTTTAATTAATTAATTAATTTTATATCTTGCATTATATTCCACACCAAGTTTCACGATATGTGTTAAGCTATAAATATTATTAACTAAAAAATAATATTATAAAATATCCATTAAAAATATAGGAATGAGTATGAATAATGAAATTTTAATTTTTTTATAAAATTTATTATATAAGGAAATAATATTTATAAAAAATATATATTTGTTGGTAAATTCTTTATAGGTTTTCAAAATACTAGTTATTCAAAAAAATTATTTTTTTTTTATTTTTTATAACATTAATAACATATATTCATCAGAAAATTTGATAATTTATTTGAGTAAATAAAAATCATATTTTATATAATCATAAAAAAATTATCACAAGTTGAAAGTTTTTATTTTTTTCGAAAATATTTATTTTTCAATGAATTGTGAAAAATACTAATTTTTATTTAAACCTATTTTTTCATTTAAATAATTTATAAGGATCAATTTTTTTAAATGGATTTTAAATTAAAATTAGTTTAATAATATATAAATCAATCAAATTAAATTCATTGAAACCACTTTCACAATTAATTTATATATAAATTTGTTTATCATTTTATCATTTTATCTTCGGAAAACATTTTTTTGATCTCATTTGCATGACAAATTTCAAATTAAAATTTAACACTTATTAAAATGTCATTTGGATAAATTTATTCCCGATTATTAATAATAATAATTTATATTATATTATTTCATTGTCATAATATTTGACGTAATGATTAATATAATCATTAAAAATTATTTACCTTAATTAAGGTAAAATGAGGTTTACTGGGGGATTTTCCAAATTGATGTGGATTAAAATGTTATGAAACATGTCCAAAAAATATTTTCGTTAAATATTTATATTTTAACCTATCTAAGGTATGGTAATGGTTCATATTGGATACATGTGTCTTGTGAAAAATGTGTGTACACCTATTTTAACAAAATAAATACATGTGTGGAAATTATCTAATTTATAAAAGTCCACCCCATCTCCTATCCACATAACACATCAATGACAACTTGGTTCAGAAAATACAATCCCATATCTCATCCATAATTATAACATCTCCTTTTAAAATAATTAGTCTGGTCAAAAATCGAACTTCGAATGGATTTTGGTGCAAACTATGAATGTTAACTGAAAAATAGGAAATTTTCTTCAATGAGATTTTTTATTTTATTTTTATTCCAAATATATTAAATATTATTAAACCATGGTTATATAATAACCATATTATATTAAATATTCTTATATTTTTTAATTTTATTGTAATGACCTCCAACTATTTCCATTTCCATCATATGTTATATGAAATTAGCATTCGTGTTTACAATAGTTTTATGCCTCACGAACTGATGTTATTCATTATTCATCACCACCTATCTATGATGTATATAATGACCTATTAAATTTTTATATATGATATTAATGAAATTATTTTACCTGTGGAATTTTTATATCACATAACCTTCTTATGTTCAATTCAACGGGAATATGATAACGATGCTTTTACTAATGACGTACTACCACCATAGTAAGTGATGCGATTCAATTTTGCATTACATGGAAGGTAATATAGATAAATTTGATGTAAATATGTGATTGTTATGAAATAAAAAAGTATATATTGTGGTAATATATTATTTATCTTTATTTCATTAAATATATAGGGGAAATAGAACCATTGTTCTTCCGTACATACAACCTAACATCTCCACGAATTGTACATTTTATTTTCTATATAAAAATATTATAGAGTAATATAAATAACTATATAATTAATATATGATATATATATATATATATCATTTTTCATATTACAAAAGGTCATTTGTAAATTATTAAGGGAATGATATGTATTAATACTATAATAATTAATATTTATAATAAACTTATATTTTGAATACATTGGTTTATAATGTGTATTAAAGAATTCAAAATTTAAGGTAAGGGATTTTTGTCTCAATTGGCCTTCATTGAGACATATGTTATGTATTGCACATATCATATTTTATGTGGTACAAATAATGCCTTACTGACATGTAATATCATGAATTTATTAATTCTTATGTTATTATAATTTCATTTAATTATATTATTTTATATTTATTAGAATTTAATGACAGAAAAGTTGTAATGGTTTTACAATAAAACCACATCATTTATTAGGAATAATCATGAATATACTCCTAATAATGAATTTTTATAATCTATATCTCATTAATTATATTAAATTTTCCTACTATAGTTAGATCAAGAGGATTAATTTTTTTATATTTAGTTTCCTATCTTTATGTATTCAATAGTTAAAAATAATTTTTATTAAAAAATCATCATTATTCATATCTTCCACCAAAAAAAATTTCTTCCAAAATCATGTTTTCTAAAAAAAAATATATTTTTTTTAAAATTATCCAAATTATTGATTAAATATATTCTTATTATTTTAAATTTTTATCTAAATAGATTAAATGAATCTTCATGCCACTATCAAGAAAATAGCTATTCGGATTTTTATCAAAAATATGAATTTAATCATTGTATTAATATGTAAGACATAAAAAAAATAAATTTCTAACATCATGGACAATATTTGTTCACGAATCATTCTATGTTATTTTCTTTAAAAGAAATTTTACAACTACGATGATGTCCTTCGATGTTAGTTTTGATTTTCATGGGATATTATCCCAGGATTCAAATATAATTGAATCTATGAATGATTAATGTTTATGATGAAAAAATGTTTTTGAAACAAGTTTCTCTTACATAGGTTATACCATAATAAAATTCATTTTAAATTCACATCATTTAATAGTTTATACTTATATTCAAATATGATGTAAATATGAAACCATTTTATTTTAAATTGGTTGTTTTTATGAAATTTTTATGAAACCCATTTCATCTCATGAGTTGTAATATAATGTGTATTTTAACATCTCATGAAACAGATATGTATGAATTTTATTTTTGGATGGGTGGAACTTATATCTCCCAAAACAAATTTGGTTACGGTCGATAGTAATGAGTGAAAAAATGACTAGAATTCATAATAAACCATGTTAAATAATGTACTCCATCCACCATGATATTTTTGGTAGTTAAAATTCCTAAAAAATATGGTTTTTAGAGTGATTCCATTTAATTATGATATTTTTTGAAATAATACTTTACCTAATATATCAATTATTTTCTAGGATTTCATCTATGCTAAAAATACATGATTTATACCAATAATATATTCTCAATTATCATGTTCATTGATTCCAAAATGAATCACGTATTATGAATAGCCAATATTAATTTGATGAATCATGATTAATTTTTATTATATGGGGGGTATAGTTTTCAAAATTTACAATCATGATCTCATTCCCTTATACTCAAGATATGTCGATATATATGTTGTTGACCCTTATTGAGAATTTGATCCCTTCCATTTTTATGCATCCCTTACCTAGGTTACAATGAATGTTATTATGTATGATTTGTATAATTAGTGAAATTTGTAACGCCCCGACCCCAGCCACCCAGAGTCGGTGCATTACTTCGTAACATTGGCATGATCACAAAAGATCAAGTCTCGAAAGACCGATTAGTTTAGTAGCCTTGGAAACACTAGATACATTTGTAAACGTTACATTACATCATAAAGTGAAAAACTACAATAACAAAGTCTCCATAGTCCACACTCATATCCTCTTCTGACTA
Source organism: Viscum album (assembly GCA_963277665.1). Classification (NCBI taxonomy): domain Eukaryota; kingdom Viridiplantae; phylum Streptophyta; class Magnoliopsida; order Santalales; family Viscaceae; genus Viscum; species Viscum album. Next base: position 1,173,511,636 of record OY728140.1, on the reverse strand, counting down.
TCCCTGCAGGTCATTCATAAAATACTTCTTCACATCCTGGAAAATATTAAAACATTGAAAGGGGTGAGCTCAGATGCTCAGTAAGGATAACAATAATGCGGAGGCCTTCATAAATAAACATTAACAATTAAGGCAATGTATAAATAAAACAAAAGCCTTTTAAACATGAACTTCAACATAATATGGCAAAAGTAAAATGAGATAATGCCATTCACTTCATCCCATGGATATTCTACTGGTCGAATAATCACATGCAATAACAATAACCACTTTCATAATGAGGGAATGTATAATGCCGGACATTCTGAAACATTTTGTCAAGGCCTCGGCCAAGACATCTACAATGATTAAGGCCTCGGCCAAAACCATAAATCAAATTGGGAAAGGGCCTCGGCCAATTCCACGTCTAGTTGTCTCATGAGACCTACCGATGCATCGAGGAGCTATAGCGGGCTCCACCCGTCACTTATTAAGTCCAATACATTCCTCATATGAATAGGTTTAAACATATCATAAACCATAACATAATCGTATCACATAAAACATACATAAAGGAAACATAACATTTCCACATTTCAATCACAAGATATCAATACAACACTTTGATATGATAAAAACGCTTTCAAAACCATTTTCAATACCAAAATAAAAGAAAGTTAAAACCTTGTATTTATTTTTCATTAAAAAAAAGATGGCTTATAGAGGAAGCCGAAACTCAAATAATGGTCACGGCGGCGGAGAAGTCGTTGTCGCCGCATAAGTACGGAAAGAAAAACATTCCCTTTTGTCGTTTAGCAAAACGCTTTATATAAAAAGATTCCTTTTGAATAACCGTAAAAGTCAAAGGGGTTTATACACCGTATAAAAGAAAGTTGTGTATAAATCCAAATATGCCTCAATGAAAGGAGATTGAGACAAAGTCCTTAAAAAGATCATTTTTAAAATAAAATAGATCTATTATGTGTATTCACTATAGGTACACATAAAGAAAGTAAAAATACAAAATAGCACATAATAATATCATGACATAATTTGAAAGTAGGAGATTAACCCAAAGAATGGAAGTTGGGTTAAGAAATTCCCTTACAAAGATCATTTTTAAAATAAAATAGATCTATTATGTGTATTCACTATAGGTACACATAAAGAAAGTAAAAATACAAAATAGGACATAATAACATCGTGACATAATTTGAAAGTAGGAGATTAACCCAAAGAATGGAAGTTGGGTTAAGAAGTTCCCTTACAAAGATCATTTTTAAAATAAAATAGATTTATTATGTGTATTAACTACAAGTACACATAAAGAAAGTACAAATACAAGATATGACATAATAATATCATGACATAATTTGAAATTAGGAGATTAACCCAAAGAATGGAAATTGGGTTAAGAAGTTCCCTTACCTCGTGTCTGACTTGACTCAACCGTTCTTTAACCTCCTGAATAATAAACTAGAGTTAATATATACCTTATTAAGAACCATTTTTAATTTCATTATCCTTATTATATCACTTATTACAATGATATGAACATTATGTAATTATTTAAGTTAATAACGGTCGTTTTGTCGATCTTTGGTTCTTGAGTCAACAATAAGCTTCTTATAATTACAAGTTGTTTATGTGGTGAAATATCCATTATATCCAGAATTATATTCATGATTTATATGTCATATATATCTTATATATCCAGTATATACATTCATTTATAATATTACATAACATTTAGAGGTAAGAAATGAAATGCACCGTTCATGGAGACGGTAAGCCGTACGTACGCATGAACGCTACTTTCATTTCAATTTCATATTTAATGGAACTAAATCATAATGATATAAATGTATAATATAATTCCAGTATAATATAGTGTATAATACCATTTACTCCATCCTTTATACATCCCACATATGGCATTAACGATTCAAATCACTTTGAGGGGGCGGTAGTCCGCACTTCCTAAAATGAAATTATCGCGTTTTACCCATAATGGAAATCATAAAGTAAGCCATAAATGAGAAATACAGAAGCATAAGTAAAACATAAACACATTATATATCATATATAAATATACTGACACCTTAATGGCCACCTTTGAAGGTGTTATATGAGTGTTGAACAATCATCGTTTCGTGAGGCAGAAATTCGCCATCCACAGAAACCGTATGTTCTTTAACCATTAGATGTAGGTGTGTGTAAGTGTAGCTCGAATCCTTCTTATAACAACATCCTAGTATATTGAGGATACTGGTGTTGTTACAAAAGAAATGAATAAAAAGAGTTTAGGGGGTTGTAGAAGAAAAATAAAACAAAACAACATTATAAAAGACATTACCTCAAAATCGGGTAACTCTTTTTGATTTGAGCTAAAGGATTCCTTGGGAAGAGTTCTACCCAAAGTGAGGTTTCTAGGAGTAAGGGAGGAATGTTGGTAGAGTATTTGGGCAGAGGTTGGCCGAGCCAAATGGCTTGAAAGTGTAAATGAAGTGGGAGAGGTGGGGGCCTTTTATAAGTGGAGAGGAGGGGCACTTTTGGAAAGATTGAAATGTTACATTATTTCAAAATGCTTTTCGGATTCTAAAGGTCCCACACTTATATAATTCGAGGCTAAGGTGATAAGGTTTCGAAATCTCCTCATCCAATTGGCTTTGGACAAGTTTAATCCTTGTATTTTACATTATCTATTCATTTTATTAAAATCGTTAAATAATGAGGTCATCGCTGCATCATAATGATGTCATAAATAATTTAATTTATTTAATGTCTAAAAATTATAAAAAAAATACTATGATGTAGGAAATCGTTTTAGCTTTGCAATGACTATTTATAATCAAAATTTGGACTTGTATAACCCCACTTAAAAATTGTTTTAGTAAAACAATTTATGTTAGTGTCATTTTCACTTTAACATTAAATAAAAAGTAATTTATGTTATTTCCCAACAAAAGTGGATCCATGGGGTCCCCAAGTTAGGCCATGGCTTGTCTTGGTCGGCCATGACTCAACCAATGAGGTTGAGACATGTGTCTAGGTCATTTCATATTATTAATGTATTATTTATACCTTAAACTACACTAATTACCACTAATCGCGATTAAGAACTTAAAAGTTACTATTCACCAAAAAATTATTTTGATCTCATTGAACCACATTTTACATCTTAATGACAACCATGTATGTCGGATTTTTGAAAATCAAATCACAGAAGTTGTAATATTTCATTTAAACGAAAAATCAGTTATTTAACTACCACTTAGTGGTTTCACTATTCATCAAAAATTGAAGTTTTTCAGAATAAGGCCAAAATTTCACCCTAAGCTATAATTGATATTCCGAATTCAAAAACGATGTCTATTTTACAAAATTCCAAACATATAAGTTGTATTAATTAATTTTATAATTAATTCCCGCTGTTACAACAAATAGCGTGTTTTTAAGAAACAATTTATATCAAAAGATTGGCAATTGTTTATGTCCAATTTCAATGTTAAATTAATTCTAATGACCACCATTGGATAAAATGGTAAAAATATATTCTAATTATACTCTAAAACCACTCAATAGTATACTTTATCACTATGAATTATTTTGATTAAAAATGTTGTTTTAAGTATTTTTCACTATTCATAAAAATTTTGAAGTTCTCAGAAAATTACAAAAAATTCAACATAGGCTAATTTCAATATTAGGAATACAAAAATGAATTCCATTTTGAAATATAAAATTTCTATAATTTTAAAAAGTGGTTATTACTATTCATAACGGCTACTTTGATTTGTCGCGATGTTTTAGAACTCGAAGTTGCGTACAATGCACGCTATTGTATTATTGAATGAGAAGCGTATCGTGGAAGCTCGGGGTGTTACATTCTCCCCTCCTTCAATAAATTGCGTCCTCGCAATTTGATATTTTTCTTTAAAAATAAGAGGTTGAAAATAGAAAATAACTTTGAGGAAAACCCACATCGGAAATAAGGTTAATAAAATTTAGCCTTAATAAGAGGGAAAATGGAAATAAGAAAGTCACCACCAAATTATGATCTCGATAAGGAGAACATTGGTGGCAATTAAAGACATATAATTGGAGGAAAAACGTAAATATTTGTAGGGAGTGATTGAGGTCATCAATCACAATCAACTGTCAAATTGAGGGCCTCAAAGCCTTCAATCTATGTTGATTTAAAATATCATCAGTTCAACCAGACATAAGGTATTAGGATAACACATTTTTTTGTTTTAATATCCCTTTACTAAAGTTTAAGAATTAATTTATTCATTGAATAAGAGATAGGTATATATGTATTTATGCTTGACAATTAGAGTTTCAACCTTCAAATCATCTTTCACTCAAAAGATAATAGAACTCAAAAATATTATACATATCCTAATTGTATAAGGTTACAAATGTTAACACATACCATTTAAATTAGTAAAATTATTTGTAATAACCAGGGATTCCTGTAGGCTAGTGGTAGGAAATAAAGGCCTGTCGCACTATGATTGTGGGTTCGATTCCTGCAGCTTTGTCCGACTCGACAGGTTATGCCCCACCCTGCAGGTTGTCCTTTTCATAAAACTATAGTATTCCAAGAATAATATCCAGAAAATTTTTAACCTTAAATTTACTATCCAAGGTTCAACTTAATCCACTCCAACCTTTATAGTTATCCAAAATACCTCTATCCAGACTTTCTCTAAAAGGTCTCTTAATTCCAAAATCAATTTATCAGATTCCCCAAACAAATATTAGTTTCTCTTATTGTCACATACTAAAAATATGATTACCTTAATCATATTAAAACCTTACTGAAATCAAAAAGTACTACAGTACAATCCATATATATATATTACATTATTCTTATAACCAGAACATAATCCTTGAGTCCAAAAGCACCAATACATTAGTTATTCTGTTTCAACTGTAGTAATAGCATAAGATTGTCCTTGATCCCTTGGCCTTTTTTGAGGTAAGTTTCCCTGACGCTTAGGACATTCATTTGCATAATGACCCATTTCTCTACAATTGTAGCATTCAACTTTGACAGCCTCTTTCTTTCCCTTGCAATCACGAGCCTGGTGACCCTTTTCTCCACATTTATAACAAACTCCCATTCCTTTTAGGCATGTACCAGGGTGATTCTTCCCACAATTATCACATAATGGAAAATCCTTCTTTCCCTTTTTCCCATTATCTGTCTCTTGTTCCACCGTTCTCTTCTTCTCTTGCTTTACTTTGTTGTCATAAGACTTAGAGAATTCATTTTCTGTCTTGATAGCACACGAGACAATATCTTCGTATGATGAGAAGGATTGTGATACCAAAGCTCGACGGAGAAATGGTTTTAACCCATCAAAGAAACGATCAATCTTACTCCTTGGGTTACGTATATAATCGGAAGCATGCCTCGCTAACCTTGTAAAGTTAGCCTCATACTTTGCGACATTCTCATCCTCCTTCTGCCTCAGACTCAGAAATTGCCTTTCCATATCTGCTCGATGGTCACGAGGAAAGTATTTTTCTACGAAAAGCTCTTTGAACTCCCTCCATTCCATATTCGATACGTCATCATCTTCCTTTGTGTTTTGAATCAGCGACCACCACTGATCGGCATCTCCAGTGAGGCGGTAAACTGCCATGACAACCTTCTCCCTTTCACTACTCCCCAAGGCATGGAATATTTTCTCTAAGGAATTTATCCATTGCTCAGCTACTATAGGATTTGTACTCCCATTGAAGGTTGGTGGTTGTTGCCTCATGAAGCGGTCTAACATTGATCCTCCACGTTGCGGATCAGGGTGCTCCATACGAGTAAGGTTATTATTCATAACCTGAGTGAGTTGTCCCAGTATGGTATTAAGTTGATCAGTACCAGTTGTATCTCTAGATCCACAATAATTATCTTGATCAGGAGGGCAATCCCTACACGGAGTTCGTGCATTGATACGGTTTCCATTCCTTCCACTAGGCGCCATTTCTAAACAATGGCATAAACTAGATTAGATTATGAATCAAAATACATAATTCCATACTTGTAAAACACTTTACATAAATTGAACTATTTATGGATATAATCCATAATCATAAAAAGAAATGTTTTCTTTGAGAAAGTATATACTCATAACCCTTCATAGTGGTTTGTAAAGAAAATGAGAATTATCCTAAGCATATCCCCCGGGAGTGTCGTAACCAAGAGTGCAGCAAGGCCCGTTGTCGTGCACCAGTTCCCGTTCGAGTCTAGCTCAAAGCGGTGTTTTTGGGTTTTACCCCTAGGTACATCTGTGCCAGAGCCGCCTCTACCTGCTCGTATCCAGACAGGGATGTATTGCTCGGAAAACTCATAACTTCTCTATAATACCAAAATTCTAGGAAGTTCTTCTATACTAATCCTCAAAGTCTATCTTTGGGCTATGTGCTCTAATCAGAGTTTATCTAAATCTAGCTTCCAAGGTTAGTACTAAACTGCCTCTGATACCAACTGTAACGCCCCGACCCCAGCCACCCAGAGTCGGTGCATTACTTCGTAACATTGGCATGATCACAAAAGATCAAGTCTCGAAAGACCGATTAGTTTAGTAGCCTTGGAAACACTAGATACATTTGTAAACGTTACATTACATCATAAAGTGAAAAACTACAATAACAAAGTCTCCATAGTCCACACTCATATCCTCTTCTGACTATCCCTGCAGGTCATTCATAAAATACTTCTTCACATCCTGGAAAATATTAAAACATTGAAAGGGGTGAGCTCAGATGCTCAGTAAGGATAACAATAATGCGGAAGCCTTCATAAATAAACATTAACAATTAAGGCAATGTATAAATAAAACAAAAGCCTTTTAAACATGAACTTCAACATAATATGGCAAAAGTAAAATGAGATAATGCCATTCACTTCATCCCATGGATATTCTACTGGTCGAATAATCACATGCAATAACAATAACCACTTTCATAATGAGGGAATGTATAATGCCGGACATTCTGAAACATTTTGTCAAGGCCTCGGCCAAGACATCTACAATGATTAAGGCCTCGGCCAAAACCATAAATCAAATTGGGAAAGGGCCTCGGCCAATTCCACGTCTAGTTGTCTCATGAGACCTACCGATGCATCGAGGAGCTATAGCGGGCTCCACCCGTCACTTATTAAGTCCAATACATTCCTCATATGAATAGGTTTAAACATATCATAAACCATAACATAATCGTATCACATAAAACATACATAAAGGAAATATAACATTTCCACATTTCAATCACAAGATATCAATACAACACTTTGATATGATAAAAACGCTTTCAAAACCATTTTCAATACCAAAATAAAAGAAAGTTAAAACCTTGTATTTATTTTTCATTAAAAAAAAGATGGCTTATAGAGGAAGCCGAAACTCAAATAATGGTCACGGCGGCGGAGAAGTCGTTGTCGCCGCATAAGTACGGAAAGAAAAACATTCCCTTTTGTCGTTTAGCAAAACGCTTTATATAAAAAGATTCCTTTTGAATAACCGTAAAAGTCAAAGGGGTTTATACACCGTATAAAAGAAAGTTGTGTATAAATCCAAATATGCCTCAATGAAAGGAGATTGAGACAAAGTCCTTAAAAAGATCATTTTTAAAATAAAATAGATCTATTATGTGTATTCACTATAGGTACACATAAAGAAAGTAAAAATACAAAATAGCACATAATAATATCATGACATAATTTGAAAGTAGGAGATTAACCCAAAGAATGGAAGTTGGGTTAAGAAATTCCCTTACAAAGATCATTTTTAAAATAAAATAGATCTATTATGTGTATTCACTATAGGTACACATAAAGAAAGTAAAAATACAAAATAGGACATAATAACATCGTGACATAATTTGAAAGTTGGAGATTAACCCAAAGAATGGAAGTTGGGTTAAGAAGTTCCCTTACAAAGATCATTTTTAAAATAAAATAGATTTATTATGTGTATTAACTACAAGTACACATAAAGAAAGTACAAATACAAGATATGACATAATAATATCATGACATAATTTGAAATTAGGAGATTAACCCAAAGAATGGAAATTGGGTTAAGAAGTTCCCTTACCTCGTGTCTGACTTGACTCAACCGTTCTTTAACCTCCTGAATAATAAACTAGAGTTAATATATACCTTATTAAGAACCATTTTTAATTTCATTATCCTTATTATATCACTTATTACAATGATATGAACATTAAGTAATTATTTAAGTTAATAACGGTCGTTTTGTCGATCTTTGGTTCTTGAGTCAACAATAAGCTTCTTATAATTACAAGTTGTTTATGTGGTGAAATATCCATTATATCCAGAATTATATTCATGATTTATATGTCATATATATCTTATATATCCAGTATATACATTCATTTATAATATTACATAACATTTAGAGGTAAGAAATGAAATGCACCGTTCATGGAGACGGTAAGCCGTACGTACGCATGAACGCTACTTTCATTTCAATTTCATATTTAATGGAACTAAATCATAATGATATAAATGTATAATATAATTCCAGTATAATATAGTGTATAATACCATTTACTCCATCCTTTATACATCCCACATATGGCATTAACGATTCAAATCACTTTGAGGGGGCGGTAGTCCGCACTTCCTAAAATGAAATTATCGCGTTTTACCCATAATGGAAATCATAAAGTAAGCCATAAATGAGAAATACAGAAGCATAAGTAAAACATAAACACATTATATATCATATATAAATATAGTGACACCTTAATGGCCACCTTTGAAGGTGTTATATGAGTGTTGAACAATCATCGTTTCGTGAGGCAGAAATTCGCCATCCACAGAAACCGTATGTTCTTTAACCATTAGATGTAGGTGTGTGTAAGTGTAGCTCGAATCCTTATTATAACAACATCCTAGTATATTGAGGATACTGGTGTTGTTACAAAAGAAATGAATAAAAAGAGTTTAGGGGGTTGTAGAAGAAAAATAAAACAAAACAACATTATAAAAGACATTACCTCAAAATCGGGTAACTCTTTTTGATTTGAGCTAAAGGATTCCTTGGGAAGAGTTCTACCCAAAGTGAGGTTTCTAGGAGTAAGGGAGGAATGTTGGGAGAGTATTTGGGCAGAGGTTGGCCGAGCCAAATGGCTTGAAAGTGTAAATGAAGTGGGAGAGGTGGGGGCCTTTTATAAGTGGAGAGGAGGGGCACTTTTGGAAAGATTGAAATGTTACATTATTTCAAAATGCTTTTCGGATTCTAAAGGTCCCACACTTATATAATTCGAGGCTAAGGTGATAAGGTTTCGAAATCTCCTCATCCAATTGGCTTTGGACAAGTTTAATCCTTGGATTTTACATTATCTATTCATTTTATTAAAATCGTTAAATAATGAGGTCATCGCTGCATCATAATGATGTCATAAATAATTTAATTTATTTAATGTCTAAAAATTATAAAAAAACTACTATGATGTAGGAAATCGTTTTAGCTTTGCAATTACTATTTATAATCAAAATTTGGACTTGTATAACCCCACTTAAAAATTGTTTTAGTAAAACAATTTATGTTAGTGTCATTTTCACTTTAACATTAAATAAAAAGTAATTTATGTTATTTCCCAACAAAAGTGGATCCATGGGGTCCCCAAGTTAGGCCATGGCTTGTCTTGGTCGGCCATGACTCAACCAATGAGGTTGGGACATGTTTCTAGGTCATTTCATATTATTAATGTATTATTTATACCTTAAACTACACTAATTACCACTAATCGCGATTAAGAACTTAAAAGTTACTATTCACCAAAAAATTATTTTGATCTCATTGAACCACATTTTACATCTTAATGACAACCATGTATGTCGGATTTTTGAAAATCAAATCACAGAAGTTGTAATATTTCATTTAAACGAAAAATCAGTTATTTAACTACCACTTAGTGGTTTCACTATTCATCAAAAATTGAAGTTTTTCAGAATAAGGCCAAAATTTCACCCTAAGCTATAATTGATATTCCGAATTCAAAAACGATGTCTATTTTACAAAATTCCAAACATATAAGTTGTATTAATTAATTTTATAATTAATTCCCGCTGTTACAACAAATAGCGTGTTTTTAAGAAACAATTTATATCAAAAGATTGGCAATTGTTTATGTCCAATTTCAATGTTAAATTAATTCTAATGACCACCATTGGATAAAATGGTAAAAATATATTCTAATTATACTCTAAAACCACTCAATAGTATACTTTATCACTATGAATTATTTTGATTAAAAATGTTGTTTTAAGTATTTTTCACTATTCATAAAAATTTTGAAGTTCTCAGAAAATTACAAAAAATTCAACATAGGCTAATTTCAATATTAGGAATACAAAAATGAATTCCATTTTGAAATATAAAATTTCTATAATTTTAAAAAGTGGTTATTACTATTCATAACGGCTACTTTGATTTGTCGCGATGTTTTAGAACTCGAAGTTGCGTACAATGCACGCTATTGTATTATTGAATGAGAAGCGTATCGTGGAAGCTCGGGGTGTTACAAAATTTTTCTAAGGATCATAGTAAGAGATTTTGTTACTCACATATGGACCAGTTTATTATGTTTTCTGGTTTCCAAAGGGAATAAAAAAAATATTTATGGTCTGGAACATTATTCAATGTATTAAATATTCTTATTTTAATATGTAATATATATATATATATGATAATAATAGTTCCTTACATTTAATGTATTACTTCTAAATCATTAAATCAGAAAAAGATAATCTTGAAGAAAATAATGAATTGATAATCCAATAAGGCCTTTAAAAATTGGGACAATTGTAGATTCAATGTCATGATCTAAGGATAACAAGTATTTATGAAACTTCAAGGGGAAGAGAAAAAAATTCCCTGAGCACATCATCTAAGAATGGTTGTAATATGTTTTTGGAATGAAAGTGAAGGAAAATTGTATATAAATTAAGAGAATCAAAATTAAATACAAGGAACCTAATAGATTGTAGAGATATACTTATAAAATATAATTTAGTTAAATGATAATAAATTTATAAAAAATATTAACAAAACCGAAGAAGGAATTCATACTTTATCCATTTAAAAATAGATCACAAAATAAAGCCTATGGAAAATTATATAAATTTTGTACATAGATCAAACATCGCATCTCTTGAATGTTTTATAGGATTAACATGTCCACTTGTGAAAACATCTATGAAGGATCAAGAACATACAGTTGGGTTTTATGATTGATCACCCAATAGTGGATACCCTAGTGCTCACAGAACCATCATTAACTAAATCACATACATCTAATTATAATATTAATAATAATAACAATAATTTCATTTTTAATAATATATTAATATTTGCCTAACTCATGGATGTAAGAAATATTATTTTGATATATAAAAAAATATTTTCTTATTAAACTTATATTTCATTTATACATTCCACTAGACCCATTCACACATTTCACACATACAACATTACATTTCACATTACAAGAATAATAAATATCCTCCATTTTTTTAGATTAATTGATGTATTATTTTTGATCTATTGGATTAATATTTTTTTTAATATTCCTCTCACATTAAATAGTTTCTAAATATACATGGTCAATCAATTCATTCTAAAAATTATTCCTTGTTTTGTTGAATTAAATTTATTCTATTAATTTATTTTAAATAAAATTTAAATGAGATCAATAGAAACACTTTGTGTGTTTCCCAATATGAATCTACCTATATTTTACTAGTTTATTTTTTATAAAATCTAAAATCATTATCTAGTAGCTTGTAATGGAACCTACAATGGTCTAATATAATTTCTCAATGATTAATACCACATATTAATTTTAAATGTGTAATATAATCCATTTTTTATGAAATATAACCAATCGTGCTTTAGAATTCATGTCCTAAACCAATAAGATTTATTTATATTTCTATATCATCCAAAAATTTACCTATCGATATATACACCATGATCGTGGATATATCATACAATTCTATTGCAGTAAAATTTATTGACATTTTTATTTATAATAAATATGAAGAGATAAATAATTTATTAACTAATTAATTAACTCTATATCAATTCTAATAACCCTAAAATATCATATATCACCCTGAGAATATTTTTTATTGGTATTCTCAATACAATAAATTAAGATAATAAAGATATATATTTATTATAATCTCATGATTACAGATTGATAAATTTAATGTAGAGATGAATATCTGATGACATGAATAACATGTGTAATTCACATAGGTGGTTCTGTTATTATAAAATATTGTCATATAGATTACCATGAGAGACCATCTTGAAAAGTTGTTGAAATATCTAATGAGATTCCTTAACAAGATATCATGTGTCATATGTGTCTTGTAAGATTTTTACATTATACCATAGATAATATATTTAAGTTTATTATCAATGTTCTTCATGATTATAATTATATTGGGGAACAAAAATGACCTTTCAATAAGAAGTAAAAATAAAAGATTCTATCTCCTTAATTTTATACACAAGAATTATAATAATTTGATAAGATTTTTATTAATAGTATGTTCTTTTTATGTCCAGTATTAAATCTCAGTTGGATATTGGGAAATTACTCTAAAAGGCTCCCAATTTCTCTAATGTAAATTTTAATTATCCAAAAATATAGAATAACATTATAAAAATACTTATTATTTAATATGGATACAAATGATAATCCCACCATACTATCTATTGAAATTTCTCTTATTATGGTCTCATCACTTTGGGATTATCACATAATAGGTGATATCATCAAGTATATTAATTTTTCTTAAAGAATTAATAAAATCTTAAATTAATCCATTATATAAATTTTATGATAACATTATAAGAATATTTTTACCGATAAAAACACTATAAATTAGAATATGTCATTTCTAAACTAGCTTCTAATGATATATAAGAGGCCCCATTACATACAGTTTTAATAGAAATGGAATAAATGGGTATAATAATCTTTAGGCTTTCATAATAAATTGTGTTCGAATTAAACAAGGTAAAAAGATCTAAAATATGATAATGTATGTATTCTTAAATAAATGTTATACTCATTTTCCCACTTACTAAGAGATCATCTTGCATTACTTCATTAAGATCTATCATATATTTCTAACATATAACTACAAATTTCTCTCCATTCAATCCCATAAAAACTATTTATACATTAATAATGAGAGTGATCTTATTTATATACATACCATTTCTTCTATGATATATTTCTAATTTAATCATAGTCATACGTATTCTATTCATCACATGCAAACCTTGAAAACTGATCAAAATTTATGAGAAATGGTATATTTTTTATTAATAATAAGATAGTTAATGAAGAAAATCCTTGACAACAAAACCATAGATATTTAATTTTGTAGATTTTATCCTCATGAAAAGGTATTCTAATTTATTTCATTTTTATTGAAATAGTATTTAGTCATAATGGTATGTTTTGTATACATTTTTCCATATATTGTCAAAACATATATATATAAGAAAACAATATTTATATCATAAACTACTAATAGTAACCTTGTCACATATTTATTCACTATACGTATTCTGATATCATTATTATTATTTCATCCCATAAATATATAATTCAAACTTAAACCCATTATTGGATTTAATTTATATCTTCCACACTTTCTAGTCATTTAATTTAGAAAGCATATACAATGTTGAATATAAGTGAGATTCCCATTAAAACTAATTCTAGAAATATTAATCATACAATATTTGTGAGAAAATTATAATCATAGTTTAATTATAATGAAATAAATTGTATAACAAATCATACATCATAAGTCTGATATTGGTACAATTTTTGTCTTATATCTTAGGATTGACCCCAAATGACATTACATCAACAAAATAAACTACAAAATTTTATAACTAAATTTTGAAATACGGAATATATTTTAAATTTCAGGAAACATGTAAATCATATCATCATATAACTGACTACTCCTTATAAGATTTTTTATTTATGAAAAATTATATATCACCCATATAAGTTAATATAAAACCATCTATATGGTTTTAAAATTTATAATGTTGCATGTGTCATTGTAAAATATCAACCCACTAAAACATGTTGATCATATTATTCAGAATCCAACCCTTGTGAATACGTTACATAGGTTTCACTAAATCTGATAATTCGGCCACTATATAAAAGGGGATGTTCATTCCTCATATAAATATAGATTTCATGATTATTAAATTTCAATATATAAAATCATAATATTCTCAGTATCTATAAGATAATTAACAAAGAGACACTTTTTATTTCCTTATATGTACATTTTTATCCTACCATGATTAAAAGTATAGTTCCTATCAAACACCTAAGGATATTATATAATGGAACCCCTTTATATCATCATTGATATGATATATATTATTTAATTATGTTTGAATGTGGTTATTTATAATGTTTCTAATTGTGAAAATTTTCTCTAATGAAACCAGGGATGAATTATAATACATATAAGACTCATTATCAATCTATTTTTTTAAATTCATCAAATCTAAGATTTGAATAGCCTCTTTGAATTTTGGAAAAAAATTAACGTAATTAATATTATCAAATGAATAGTTTTTAAATATGAAATCAAAAAACCGACACGAAGGTTCTTTTATCATTACTACATGAATCAATTTCTTCTATTTTATATCCCGAAACTACAATAAATAAATTTTATATGGTGTATTAATTTTCTTTATTATTATTTTGAGAAATTCCACACCGTTTTATTTAAATGAATCTAAAAACTTACAAGAATATCCGTATTTTTTAATGATTTTTACCTAAAACTCAATAATTAAATATATCTACAATAATAATGTGTTTTAGAGGCCTAGAGATAAAATAGGCACTTTGGATTAAAATTGATAAATTAGTTTTATAAAGAATTGATTTAAAAATAACATTCATGAACTGGGTATGGGTATTTTATATTAATCAGCTATTATAGATAGTTAAATGATTATTAAATTATTAGTTTGGTATGAAAATTATAAAAAAAATGTAATTAAATAATTAAATAATGTCTTATTTAATCCAAAATTAATTAAAAAAAATTATATAAATATGAAAATATTAAATAATTATTTATATGAATCTTTCCCTATGGTATCTAAAGACATGATTATTTCATTAATTACATATAATTTTCCTTTTATCAATTATTGGGAGAATTCAATAAATTGGAAATTAAAATTTTAGTGAAAATGAAAAATAAACATATGAATAGAAACGGCAATGAAAATCTAATGAGGTATACAGTGAAAATTACCAAGTTAATATCCACTAATTATAGTGACCAGTCCCAAAATTTCTAGAGGTGGTGTCTTCTACTATTACATTATCATGATTTTATGGAATGAAATTCTAATTGACCAGTGACTATAGTAGTCTGGGTAATGTAGATACATGCCAAAGTATTATATCATAAATGAATACAATAATTATAAAATTAATTTTTTCTTTTTAGGATAACTATATTCCATCTAGAACACCCTTGTATATATTTCATAGAACATTTTAGGGAATACATGGGAAAGAAAAAATAACAAGTGTGAGATCAAATGGTCATTAAGGAAAATTAAAACAGAAGTATAAATTAATAAATATGAATTTTCAATATGGAATTGTAATAACCGTTGAAAGATTCTATGTAGTGATAAAAGTGAGGAGAATGTTTATAAAAAGTCTGGAATGGTAAAAAACTGAAAACACATACCATTTAAATTACATGATAAATAAAAATCCATATAAAAAGATATGAAACTGAAAACACATTCCATTTAATTAATAAAATAATAATGAAATACTTCGATGAACTTATTTATAATGAAAATCTCAAGGATAATAAATAATGAATCAATCTGGAGGAAATTCATAATTATAATACATATGGTTTGTGGAATATAAAAACCTATATTTTTAGGATATTTCCAAATATGGATTAAAACAATAGGTATTAACCTATTAATTTTTCAAAACACATTGGTCTCATGAGAACCTATTTTTTCATCAAGGTTCTATATAATATACAATTTACACCCATTATTACTTGTCTAAAACATTCCTTCTATTGGGTAATTGATTTAATTAATAAATAATATGCCTTATAAAATATCCATATTGAATAAAGGATATGAATTTATCATTTTTTTCATAGAAAAACAAATAACATTTTAATAAAACACCATATGTAAAAATGATATATAATTCATGAATTAAACATATACATGATAAATTATATGGAAAATTCGAGGAAATTCAATGTCCATGATCATAGTAAAATAAATATTTCAAGGAGACTAACAGAGTAATCAAGGAAGTGATTCTAAATATTATCCTTGGAAAAATAAATCACAAAATATATAGTGGATGAATAAATATGTTATCAATAAGACATATTCTATATTGAGTAAAACTAAAGTGTTGATTTAATTGGTGTATGGAAATATTATAATTAGAACTTTTAAAAGAATTCTTGAGGATAATAACCTTTTGATTTTTATTTTTTAAAATAAATTTATTTGAAAAAATTTACAATTTTTTTAAATTATAATATTTTAAAATTTTAATGGAAGTATAAATGAAATGATAGTGTGTATGTCAACAAATTTCATACAATTTAAAAAGAACATTTCATTTACATGGTAAAATGGATTGAAAAATCCCTTGTTATGAAAGTGACACTAATATTAATTTGAAAACATTTGTAAAATACCAAAAGGTAAAATGTTATTTAATAAATAATTTATGAATCTTTCAAATCCTTTTTTAAATCCTATTTAGAAAACATGGTTTTTATAAGAAAATAGATTCTACAAATAATGAGGAAAATGAAGTCGGTTTTTCATAAAAATCTCTTTCTATAATATTTTATGTACAAAGGAGTTCAAAAATGATATTATAAAATGAAAAAAAAAATTATGTGTTACCATATGAGAATAAAATAAATGGTTTTATTAAATAATGATATAAAAATTTCCTTTAATGTAAAATCAAGTGAAAACAATCCCAAAAACAATGAGATTATAATGTAAACCATTGAAAAGGCCATAATATTGTGGTGAGTGTCAAGATATGAATAGATTATGGGATGTAATTATAAATACATATATATAAGTGGAAATAAAATAATAGATTGTAAAAAATTTATTACGCATACGATCATTGAATATTAGTGACAATGAGGAATTAATATCACCTATTGAAAATATATCTGGTTATGATATTATTTACTACTTGGTAATTTTTAATTCAAATCCTCATAAAACGATTAATTAAAATTGAAAATAAAAATAATATTAAGAAAAAATAATTAATGATATAACATATCAGAATTGGAAGCTGATACAAAACCCAAAATAATTAAGTGTTGAATAAGACATTTATCTCAATGTTGAAAAAAAGTGAGATGATAATCTTTACATTGCATTTCCTTTCTGGTGAATATACATTATCCTCATTTATAATGGTTTCAATATAGTAACTAAATTATACAAATACCATAATCATATTTATAATTCAATATTATAACTACCAATAATGACTTATTACCTATTTTCTAATCATTCACTATTTCCACAATTTCTTAAGTAAATTTCATAGTTTGTCAAGAATGATTTAAACTATTACTTGTTGATCCTATAAATTTTATCATCATTGAATCATATCCGGAATGTAAAATATTCATTAAATTTAATATGTATTAATTTTATATTTATATATATAAATTCATCACATTTAGAAATAGGAAAATAAATTCACCATTCATGGAGATAGTATGTCGTCGGTCCACATAAACTCTACTTAAATTTCATTGTCATGTTTAAAAAGTATGTAATATATATATATATATATATATTATCATTTCATTTTCATATTTATGTTATATATGTTACATTTTTTATTAGATAAATCCTTTATATGTTCCATATATACTATGAATGAGTTAAATTTCTTTGAGGAGGTGGTAGTCTGTATGTCAACAAATGATGTTGTCATATCATTACAATATAAAACAAATTATGGTATGTGTTATATTAAAATTATTGAATCATATAGAAATAAAAAATATCACATATATTTATATCATAAATAATATATAAATATATAATTTTTTTAACCTGGAAAGGTCCTAATTAGAATAATGATTGACATCAGTTCACAAGGCTATAATCTATTGTACACATGTATTATGAATATGTAAACCATTTTTAAGGATGAGTGTTTAGTGTATGTATAACTATTAAAATAAAAAATCCGAATATATTGAATATACTATGTTGATTATATAATAAGGATAGAAAAATAAGTTACTGTGTTGAGAAATAAATGAATTAAAAGTTATCGTTGAATACATTAATAATGATTTCTGTTACCTCATTTTTATACTAAAATACTTAATTGTTTTGTTTAAGGTAATTTTTTATACCTGGGTGCCACTCAATAGGTCATCTTTCCTCGTTGGCCACATGTCCTCAAAAGAATCTACCAAAATTCCATAGAATTCTAACGAGAATTGAGGGACTATGTGATCCATATGGGAGACTATTCCCCAATTACTAGAGTATATAAAATATAAATTCAATCTCATTCTATAGAAGAAGAATATAAAAAAGAAGCAAAAAAGAATGTAAATAAGAAAATAATATATAACAAAAAAAAAATTTCACATATACAATTTGCAGATGATACATATATCATGAAATTAGCCAAAACACATACATGAATATACAACACAGTACATGTCTAAAAAAAGACAAAAAATACAAAAAGTGTCTAAATTGCATGGCAAGACTCACCTAGATCCCATGTAATCCTCTTCCAAAGCCATAATAAATATCCTATATTAGGGAACATTCCTATATCAACATATTAAACCATATAATTTTTTTAGGTCCCCAAGGAGGGCTAACCAATACGTGAGATAACATCCCACTAGGTAACCACCCAAATATATATATAGTTCATAGAAGAAAAATTCAATAAATAAAACAAGTGTAAGAAAGTAGGTAATATATGCCAATAATAGTGTTTTCATGTAACATAATCCATTATAATCAAGTGATTCAAAATAGCCTCTCATGGATCCCAACAACAAATATATTATTTAAAAAAGTAATATATGGGAAATATAAACAATTCACATGTCCATATAGTATGTACATCTATATCCTTCCCACGCAGCCATGCCGTATAACGAAGGCATAGGAAAATCCCATTTCATTTCCATATATCTAAAGCATCATATGTCCCACAATTGTTTCATATAATAATTTTTATACCATGAAGGGACAGATCCAAGATGTTGAGGACCAAGTAGTCCTCATCTATTCCCAAGAGCATCTCAACAGAATCAAAGTATAGGAACTGGTTACAGTTCAAGGACCATGTGTTCCAATATTCCCTTTATGACTACAAGAAATAATGATCCAAGGAGTAACAAGGCCTGAGGAATCCCATATAATCTAGAACCATGAAGCATTACGACTCAAGGTTTCCACTGCCACATTCATGGTCCACTAAGAGATGGAAATAATATCTATAGAACCAATCAACTGTTCCATTCAAACCATTTTCATTAATTACACAGGATCCTATAAAACCATGTAATCCATTCACATTCCATCATATAACACAGGTATTACCACCAATTTATCTCAATCATAATTACAAAACTCACATGGTTATGCCCACCCATTCAGCACTATTTTCGAACAATCATTTAAGAATCATAAAATAACTCAATGACTTTACACAAAATTTTAATAAATTCTATCATTTCCAATTTAATCAAAGAAAAATTTCTTATCAACATGTCACTATGAAAGGAGGTGAATCATCTCTTAATAAAGATATTCATGTTCAATATTATACATTTAATGAAAATCATCAACATTATATGGATGCATCCTATCTCATATTCCATTAATTTATTTCAATTCAATTTTTTTAATGAATTCCCTATAATGTAAATATTCCACACACCCAATGGGTGTCTCAATGTGGAATATTAGTGTTTATTCTCAAAGGCAGAAGCTGAGGGTTACAATGGTACGGAAAAAAGATACCAAAAAATCACAGGAGAACCTAAGAGGATTTATAACGTCTCTTATTTCATATATTCTAATTATCTAATTAAAATTTGGTGTTGTGCTTGAAAGTCTAGTGGGTGGCGTAATGGCCGATAGCTCTACGAAGTACCAAAATTTGCATAGAAAGAATAAAATACCCACCACATCTCGGTTGTGATGTGATCACCCAGTATCAAGTCATTATTCAACATGGTCTAGGAGAAATCTAAATAATAGATAAAGAATGGGAATATAGGGAATATGACCCTAAATATGAATTGATCAATCTGTCGTCATAAGAATCTATAACAGCTAAAAATGATTTTATATCTTACCAATGTGGATCTGATGAGGAAAACCATGCTTGAATTTGAGATCAAACGAAGAACCAAGATTAATTTATAGTTATAAACCATTTCATGGTTCAAACCCTTACACTTCTAAGCATAGGAATGAAAAATACTATTTCATTTATAAAAGATATTAATTTAATAAAGATTTAATAAAAACACTAAAATATAGGGGATGTATGATTATGGTTTATGATGTAAAAATCCATGAGGAAACCATACATAGATTCTTGTATGTCAAGGGGAACTGACACAGTTTACCGTATAGTTCACAAACCACGTAGAACCATGTGCTAAGACTCTAGGAGGATCTAAATGTACTACAAACCTGGCTTCATGATTTGTCCAAACTGTGTGTCTAGTACCAAACATATGTACTTCCTCACAGTGTTTACTAAAACCATGCGACCTTCCCCACATGGTTTACAAAAACCTTATGCCAGTCATAAAAAATCCCAAAAACTACATTTGTGTTCCAATCAAGCCCCAAAACCTCCTCAACACACGTGATCATGTTGGGAACACACATGATGCCATATTTAAGAAGGTAAACTAAAAAAGTTCTCATTACCTTATATGAAAACACAGGTTCTTACAATTTTCTCTCTTATATTAATTCGACCATAAATTTCACTCTGTTGGGTGGTCAAGATTCATCGGATAACCCCTCTTGCCACTGATAACGTATATTGGCCTCTCCCTCCCATGTGTCATATTCTAAAAAAAATTCTTCCATAGTAACCATATTATAGTTATGAACTGCCATCAGAGAACCATCATTGTATTTCTAATGATATGAATCAGATGCTCCTAGAAGGATGCATCAACTTGAAGCTCAACCTCTTTAGGTTGAAAAATATGAAATTAGTCTGAATGATAATGAAATAGTTGAGATACATGGAAGAAATCATTCATGGATAGGTACCAATGAGATAAAAGCAACTGATTTGATACTAAACTGACATTCTCCAAAATATTGAACGTCCGGACATATCATGGTGAATGATTACCTTGTCTCTTGAATCTCTAATGTCGAAGCCTTAGTGAAACACATAAGAAAAACCAATCCACAACCTTGAACTATATATGTCCTATATGGAAATCTTCAAATGATTTGTTTTTATACTATATAGTATCATTCTATTTCTGAATTAACTGGGCCTATTATTATGAATCATGTAAGAGACGCCATCGTAGTAAAGCTGTATCACCTACCTCTAAATAGCACTTAGGTGATCCAAATGGACAAACATATAAATCTTCATAATGTAACATGTATATATATATATATTCACTTGATAAATATTTTTATAGGAGAAAAAAACACGGGGTATATTTTTCTCCTTGAGTCCCAAAAATCCTAGACACATGCATTCAATAGGACATCTAGCACATGTATCGTATGCTCTGACTAGTCATGAGTCTAAGGGCGGTATGAAGTTCTCATAAGCACCATTGTTCCCTATTCCCTCTAAAATTATTACCTTAATGGATACATAAATATGGTGTTCCTAGATGAAATGATAGTGTGTAGGACACCATGGAGTCATATTATCTCACATATGTACAAACATCCAGGATCATCAACACATAATGTCTTTTTAATCATTAAAAATCAGAAACATACTAGAGACTATAAAAAACAATACACATCGAATCGCTACCTCATGTTGATATCAGAAAACCGGTCATCAAATCCATCGTGAAATCATACCATTTCAACTAGGGAAATATGTAATTGCTCTATTAATTCTAGCTTATCACTAGTGTTTTGACATTACTTACTGATATATGGAAAAAAATTTAATGAAACCAACTACATCTCTTTTTATACCTGGCCACCAGTTTTGACGACCCATGTCTTGTTACATCTTGGGGAATCTTAGATGAACTGCCCAATATAATGCTTGAAACCCCCCCCCATCAACTTTTCACTTATATTCCCTAGAACCCAAACACATCCATGGATATGCAAGATCTCATCACCTCTTATTGACCTACCAGGAGGTGGATCCACACATTTTATGCTCTCCCATAGGACAAAGTCCTCTCAATATGATTGATTTTTCATCTTAACTCTGTCTATAAGGGTAGATTTCAAAGGTAAGAATGAATGATAACTATATCCTTGACCATCGTGCACCTATTTTTGTATCTCATAGAACAAATCCAAATGTTTTCACTCACTACTGGCTTTTAAAACTACTTGTGTATGATTCTTCAAGCTTAGTGCATCAGCCACTAGATTTTCCTTACAATACTTGTTTTCAATATCTATTTTTAATTGATTAAGGTAATAGCCCAACAATCGCTACATTAGATTCATATCATGCTGTGTAAATAAAAACATTAGTCTTTTGTGGTCCATATATGCCCCAAAATTCTCTTCCAGTATATAATGATTCCAGCAGAATAAACAATGAATGACTATAGGTAGCTCAAGATTGTGAATCAAGTAATTCATCTTGTGTGGGCTCAACTACACTGACCCCGAATCCATCACTCCATCTCCTTATAAAAACACTGATCATATCTTCATACTATATGTGTGTCAGTACATATTGTTTCTCCTACCCTACTGTGGAAGTATCAAGGTCAGTGCTGATGGAAACTTTTCTTTTAGCTCTTGAAGGTCTATCTCACAAGAATATAACCAAAAAAACTTCACACTATTCTTATTCAAGCCCGTCAATGAAAATTATAAATTTGAAAAGTCCTATATGAAAAATATTACGTTACTAGAATGCCCAAAAAACGTTATATGTCAAAAAAAATTTCTTCCAAGGAAACTATTGATATAAATATATTTGGGTCTACAGATACTCCTGTCTCTAAAATGATGTGACCTAGGATGAAAATCAGATCAATACTAAATTTGAAATTTATGATATTTTCATATAAATGTTTCTCACTAAATGTATTAGAAATGATCACAAGATGGTGGGAATGCTGATGTCATTTATGAGATTAAACCACGAAATTATCCTTGAAAACCATAACAAATGGTTCTAGGTAAGGATGGAACACGTGTTTCATCAACATCATGAAAACTATTGGAAAATTCATTAGACCAAATGACATAATCAGATACTCATATAGACCATACCTAATACTAAATGATGAATGAGGTATTTCTATAGTTCTAACACATACCTGGTGATTTCCTGACTTCAATTTGATTTTCTAGAACACTCTACCTTCATTAAACTGATCAAACATGCCATCTATTTGTGTAAAGATATATCAGTTTTTTACCCACAACTATTTTAACTTATGATAATCTATTCATACCGTAAGGGTACCATCCACCCTTTTTGCAAAAAGGGATGATGAACACTATGAATACGTACTTGATCAAATATACCCCATCGCCTCAAATATTCTAGATGACTTTTGAGCTCTTGAAACTCTGTCATAGCCATCTTGTTTGGTGGAATATATAATGGTGTAGCTCTGAAACTATATTAATAGAGTACTCCATCTATATCACTCAGTAGGTAAACCAGAAAATTCCTCTAGAAACACATTGTCGATATGATCAACTACTGGAGGAATGTCTTCCTAGCTCACTCCATGATCATCTAGGTAAAAACTAGAAATATGATCTATCAATACGTATATCCCATGATGATCATGTATTTCTTGTCTCACATAGACATCTCATTCACACTTGAATGTATACACTACATCACATGGGGATGTTAAATTAACCATCCAATGATAACAGTCAATATAAGCTCGACAATCCACTATCTAGTCTATCCTGCGAATGACGTCAAAACACTATCATCATGAGGACATACAAAATTCAGATAATGTGACACCCACAAGCCTCAAGTGGGCATTCCATACACTAGGGCACATATTCTAATATAAATTACAAGGGTGTTTTTATTGTCATAATGCCCTCATAAAATAAAACAACAAGCCCATGTATTATTACCACTAGTAAAGATATAAAACAATGAGATGTACCTATATAAAGAAGAGAATATTCAATAGTAGAGGCTAATAGGACCATACATCTCACTATAGATTGTATAGTACCCTGCTACCCGGGGTAGGATATACATAATAAAACTTGCATGCATCACGGTCCTGTGATACATCCTCGCTATCCGAAATAAGCCCACTCTAATGTCATAGTGTAACTTGTTTTTGGATGCCTCTGCCATAAATACCATTTCTTTAGCCTAATCAGCTTGCACTACATTACCTCCTAGCCAGAAATGTAACTAAGGAATCTACTCCTAATTCTAGTTTTGGATCTGATCCCCTAACACTCATAGATAGCTGGAATATATTACAAATGCTTCATATTTCCCATCCAGTCTTAGTCGTAGTAGTCAAGTTGGCCATGGTTGCAATAACTCATCATATGGACTCACCTAAAACACTGTTGATAAAACAATTATCCAATCGTACAGATAGCCTGACTGGAACACATCTCATTTGAAGCCTAAAAATGGTGATTCTAACTTGGGGACATAGAACCACTACTTATAGGAATAACACTACCCTTCCCTTTGCCCCCAGAATCTCTCAAAATCTAATCTTTATTTAGTTCATAATTCATAATTTCATTGATATTGGTCAACCTATACATATTTACATGATATATTATTTCATGTTAGGGACCTTCCCTAGAGCATCTCGGTCTAGGTAGCTCATTATTATTGTACATTAGTGAAAAACTAATAAACTCTGTAAAGCATACTGAGTACTCTATAACTGTCATCACACCCTACTGCAAAAGCATAAAATCATTATTCAACTTTAATTGTAGATTCATTGAGTTAAATTAAGCAATGAATTTTCTCGGGAAGTCATTCCAACCCATATCTCACAGACCATCTTCAGGGTTTAGAATATCCCACGTCGATTTTTCTTCACCACGTAGAATATATGTTGATATCATGAACCACCACTTAGGATGTGTCTCAATATGATCAAAGATAGCTTCTATGTTCTCAATCTATATCTCGAATTCTTGTGTACCACCATCCCCCCAAAACGTGGGAGGTTTCTAGTACTAGAACACATGTGTCAGCTTATCCATAAACCTATCTGGCTATCATGATCCCTATATAGTCTGTATGTATTGAACAAAACTCTTATATAATTGTTCCCCATCTCCTATTTCAGTAAAAGAAGCTAGTACCATATATAGCACAAAAACTATATCTTATTATAGATCATGCACTACCTCTCCATTGTTTTTTCATCACCTCCCTCCTGGTGTACGACATGATGTCATCATGGTGGCATGCCGCTACAATTCAAAACCCTTGACTCAGAAAATAATATGTTCAAATATCACATCTCAAAATCACATGACATGTCAAACCCCTCTTAAAACTAGTTCATAACCCAATACCTACTCTTTAATCCAATACTATACAAATGAATAGTCTCTACATAAATAGATCACTACCTCTTATTCATTAAAAAAGTTAGGTCTAGGTTTTTTTTGTCATTATTTCAATTTTCCATTTCATTTTCACTTGATTTAACATTAATTTCCCATTGCATATCCATAATTCATTTTTTAATGGGGTTTGACCACAGGTTCACTGATTCAAAATCCATGGGGGACCATAAATCCTCATGAATCGAAATAATGGTTCACATTCAATCCAAACATATCCGAAAAACTTTGATAATTTAATTTTATTGTTTTATTATTTCACAGTCCATAAGGGATCATAGAACTTAAGAGTCAAATGATGGAATCAATCATTTATCTACTGTACATAATCTATCACCATAATAGATATATCTATTAGAAAACCTATCAAAACAGCATGAAATGAGTAATTAATCTTAAATAACATTGAATAATACATGGTGTGGGATTTATAATGAGTTCCTATATGATTCATGACATTGAATACCCTCATCTCATCAGATTAAAATACAAATAGAACCCAAAAATCTTCAATAGTCACTGTATAAGACATGTTTATCTTCCAATGGTAGAATCTAATCAACAGTAATAGTCAATATCTTTAAAATAACAATTAAACTTTAAGAAATTCAGGTTATCCCTATATGTGGGGTAGATACTTTCGGAAAAAACATATTACCAAATTCAATTTCCTTCATATTCATGTAAAATTTCTCCAATTTCATAGTCAATCTAGAAATATTTTTTTTGATTCTAGTTTGTAATATCTCGAGCCTAAGTTCAACTCAACAGTTCCCTAATCCTAGTTAGCCATATGCCCTCAAACCTACCTCCCTAAACGAATGAGGCTTATGACTAGCAATGAGGTTCAAGGTGAGTCATTTAAGAGACTAGCCCTCATTACCATAGTATATCACAACAGATTTCATTTACATTCAATATTAGATGTATATAAAATACATAAAATTGGAAACTAAACAAGGTACAATACATAAAAAATCTAAAAATTGCACATATATTATTATCATGATGATACATGTACCTTGAAAATTCCAAAATAAAGTATATGTAAATACAATATGATAAAGAAATTAAAAAATACAAAAAATGTTCTGGTATCCTTAAAGCCTCAGCATGGTCTTATGCTCTCCTGATCCAAATCCACAATCATCAAAATATTTTAGCATGTTTTCCCTTATCAACACCAGTAACCATATAATATGTTTTGGACCCCATGTAGGGCCAAAATGATTTTGATATAACATCCCATTAAATAACTACCCAAAATTCAATACAGTTCTAAGATCATAGTGCAATATGTGAATCTAGTGTATGTAATTAAGTAACAAATATAAAGAGTAATGTTTCCATGGAACATAAATCAATATAAGAAAGTGATACCAAATAGTCTCCCAATGCTCGCTATAAAACATGTCAACTCCAAACAATGCATATATAGAACTAAAAACAAACCACATGGACTCTCTGTACATCCATCTATATCCTATCCACATTTTAATTCCACATAGTGAAACCATATCAATATTCCACATACATGAATTCAAACTAATGTTTCATATGTCCCATGTTCATTCTATATAACGAATTGTAGACCATGAAGGGCTAGTTCAAAGGTATTAAAGACTAAGGCACCCAAATCGAGTCCTAGGATAATCTCAAAGGAAACGTGGTAAAGGCATTGGTTGAAGTCATATGTTAGGTGTACCAACATATCTTATGGTAGGCCAATCATGATGCATCTAAGGCATAGAAAGGCATGATGAATCCCATATAATCAATACCCATGAAGCATCACTACCCATGGTGTCCACTACCACATTCAAGATTCATGGAGAGCCATTATAAGGCCCCAGCCTTAAACCTTACTTAATCTTGAGTTATTACAAGATTACACATTGAGGATCTTTTAGGGTTTAGAGTTTTAGTGAATTAGATCATAAAACTTGCATTACATTCCACATATAAACAAAGTGGTCACATAAAGATAGTATTCTTCATTCCCATCAATGGAAACATATTTAAAATAAAACATGGATTATTTCTTGACACATCCTTGACTCTATCATCTTATCATGTACCTTTCCCTTGACCTGTGAAAAACATTTCAAAAACTTGGGATGAGCATAAAAACTCAGTATGGGTTATAAAAAAAAACATGGAAAGGAAACATGAGTTCATATATACATAAGAATGAAATCATACTTTACCCATAAAACATAGGCACTTTAACATACCTCATAAAAACATGAATAAATCATATAAATCATAATACGTAAAGGTAACTTGAGGCATTCATAACATTCTTACGTAGGGAGTAACCCTCTTGGTTACGTTTGGAATAACCATCACAGTATATTCCCTAAAATCTCTTCGGAGAAACCTTAACGTTTCACTCCTTCGCGTTACCCAATGCATTGGAGAGCTATAACGGGCTCACCCGCCCTTAGTTTATCACGGAACCACCCGTCTTCATAATAATGCCCAAGAACCATAACATAATCATATCACATAAAACATGCATAAAGGAAACATAACATTTCCACATTTCAATCACGAGATATCAATACAACACATTGATATAATAAAAACATTATGAAAACCATTTTCAATACCAAAGTAAAACATGGTATTTATTTTTCTTTTAAAAAAAAGGTATGGCTTGTAGAGGAAGCCAAAACTCAAATAACGGTTACGACGGCGGAGAAGTCGTTGTCGCCGCATACGTACGACAAAAACATTCCCTTTTGTCGTTTAGTAAACGCTTCGTATAAAAAAGATTCCTTTTGAGTAAACGTAAAAGTCAAAGGGGTTTATACACCGTATAAAAGAAAGTTGTGTATAAAATAAAATATGCCTCAACGAAAGGAGATTGAGACGAAGTCCCATACCTCGTATCCGACTTGACCCGACCGTTCTTTAAACTCCTGAATAATAAACTTGAGTTAATCTCTACTTACTTATGAATCTTTTCCAAGTTCATTATTCCTTTTATACCATGTTATGAACATCATGTAATCATTTAAGTTAATAATGTTCATTTTGTCGGTATTTGGTTCTTAAGTCAAAAATTGACTTCTTATACTTACAAGTTGTTAATTTGGTCAAAGGTTCATTATATCCAGAATGGTATTCATGATGTAGATATCATATATGTCATGTATATCCAGTACATACATTCATTTATAATATTACATCACATTTAGAGGTAAGAAATGAAATGCACCGTTCATGGAGACGGTAAGCCGTACGTACGCATGAACGCTACTTTCATTTCTTTGTCATATTAATGGAATTAAAACTAAATGAGGGGTATGTATATTTTAATTCCAGAATTATATTCATCATTTAGATATATCATTAATTATATATATCCATTATATAGATGTACTTTTAATAATAAATTACATTTGGGGAAAAGAAATGAAATGCACCGTTCATGGAGACGGTAGTCCGTACGTACGCATGAACGCTACTTTCATTTATATCTCATACTTTAATGGAAATAAATGATAATTATATATAGGTATATTATAATTCCAGTATAATAACATATATAATATCATTAACGTTATCCTTTACACATCCCACATATGGTATTAACGAATCAAATCACTTTTAGGGGGCGGTAGTCCGCACTTCCTAAAATGAAGATATCGTGTTTTACCCATAATGGAAACCATAAAGGTATGCCAACAATGAAAAAAAACAGAAGCTTAAAGAAAACATAAACATATTATATATCATATATAAAAATAGTGACATCATAATGGCCACCTTTGAAGGTGTTAAATGAGTATTGAACAATCATCGTTTCGGGAGGCAGAATTTCGCCATCCACGGAAACCGTATGTTCTTAAACCATTTGATGTAGTTGTGTGAGAGTGTAGCTCAAATAAATCTTATAACAACATCCTAGTATATTGAAGATACTGGTGATGTTATAAAAGAAGTAAATAAAAAGAGTTTAGGGGGTTGGAGAAGCAAAATAAAACAAAAGAACATGAGAGAATGAATTACCTTTAAAAAGTGTAACTCCTTTTGAGTTGAGCCTAAAGGCTTCCTTTGAAAGGATTCTGCCCAAAGGGAATCCTCTAGGATGAGGATAGGGATGTGGAGAGAGCAAATGGGCAGGGGTTGGCCGAGCCAATGGCTTGAAGAGTGTGTGAAATAAGGTGGAGGTGGGGGCCTTTTATAAGAGGAGAGGAGGGGCACTTTTGGAAAGTAAAGAAATATAACTTTGTTTGAAAATGTGTTTCGGTTTTAAAAGGTCCCACATTGATAGAATTCGTGGATAAGGTGATAAGGATTCGAAATCCACTCATCCAATTGGTTTTGGCCATGTGTAGGTTTTATATTTTACATTATCTTTCCATTTTATTTTAATCGTTAAATAATGATGTCATCACTGCATCATTATTATGTCGTAAATAATTTAATATATTTAATGTCTAAAAATTATAAACAAAATACTATGATATAGGAAATCTTTTTAGCTTTCCAATGACTATTTATAATCAAAATTTGGGCTTGTATAACCCCACTTAAAAATTGTTTTTGCAAAACATATTATGTTTGTGTCACTTTCACTTTAACATTAAATAAAAATATATTATTGTCATTTTCCAACTAAAGTGGATACATGGGGTCCCCAAGTTAGCCCATGGCTTGTCTTGGTCGGCCATGACACAACCAATGAGGTTGGGACATGTGTCTAGGTCATTTTATATTATTAAAGTATTATTTATACCATAAACTACACTAATTACCACTAATCGCGATTAAAAACTTAATAAGTTACTATTCACCAAAAAATTATTATAATCTCATTGAACCACATTTTACTTCTTAATGACAACCATGTATGTCGGATTTTCAAAATTCAATACATATTAGTGGTAAACTTTCATTTAACTGAAAAATCAGTTTGCTTGATTACCACTTAGTGGTTTCACTATTCATCAAAAATTGAAGTTTTTCAGAAAATTACCAAAAATTCACCCTAAGCTATATTTGATATTCCGAATTCAAAAATGAAGTCTATTTTACAAAATTCAAATCATATAAGTCACATTAATTAATTTAATAATTAATTCCCGCTGCCAGAACAAATAGCGTGTTTTTACAAAACAATAAGTATCAAAAGATTGACACCAGTTTAAGTCTAATTTCAAATCGAAATTGATTCCAATGACCACCATTGGATAAAATGGTAAAAATATATTCTAATTTCACTTTAAAACCAATTCAAAAGATAATCTAATCATATAAATAATTTAGATCAAAAAGAGGTTTTGAATTAAAATGCAACATTTTACACTATTCATAAAAAAAATGAACTTTATCAGAAAGGTACCAAAAATTACACAAAGTAAAATTTGATATCCCGATTCTTAATAAAAGTTTTATTTGGTCCAAAAGAATGTATAAGAGTGATCAAAACTATATTTAATGACGGTTCACCATTAAAAGGTGATAAGTGAACCTTTAGTGAAAATTAGAGTATAAAAGCCTAAAATTGAACTCTTTCCGTATTTTAAGCCTTTATCTTTTATTGGGTAAATGTAAAAACATCTAAAAACATATCTATTCATATTTTAGTTATTTCTATTCATTCCCGCCAGTACAACGGCTACTTGTTAACTAACATTTAAAATAATATTATTATATTACTAGTGTGCTACGTAAGTTTCAAAGAAACTCATCGTTGTGTATCGGGTACGCTATCGAACATAGCAACCCCTTTTAATTAAAATTCATATTTAATTCTCAAATATTAATAAATATGAAAATTATTTATTCTTTAATTACCTGGGATGTTACATCCTTCCCCCCTTTTGGGAATTGCGTCCTCGCAATTTTATTCACTTATCAAAATAAGTGGGGGTATTTATCCCTCATAGCATTTTCAGATTCCCATGTTGCCTCTTCAATCACATGGTTTTTCCAAAAAAACCTTTACCCGATGAATCACCTTATTCCGTAACACTTGCTCCTTATGGTCAAGAATCTGGACCGGTTGTTCCTCATAAGATAGGTTCTCTTCCATCTGAACTACCTCTGGGCTCAAAACATGAGATGGATCTGGCATATTCTTTCTCAACATCGAAACGTGAAAAACATTGTGTACCTCGAAAGATAGATCCTTCCTCTGGTTATCTGCATAACTCTTCTGCCTACTCTGAGCTATTCTCATGTGTTTCTGAATCAACTGAACTTTTTCTGCCATCTCTTCTACCAATTCTGGTCCCATCAACTTTCTTTCACCCACTTCATCCCAGAAAGCTGGAGTTCGACACCGCTTCCCATATAATGCCTGAAATGGTGCCATCTGTATACTCGAATGGAAACTATTATTATATGAAAACTCAACCAAAGAAAGATGTTGGTCCCAACTTCCCTGATAATCCATAGAACAAGCTCGTAGCATATCCTCCAATGTCTGAATTGTTCGTTCTGACTGCCCATCTGATTGAGGATGAAAAGCTGTACTAAAATTTAATTCAGTACCCAACGACTTCTGAAGGCCTTTCCAAAAGTTAGAGGTAAACCTGGGATCACGATCTGATACAATGGAGAGAGGAACTCCATGTAACCTGACTATCTCCTTAAGATACAAACGGGAAATTTGATCTAGATAGAAAGTATCTCGTATAGAAAGGAAATGAGCAGATTTAGTCAAGCGATCAACAATAACCCAGATTGCATTATTACCTCGAGATGTCTTCGGTAATCCAACAACAAAGTCCATGGATATATTCTCCCATTTCCACTCTGGCACTGGTAAAGGCTGAAGCATCCCTTTCGGTAACTGCCGCTCAGCTTTAACCTGCTGACAAGTCAAACACTTCACAGTAAAATCAGCAATATCTCTTTTCATTCCATCCCACCAGTAATACTCCCGCAGATCTCTATACATCTTAGTACTGCCCGGATGAACTGAAAACGGAGAACTATGAGTTTCACATAACAACTCTCTCTTCAACTGTGAATCAGAAGGCACACACAATCTCTTCCCAAATCTCAAAACACAAACACAAACTTATCCAAGAACTCATGGAAAATTCTATTCATAAGGTCCATGAATACAGTAGGTGCATTGGTTAACCCAAAAGGCATAACTACAAATTCATAATGGCCATATCTAGTACGGAACGCAGTCTTCGGAACGTCTGCTTCTTTTACATTCAACTGATGGTACCCCGACCTCAAGTCAATCTTCGAAAAATACTGAGCTCCCTGGAGCTGACACCACTTCATTCGATGGCCCAACATCTGCTGAAGTAGTTGCAAAGGATTTCACCACCCCTTTCTGCTTGTAGTCTAACTGCTTCCCATCACTCAAGCTCCTTGTCGGACACTCGTTTGCATAGTGACCCATCTCATTGCACTTATAACACTTCACTAACTGTAAATCAAATTTGTTCTTACCTTCAGCTTGATCCTTTTCAGTGCAATCACGAGCCTTATGTCCCATCTTACCACATCGGTAGCACTTCCCAGAATTCAGAAGACATTCCCCAGCATGCCTTTTTCCACATTTATCACAAACTGGAAACTTAGTTATCTTACCATCAGACCTTTTTGAAGAATTCTTACCATTCTCCTGCAACCTCGGTCTCTTCTTCTGCTGGTTGTTATAGGACACTTGGTCATCGGCAAACTCCATTTCCACCTTCTCAGCACATCGAACAAGCTTTTCATAACTTTTAAACTCACGAGAAGCCAATGCCCTTCGATACTTTGGCTTTAATCCTGAGTAAAAACGATTGATTTTACTATCAAGGTCCCGGATAAAATTTGGAGCATACCTTGCCAATCGAGTGAACCTTTCTTCATAGGCAGCCACTGAGTCCTCCTCTTGCTTCAATTCCAAGAATTGCTTTTCCATCCTAAGTCGAACAGCCTTAGGAAAATACTTCTCAAGAAACATACCTTTGAATTCATCCCAGTCAAGAGCATCAATCTCATCGGCATCCCTGATATTTTTAACCATAGACCACCACTGATCTGCTTCACCCTCCAAACGGTAAATAGCAAGACTAACCTTTTGATTGTCTGAACACCCCATGACATCAAAAATCTTCTCCAGTGCTTTAATCCACCCTTCAGCTTGCACAGGGTCAGATGATCCTCTGAATGATGGGGGATGTTGCCTCATGAAATGTTCCACCATTGACATGTTCCTATGCGGTTGATCTGGCTGATCTCGTGCATGGATACCACCACCATTTATAGCCTGAGTCAACTGTGCCATCACTGCAACAAACTGTTCAGTTCCGATTCCAACCATCTCAGGTTGCTGATTTGGAAGGTTGTCTTCCTCCTGATGTCGTCCCAACATAGCTGCTTTGTTTCCCCTACGGAAAACCATTCTGAACATGGAAATATCTTAGGCGAAGCAACATGGTAATCCGTAAATGCTATATCATTTCAATCATATTATAATTTAACACTTTTCTAACTCCTAAAGTTGTCTAAACCGACCTCTGATACCAACTATAAGGCCCCAGCCTTAAACCTTACTTAATCTTGAGTTATTACAAGATTACACATTGAGGATCTTTTAGGGTTTAGAGTTTTAGTGAATTAGATCATAAAACTTGCATTACATTCCACATATAAACAAAGTGGTCACATAAAGATAGTATTCTTCATTCCCATCAATGGAAACATATTTAAAATAAAACATGGATTATTTCTTGACACATCCTTGACTCTATCATCTTATCATGTACCTTTCCCTTGACCTGTGAAAAACATTTCAAAAACTTGGGATGAGCATAAAAACTCAGTATGGGTTATAAAAAAAAAACATGGAAAGGAAACATGAGTTCATATATACATAAGAATGAAATCATACTTTACCCATAAAACATAGGCACTTTAACATACCTCATAAAAACATGAATAAATCATATAAATCATAATACGTAAAGGTAACTTGAGGCATTCATAACATTCTTACGTAGGGAGTAACCCTCTTGGTTACGTTTGGAATAACCATCACAGTATATTCCCTAAAATCTCTTCGGAGAAACCTTAACGTTTCACTCCTTCGCGTTACCCAATGCATTGGAGAGCTATAACGGGCTCACCCGCCCTTAGTTTATCACGGAACCACCCGTCTTCATAATAATGCCCAAGAACCATAACATAATCATATCACATAAAACATGCATAAAGGAAACATAACATTTCCACATTTCAATCACGAGATATCAATACAACACATTGATATAATAAAAACATTATGAAAACCATTTTCAATACCAAAGTAAAACATGGTATTTATTTTTCTTTTAAAAAAAAGGTATGGCTTGTAGAGGAAGCCAAAACTCAAATAACGGTTACGACGGCGGAGAAGTCGTTGTCGCCGCATACGTACGACAAAAACATTCCCTTTTGTCGTTTAGTAAACGCTTCGTATAAAAAAGATTCCTTTTGAGTAAACGTAAAAGTCAAAGGGGTTTATACACCGTATAAAAGAAAGTTGTGTATAAAATAAAATATGCCTCAACGAAAGGAGATTGAGACGAAGTCCCATACCTCGTATCTGACTTGACCCGACCGTTCTTTAAACTCCTGAATAATAAACTTGAGTTAATCTCTACTTGCTTATGAATCTTTTCCAAGTTCATTATTCCTTTTATACCATGTTATGAACATCATGTAATCATTTAAGTTAATAATGTTCATTTTGTCGGTATTTGGTTCTTAAGTCAAAAATTGACTTCTTATACTTACAAGTTGTTAATTTGGTCAAAGGTTCATTATATCCAGAATGGTATTCATGATGTAGATATCATATATGTCATGTATATCCAGTACATACATTCATTTATAATATTACATCACATTTAGAGGTAAGAAATGAAATGCACCGTTCATGGAGACGGTAAGCCGTACGTACGCATGAACGCTACTTTCATTTCTTTGTCATATTAATGGAATTAAAACTAAATGAGGGGTATGTATATTTTAATTCCAGAATTATATTCATCATTTAGATATATCATTAATTATATATATCCATTATATAGATGTACTTTTAATAATAAATTACATTTGGGGAAAAGAAATGAAATGCACCGTTCATGGAGACGGTAGTCCGTACGTACGCATGAACGCTACTTTCATTTATATCTCATACTTTAATGGAAATAAATGATAATTATATATAGGTATATTATAATTCCAGTATAATAACATATATAATATCATTAACGTTATCCTTTACACATCCCACATATGGTATTAACGAATCAAATCACTTTTAGGGGGCGGTAGTCCGCACTTCCTAAAATGAAGATATCGTGTTTTACCCATAATGGAAACCATAAAGGTATGCCAACAATGAAGAAAAACAGAAGCTTAAAGAAAACATAAACATATTATATATCATATATAAAAATAGTGACATCATAATGGCCACCTTTGAAGGTGTTAAATGAGTATTGAACAATCATCGTTTCGGGAGGCAGAATTTCGCCATCCACGGAAACCGTATGTTCTTAAACCATTTGATGTAGTTGTGTGAGAGTGTAGCTCAAATAAATCTTATAACAACATCCTAGTATATTGAAGATACTGGTGATGTTATAAAAGAAGTAAATAAAAAGAGTTTAGGGGGTTGGAGAAGCAAAATAAAACAAAAGAACATGAGAGAATGAATTACCTTTAAAAAGTGTAACTCCTTTTGAGTTGAGCCTAAAGGCTTCCTTTGAAAGGATTCTGCCCAAAGGGAATCCTCTAGGATGAGGAGAGGGATGTGGAGAGAGCAAATGGGCAGGGGTTGGCCGAGCCAATGGCTTGAAGAGTGTGTGAAATAAGGTGGAGGTGGGGGCCTTTTATAAGAGGAGAGGAGGGGCACTTTTGGAAAGTAAAGAAATATAACTTTGTTTGAAAATGTGTTTCGGTTTTAAAAGGTCCCACATTGATAGAATTCGTGGATAAGGTGATAAGGATTCGAAATCCACTCATCCAATTGGTTTTGGCCATGTGTAGGTTTTAGATTTTACATTATCTTTCCATTTTATTTTAATCGTTAAATAATGATGTCATCACTGCATCATTATTATGTCGTAAATAATTTAATTTATTTAATGTCTAAAAATTATAAAACAAATACTATGATATAGGAAATCTTTTTAGCTTTCCAATGACTATTTATAATCAAAATTTGGGCTTGTATAACCCCACTTAAAAATTGTTTTTGCAAAACATATTATGTTTGTGTCACTTTCACTTTAACATTAAATAAAAATATATTATTGTCATTTTCCAACTAAAGTGGATACATGGGGTCCCCAAGTTAGGCCATGGCTTGTCTTGGTCGGCCATGACACAACCAATGAGGTTGGGACATGTGTCTAGGTCATTTTATATTATTAAAGTATTATTTATACCATAAACTACACTAATTACCACTAATCGCGATTAAAAACTTAATAAGTTACTATTCACCAAAAAATTATTATAATCTCATTGAACCACATTTTACTTCTTAATGACAACCATGTATGTCGGATTTTCAAAATTCAATACACATTAGTGGTAAACTTTCATTTAACTGAAAAATCAGTTTGCTTGATTACCACTTAGTGGTTTCACTATTCATCAAAAATTGAAGTTTTTCAGAAAATTACCAAAAATTCACCCTAAGCTATATTTGATATTCCGAATTCAAAAATGAAGTCTATTTTACAAAATTCAAATCATATAAGTCACATTAATTAATTTAATAATTAATTCCCGCTGCCAGAGCAAATAGCGTGTTTTTACAAAACAATAAGTATCAAAAGATTGACACCAGTTTAAGTCTAATTTCAAATCGAAATTGATTCCAATGACCACCATTGGATAAAATGGTAAAAATATATTCTAATTTCACTTTAAAACCAATTAAAAAGATAATCTAATCATATAAATAAATTAGATCAAAAAGAGGTTTTGAATTAAAATGCAACATTTTACACTATTCATAAAAAAAAATGAACTTTATCAGAAAGGTACCAAAAATTACACAAAGTAAAATTTGATATCCCGATTCTTAATAAAAGTTTTATTTGGTCCAAAAGAATGTATAAGAGTGATCAAAACTATATTTAATGACGGTTCACCATTAAAAGGTGATAAGTGAACCTTTAGTGAAAATTAGAGTATAAAAGCCTAAAATTGAACTCTTTCCGTATTTTAAGCCTTTATCTTTTATTGGGTAAATGTAAAAACATCTAAAAACATATCTATTCATATTTTAGTTATTTCTATTCATTCCCGCCAGTACAACGGCTACTTGTTAACTAACATTTAAAATAATATTATTATATTACTAGTGTGCTACGTAAGTTTCAAAGAAACTCATCGTTGTGTATCGGGTACGCTATCGAACATAGCAACCCCTTTTAATTAAAATTCATATTTAATTCTCAAATATTAATAAATATGAAAATTATTTATTCTTTAATTACCTGGGATGTTACAGCCATCCCTGACATCTATATAACGAATCACCCATTTCATTAATATCATTTTCTTTCATTACACTTTTGCCTACCCACTCCTGTAATTCATTCACATTCTATCATATAACAAGGTATTCCCACCCATTTATCTCAATCATAATCAAACATGTCCCAGAGGTATACCCACCCATTCTTCACCATTTTTAAATAATAATTTATGAAATTTAAAAACTCTCATTGAGTTTACCAACTTGTTTAATAAATTCTACATAATTAATTTTATCAACAAAACATTTCATATATATATCTTAATAAAAATAGAGGCAATAAATATATTAAAAAATATATTCAAGAACTATTTTATCCATTTAATGAAAATATCAACATGATATGGAGGAATATAATCTATTATTCTGTTAATTCATTTCAATTCATTTCTTTAAAAACACCCTCTATGTTGGAATACTTAAATTCAACACCTGGGTGGTTCAAAAAGTCATATTAAGTGTAATTCCATAAAGGTACATCCCATGTGTGACCATGGTTCGAATTATGGGAACCAACATATCATAACAAAACCTAAAATAATACCTAATACTTATTATTTAACCTATACTATGTATCCAATTAAAATACATGGCTTCTCTAGAATGTATGGTCATCGGCGTAAGAACTCATAGCTATATAAAGAACCAAAATTTGGAAGACCACCCACCACTTCTCGATAGTGGAGTGATCATCTAGTATCGAGTCATGATTTTTCGTGGTCTAAGAGAAATAAAAATAATAGAAAAATAACTAGAGATTGGGGAATATGATTATAAATACAAATATTGAAATTGATAGTTCGAATAATTGGGAATAGATTAATAGGAATTTAGATCTTAGCGATGTATATCAGATGAGACAAACCATTCTTAAATCAGAGATCAGATGAAGAACCATCATATATTCATAGTTTAGTCACCTTTGAGAGCATGCACCACATCCTGTAATATGAATTGGAATGAAATAGGATTTTTGGTTCATAAAATAAATTAATTTAATAATAAATAAATAAAAACACAAAAATACAAGGGTTGAAGTGTTAGGTGAACAGTTTGTAAAAATTTTCCACAACTAAGCACATATTCTCATAGCAAGGGGAACATGAAAATTTTCCCCACATGGTTTACAAATCTTGCAGAAAACCTATACTAATCCTATGTCCTATTCTTCAAAAATTATAGACCTGGTTGCATGGTTTGGACAAACATTTCAGTAAGTACCACACAACTATCCCGCCTCGCATGGCATGGACAACCTGTGCGACCTTACCACATGATATAGTCAAACCTTGAGTCATACCTAAATCACGCTAAAAACTTTTTATTGGCTTCAGAAAAGACCCAAAAACCTCCAAAACACCCTTGATCATGTTTGAAACTCGCATGAGGCTATATTTAAGAAATTAATCATAAAAATAATGGATTTGTTCCCGATACGATTACATGGGTTCTTATAATTTGAACAAAAATTTAGGCCCCAAGGTTGATGGGATGTATTTTGGGAGATTATTTCTGAAGATTGTGACTGAGCAAATTGGATTGATTGGGGTGGATATATGGGAGGGTCAGTTCTTTTTATAGTTGAGGAGGAGTTTCATTGATGAAAATTTATAAAAAAACTAATTCCACCCATGTTTTTCCGATGAAAAGTGTCTCCAATAATAGTAAAAATTTATAAAAGGTATTATAGTTCGATATCAGAAAATCCAACGGATTTAAGAAAACTTTCTAGGTAATTTTTCCATCCTTATGTTTATGTTTTACTTCCATATTAAGCTATTTTTTCTCCTTATCACTGTAATTAAATTAAATTCGATTCAACAATATTTTTGTTAAAAAATTAGTATATATGTATTAGAAATTATAAATAATTATGATCTTCAATAAGGAATTAATTTTTCAAAATGCTAATAATAGATTTGATAGAAATTCGTTTCAAATTAATCCTGTAGATGAGATGATAATATGAGTTTTAAAAGGAAAAATGTCATTAGGTTTTTTATGATTTTTACGTTTAATTTAATGTGAAATTGATTGATTTTAAAACAATTAGAATAATAGATGTGTAATTTATATAAATATAATTTCAATATAATTTAATTATATTATATCATAAAAAATTTATTATCTTGAAATGAAATTTTCAATTCAAATTCATTAAATTTCTCTAATTATCAAAATATGAACCATTAAAAGAAAAACAAAAAAGACACCCTAGGATATTATTTTGGTTTTGATATAAAAAATGAATTTATTTTCGACATATATTTTTTTAAAAAATAATTCAAAAATATAGTTTAAAATAATGTTCTCCATCAAAAGGAGAAAAAATGCTTTTTAAAAAATATGGATTTTTATTTGTAAAACTGGGTTGGTTCTTATTTTCTATCTTCCAAACCTATTGGATGAATTTCAAAAAAAAATTGTTTTAATATTATATATATATATATATATTAAATTAATATCACTCAATAATTTAAATTTATTTATATTATTAGAATAAGACACCAATGTGATGATAAATTTTTTTATAAAGACATTCCACATATATTCAATTGGATATATTATTCATTTATAATTAGTTTTTAACAATTTAATTTAAACTTATATTTTTATAATATAGATTATAATATTCAAAAACACTAATTAAACATATATTTTATATCTTTTTATATTAAATTATAATTTTTTAATAATTCATTGTTGTTCTGTAAAACTTTGTATTGCGTGTAATGCAAGACATTACAGAAACCTTTTTTTATTGTACCTCATGATAATTTCGTATCGTTTGATTTAAAATATATATCATATATTTATTTTATTTTATATATTTAACATATTTTAATGTTTTGGTGTATCATATTCTCTTATGGTCTTGGGGTTGCGTGAAATACATGCTATTGAATACAAATTTTTTAATTTAGATTTTAAGAGTGTTACATTCTCTTCAACTTAAATAAACAACATATTTACAGATTAATATTAGTCTTGGAAAATGAATTATTGATATTTCATATGATGAAATCCCAAATAATGATAATGGCTCATAACATATTCAATAGAAAATATCAAATTGGAAGTTAAATGCTTACAATGACTAACATATAGTATGTTTTCTAAATTTGAGAACAGTAGTGGAAATTGGAAATATGGACTTAGAGGAAAAGAGTAAATATTTTTATGGAGTTATCAATGTCATAAAAATTTAATTATTGTTTGAATATTAAGGGAGTTAATGGATAAAAACCATGCTGATTTAAATGAAAATTAGTTCAACAAAAATTAAGGTATCTAGATAACATTTTTTTGTTTACGAACATTCTCAAAATGTCTAGTGATTATTTTACAGCCGATATATATATATATATATACATAAATATAAATATATGATATATATAACTTTAATAAAATGTAATCCTTAATTGTGATTTGATCAAATTTCAATTCATCCAAAAATTAACTTTGTTGTCTTAAACAGTAAAATACACTTTTAATGAATCATAAGGCCCATAAAAGAGTGAAAATTATTACTATTTGACCCTAAATGTAATAAAATGTAAATATTCATAATACATTAATCTCTAAAACTAAAATTTAATATTAATGGATCGTCATTAATATTTAGTCCTCAAAAATTTTAATTGAAAATAATAAATAATTATCCCGGACATCACATAAGAAAGAGGTAGGTGTGAAACACTTATCATCCTTTGGTCAGGGAATCCAATCCCACCTCATTATTGGTTGTTCTTTATATAAAATAATGTTGAAATATCTTTAAATAAATATCTTCGACACCATTGAAATTAGGTAATTCCATAAATATCCATTTAGCTATCATTTTCTATACAAAAAAATTTAAAAATACATTATTAGTATTATTCCAAAATAGTTCCTCAAATTTCCTAAATATTAACCTAGGTCATTCATTATCATTATATATTCGAATCATATATAATGTTTTGGGAAAAAATATTATAAAATTCTTATCCACTTAGGAGTGTTATTGAATGTGCACATTAAGGCCTATTTTCTTGTACGTGGTTAAAATCATGATAGGCCCAAGGAACCTCTTTAGAGTTCTTACCCCTATGAACATCTTTTCCAGAACAAAATCCCCATGACGTATCTTCATAGGGATGTATTTTAAGGAATACCCATATAATCCATTCCTTAAAAACCACCATAATGTTCTTTTATACATATCCTTAATGTATACCACAGTTTTATGTTTTCTAATATATGTTTTCTACAACTAGTTACCATGGATTCCACTAAACATCCTCTAATACCAACTATAACAACCCAATCCAAATTAACATAGGGCTAGTTTCTATTACCATTAAATTTAAATGGTTACTTGGAATCAAATCACAATGGACTGAATATTTTAGTATTCTTGGTAATCTGGATACGAACACGAGTATTTTACTACAAATGAATAATCTAATGACAAAAAAATATATTTTTCTTTCAAGGATCACATTAGTCAATATAGTGTATCCTTGAATTTATTATATAGTACATTTCAAAGAATCCATGTGAATGAAAACATAATAATGGGGATATTGATTTTTCATTATGGGTAAGTAGATCGAAAAGAATAGTGAATCAATGAAAATAGTTAATATCAAATGGTAAAAACTAAAGAATCATGCCATGTAATCAATA
Organism: Viscum album; assembly: GCA_963277665.1. Classification (NCBI taxonomy): domain Eukaryota; kingdom Viridiplantae; phylum Streptophyta; class Magnoliopsida; order Santalales; family Viscaceae; genus Viscum; species Viscum album. The sequence goes on along the minus strand of OY728140.1, from coordinate 1,173,468,526 downwards.
AAGAGATAATGAAGCGTGTAAACAATATGTAAGGGTAAATAATGAACAAAATCCATTTAATTAACCATATAATAAAATCAGTATGGTATGGTTAGAAATCCAAAACAAATACCATTTAATTAATAAACTGATCATTAAATACATCTCTATACTTTACCATTATGGAAATATCCTTAATAAAAAAATAGTGTACAAAATTTAAGGAGATTAAGAAATATTGGATATCATGTCTGAAGTACATTAAAACCTATTCTATCAAGACCATTAATAGGATGATTAAAAACTACCATTAGAAACACAAATAATTTGACAAACATATATGTCTGGTGAGAACCTGTCGATGCATAGAGGGTCTATATAATGTTTAATTCCTTAAAATCATAGTATGTCAAAATAATACATGATATCAAGTAATAAATTCAATTAATAAAAAATATTCTGAATCGAATAACCCTATGGAATAATGGATATATAAATATCATTACTTCCCTTTAAAATTAAATAACTATAAAATTAAATAACATATTTGAAAATTATTTGTGTTCTACAATATATTCATATACAAGTTAAATAATATGGATAAATATCAGATTATTAATGTTTATTGATCATAATAAATTGAATATTTCATGGGGAAAAACAATGGAATCAATGAAGTGATTTTCAATAATATCATCTGTAAAATCAATAAAAATCTTTCTAGATAAATATTAATTATTTTATAAATACAACACATCCCATATAGATTTAAAATAATGTTTTTTTATCATCAACGTATGAATATATTATAAAAAGATATTTTAAAAATATTCTTTAGAAAAATATCTTGTTTATTTCTAATTTTTTTATAAAAAAATTATTTTATTTAAAAATTACCAATCCAAAACATTTTGTTTAAAAATTAACTTCTTAATCATTAATTGGAATCTTTGAGGAAATGCAGGTCGGTAAATCTATACATGTAGTACAAGGAAAAAATATTAATCTTTGTTTTTGATTGTATAAATGTTCTAATGATTCATTTTTCAGAATGACACGGAATGATAAATTTGAAAATATTTTCTAAAGAATAAAAGGGTAAAAATTTCATTAATAAATATTTTTATTAAGTATAATTTTTTTATAACCTCATTAGAAAACATCGTTATTAAAATAAAATAGATTCTCCAACCACTGAGGGTAATGAAGCCATGTTTTATTAAAATAATAACTTCCAAAACATTTTATATAACTAAAAGATGAAAAATATCAATATTAATTTAAAAAGGTCATGATTGGAGAGTGGAGAAAAAAATTTGGGGTTTATTAAATAATTATTAAATATTTTTCATTTTTATATATTCAATTGTAAATAATACAAAAAAATGGGATTGGGAAGCAAACCCTTGAAAAGACTATAACATCTGAGTACAAATCAATAAATGATTTGATTATCAGTGTCTATAATAATCCAAATAAAACAATTTTAATTAAAATAATAGATATTAAAAAGTGATTACACACCTGATCTTATCATATAAGTGACGATTAGACAGTAATATAACCCAATGATACAAAATAATGTCATTAAATTATTTACCACAAGGTAATTTTTAATTTAAATCCTTTAAAAAATTTAAATTAAAAATAAAATTACAAAAAATATTATATAATTCATGATGTACTATAGAAAAATGGAAAGTAGATGCACCACATAATAGAATTAGGTTGTGAATATGAAATTTTTATCACGTATTTATAATGGTTTAAAGAATATAAATAACACATAACATAAATTTAAAAAAAATTATAATATCATATAATAACATCATTTAATATATATTTACATGTTTGTTAATAAATGTTCATTATTTCCACTATTTTGGATGTTAGTTGTATATGTTTTATGGAATGTGTTAAAATTTTACTTTTTGTTCCTATTAATTAGACAATTAATTCATAATATCAATATTTTAACCCATTATTTAAATGTAATATATATCCATCATATCTATATTTAGAATAATCCATATTTTTTGGAAATAGGAAATGAAATTCACCATTAATGGAGACTCTTGGTCATACATATGCTTGAACACTACTTCTATTTTTTAGTGTTTTAAAAGTATTTGATATATATTTATATATATTACTATTATAATTAAGGTATATTATTTATGTCATATATGCCACAAAATTTGGTAAAACAATCATTTATAAGTTCCATGTATAGTGAGAATGATTCATATCACTTTAAGGAGGCGGTAGTCACACATTGACTGACGATGTTATCATTACCCCAAAATAATAAGGAAGGAAATTAGTTGTTATAAAATAATTTATTAAGAATAATATAGTATAAAATATATATTATTTATTATTTATAAACTATAAACCCATAATTTTATTCCAACCTTGTAGGGTGGAAAATTGAATAATGAGTTACATGTGTTCGTGAGACGGTAGTCCATCACACACACGAAGGATGATTAAATATCACATTTTTATGGATGTGTTTGAAATTTTAGGTCAATATATTATAATAAAAACATATAATTTTATTTAAGATACGGAGGATATTATAAAATAATTATATAAAGATTATTGAATCAGTGAAAAATTAATGATCCAAAAGTCATCCTTTAAACATTTTACCTCATTTTCAGGTAACTCCCTCTGGTTTGTACATAAACAATTATTTTTTTCATTCATTTAAATATGAATAATATAGGTATATTGTAATTATTTTGGGATATTATTTAGGAATATTTTTTTTAGATAATTGGCGTAATAGTTTTTAATAAATTAGAGGGGTGAGTTCCTTTTTATAATTGATGAGGAGTGGCATTTATAAAAAAAATTAAATGGGGATTCCAGCAACATTTTTAAGAAATAATGTGCATCAAATGAAGTTAATAGTTCTAAAAATTGATTATAAGGTCGATGTATTAAAAACCAATGGATTTTGGGAAATTTTATAGGAAATGTTTTCCCTTTTATGAAAATGTTTAGTCACTTTTTAAGATATTTTTTCTCTTAATCGATGTAATTAATGTATATTAATATTACTATAATTGTTTTAAATACCATATTTAACTTATAACTAATTATAAACTATTATAAATCCAAATATGGAATCCATTTTTACAAAATCAAATCACATAAATAGATAGATTTTAATTACTATTAATCAAATAGATTAGAAGACAATGCATGTATTTATGGTAAAAAAGTTCAAAAGATTGATATGTTTTTATTCCACAATTCAAAGTGAAATTAATTAAAATGGATTAAATTGGATAAATTTATTTATAATGGGAATAAATTCAGTTTTACACCTATTTAATATATTTTTTAACTATATAAATAAAATGGGAAAAATTAGTTTTTTATTAAAATTTAGTATTTTCTGCTATTCATCAATAAATGAAAATTTGAAAAACATTACCAAAACATCACCCTTGGATAATCATGATGTAAATTTTTAAAAATTTAATTTTTTTAAATATAAAATTAATAATTCTTCCAAAATTTCGTATTAAATAATGTTATCTAACAAAATTAGGTAAAAATGCCTTTTGAAAAATATTAATTCTTATGCGTAAAATAATGTTTGTTATTATTTAATTCATATCTAGACTATTTCATTATTTTTAAAAATATATTATTGATTAGATAATATATATATATTACATTAATATCACTAAATAATTATAATTAATTTAATTTATTTGAATAAAACACCCTTACGAGCATAAAATTTTTTTCCATAAAAACATTCCCTTTATATTCAAATTGATCTTATATTTATTTAAAATTAATTTCTAAACAATTAATTAAACCATATATTTTTATAATTTATTCAATAATATTAATAATCACTAATTTAATGGAAAGGTTATATCTTATTACATTAAATAATAATTTTTCCATAATAAATTGTGGTTCCGTAAAACTCGGTGATGCATGTAACACAATCCATTAGAGAAACATGTTTTTGGTACGATGCATACTAATATAGTATCACGTGCATTTCAATATATATCAAAAAATGATATTGTAAAAAATAATAGATATATTGTGAAGTGTTAGGATATTATATTTACACACATTCTTGGTGTTACATTTCATACATGTTATCGAACACAATGGTCTTTCTTTAGCATTTCAGGGAATTTCCATAAAGATTTTTCTAAAATCAATAGGTGAGATTCCAAAAAAAAACATAAAACCCTTAGAGGGTATTTTCTATCACTTTTAGAGTAAAATATATTTTTTAATATTGTGTACTCTAAATAGTAGTGTGGAAAACTATAATTCAGGTAATATATCCTTTTACTTTATCTAACAAATATGATATTGACCAATGAGGATAATATTTACCTCACTTGCAATTGATAAGATTCATTGATTCATCTTACATGATAAATGATGAAGAATAATTATCATTTTTAATTGTGATTACATTAAGAAGGGAATGGTTTTAAACATCCAATGGGGTTTGATGAAAATTAAAATCACAAAATTCCATGTCCACCAATCGTTTTACATTCCTTAAAAGACCCCAATTATAATAATTCTCTTATATAATGAATCTTCCACATTGATCATCAATAATGATTAACGAGACCACCACTAAACCTAGTTACCATTGTTACTTGAGCCATAATACACCTTTTTAATAATGAATCTCTGGTGAAGGTCGTCGAAATTTTTAAATATAAAATGAGACACCATATTACAATCCAATGATAGGATCCTATATTGAATCTACTAATTGAAATTAGCAACTTCAAAGTCATATATGTGATTATAAAAACTCAAATTATCTAGCACTCCATGATGAAATTTTTTTCTGAACCATGCTCATCACAAAGGATGTATCATGTTTATGGAACCTAGAACGTAAAAAAACTCAAAAGACCCCATTTTTCAATCTGAATCCACCCAATCAATGAGTGAGATCCCTTCAAAGGATTAAAAGTTTTATAATAAGAACAGTTTATCTATATATACCATTATTTGGTACTTTCAATCGATCCCCTAGATTCCAAATGGATACAATTAAAATGAATTAGGTAATCGATATGAACATATCATAATTGAAATTAGAAAATATGAAGACAATATTTAGTGGGTATAAAATATTACTAAACATATTCACCCCAAATGTCAACACGTTGTTGTAAATTTCTCACCAGTTGATACTCCTTTGAATTTTAAAGTCACATTCTTGGGATAGTAGAGTGACACATTTCATAAAAATACCAAACCTTTTATTAATGAAAATTAATCGTGGTCTAATTAAATTTATTATTATGTAAAATGGTTATATAACATATGAACATCCTTAGTTGTTTGTTTTTTTATTTCAAAATACCTCTAACAATTGTATCGTTTTCAAATATAGTCATTGAATAGTGAACATAAATTAATATATGTATAGGGCTTTAGAAAATCCAATTTACTCGCTCAAAGGAAGTGATGACCTCATATAGTAGAATTTATCCATCTGAAGTCCATTTTTTGGAGCTCAGATAGGATGTAGAATCACTGGTCTTCTCTCTTGACCATTCCCAATCCATGATTCAACACGTTAAGCTTAAACAGAACCGCCTATGGGAGAAGTGGATGTTATTAGACATAACCACATGGGCGATGTTATTTGATGATCCCCAAGAGTCTATAAATATCACAAACCTTACTCTTAGGTATTATGCGTGGTTTTTAAGGGGTTATGTAACAAGATGCTATCACTATTATTATGAGCAATATTTGTGTATAGATGAAATATATTAATTTTTTATTGTCACATTGTAAATAGATTTCAAAGAACAAATAATATTTTTAGTTAATATTAAATTAAGAAATCTATTTTGATGAATTAATTGTTTTATTAATTGAATAATATATTATAAAAAATATTATTAATATACATATAATAAATGTAAATGATCGTATAATTTTTAATGAATACAATAGTAATTTTTATTTTTCTTTGAAAGTTGTTTTTTATCAAAACCCGTGATTTTTTTTATAAATATCCATTTTTATTTTAAATGTAAAAATTCACATATTTAGAAAATTATTGTGATAAAATGAATATTATTTTTGGAATTATTTTATTGAAATTAAATAATAATGAATTATTCATAAATTTCTGAGACAGTTGAATATTTGGGTAAAAATTAACTACCGTTTAAATATATATTGTGAATTTTTACATCATAATGAAACAATAGTGATGTCATAAAATACTACAAAAATGACTTTTTTCAAATATATATTTTATCTTTTATATAATGTGATTTTACAATTGTTTTATTACTTTTATGGTGCCTAAGTAGACCTTCCAAGACATATAAAACATTCTAAATTTAGAAATGATTTATTTGAGAGTGTGACTCACCTCTAAATAAGCAATCCTAATATTTTTCTAAGTTCAACCATTGTACTCATAAAATAAAATTTTCCACTCCCCTTTGGAAAAAAACATGGGAAAAACCATGGGTTGGTTATTATATTTTATTAGTTTAATGTGTAGTGTCCAAGACCTAAATAATAAAAAATCCCCTCCCTCTTCACATAAAAACCCACCCATGATCCTTCTTCTCATCACTAAAAAACATTTAATCTCATTCCTAACCATCAATACTCTCTCTAAAATCCTCTCAAGGCTCTCCAATATCCCAATAATCCATTCTCAATACTCTTTCAAGCCTTTGGGATCACACTTTCAGGTAATGGATTTCTTCCTTTCTTATTTTTTTCCAAAATTATATATGATTTTATACGATTTTTATCCACTAAAAATGGTTGGGTATGAATTTTCACCTCCCCCATACTTCCCTATATGTGATTGAATGATTAGATTCCCTTTTAAGTCTCACTAATTCCTCACATGTACACCCTTTACCATGGAAAAATTTGTTAAGGAATTTATCTCTCAAAATTTACATTCAAGAAATTCTTCTTTAATATACCCCAAATATCGATTATATATGTTTTGATATTATTTTCCAAGAGCCATTATAGTCCATTTCATGTATTAATGAATAGAGACCCATTTATCTCTCATCAGCCCATTTTTTTTATTTCTATTTGACATCATTATGTTGTCGAAGAGGCACCAAAATTTCCATGCCAAAATCATTGTGTATGTGAATACCATACCCAAATCCCTATCAAGGTTATTCACCTGCATGAAAATATAATAATTTAATGGTACTTACAGGTATTCATTCAACATTATTTAATCGTGGAATATCTTATGATGTTTAATGACTCCATGTTATAAGATCCATGTGGCAGAAAATGCATGAAATTAAATGATATAGAAGGGTGCGACCTAATAGCACTTCAATGATTTTGGTAAAGATTAGAATCATGATAAATCAATTTTAATGAGGGTTTAGAAATTATAATTCAACTTTAATGAGTGTTTACTCTTTTTCCATATGTAACATGACTTGGATCGTTCTAATATCATGTCAAATGTTGATGCCACACTTCCATGATCTGATAATCATGATATTTCATACCATTATATTCATGTTTCTCTTATTCTCAATTGGTATGAATATATCGTAACATTTAATTTATTTTTCATGTTATTCCTTATTTACTCCATTACTGGGATTTCTAGATCATCCTTTTATGCATGTCCTCAAGTTATCCAATGCTATTCTAAGTATAAAGAAATTTGTGTGGTTATGTAAAATAATTTTTCAATTAGGATGTGTAATTCATGTTTTATGTTTTTATGTAACATTAATAATCCCCAAATACACTATAACTTATTATAATCTTTTTGTATCAAGTGAATATTTTATGTAATAAATTATGTTCACGTTAGAAATATAGAATAGTGTTCTTATAGTTGGTATTAGATGATAAGTTTAGTAATTTTTTGGATTAGGATTATAAAACCCCGCTGAATTCCTTAGAGATAAGACTATGTTTAACAAAAACATAGCTAATTTTTTTGAGTATTGAGTAAGTGATTTATCATTGAAATACAATGATGTCTACATACGAGAAGGTATAGATGGGTTTGTCACAGATGCATCTACTGGTAAATTTCAAAAACACCACATTGAGGTAGGCACGAATTGGAACTAGTGCACGGATACTAAACTTGCCACACTATTGGTTACAACACTCCCATGTAATATGATTTTATAAATTCATAAGCTTTGTGTGAACCATTTTTTAGGGAATTAAAGAAATCCCCTAAGAATATATGTTGAGTGGTAGATCATTGATTACCAAGATTAGTTATGGAAATAAATGCAATCTATATGTTATCCCTTTTTTTCATTGTATTCCGCTTTATGTTATACCCCTAACATTTTTTTATTCCATCCAATGGTCGGTAATAGTAGTATTCGAGCTAAAAACCTATTCAAAGATCAATCTGATGAATTTTATAATGAGATGACCAATCTGATTGGAGCAGGAAACACAATCATTGTCACAAAAATATCTAAGATAAGTCATGTTTTGAGTAGAAACAATGGTCAAGGGGAACATTCACCCTAACCCCTATGATATAAAAAACCCCAATTGAGAGTTTCAGGAGATAAATGCCTCCTAATTTTAATTAATCATATGATCCAACAATATCTGAACTATGGATCAACTCCATTGAGATGATCTTCCCCATCCCTCAATGTTCGGAATAAGGGAAGGATCTCCTGGATCCTTATCGTATGGAGGATGAAGATAATAAATGATGGAAATTTATAAAAAATATGATGCATAAGGATGATATCAAGGTGTTAGAATAAAAATATTCCCAAAAACTGTTTTCAATAAATTTTTTACTCGCAGCCTCCTACATAAGATGGAAAGGGATGTCCTCACCCTCTAGAAAAATGACGAAAAATCCAACAGAGTGTACAAGGAAAATTTTACATGGATTACACGATATGGCTCCAACATTTTCATTACCCCCAAATGCAAGCTTGACCTCTTAATTGGTCGGGTAAAACCTTGTCTACAAAAAACTTTAGAGATATGTAACTTCAAGATCTATTAGGAAATTTTCTGATGTTACCTTATGGTCAAAATGGAGATCGGCAAATCATTAGGGTATCATGGGGATACAAAGTGTAAGGTGGGATTAATTTCTTGTGGTTCGATGAATAAATAAAACGGTGATAAGAAAATCTAGAACCCGACTTTCCAAAGGTGCAGAAAGAAGCAACCTGGAAATTGCATGAAGGGGATGAGGAAATGCTTTATGTTGGAATGTTAATGACACTTGGCCATTCACTACTGACAAGAAAAACAAATCACTATGAAAGATGAGAGGAACGCTCTATTCGAACCTCAACACATTTTTCATTTCTTCAACTACAAATAACCAGGGCACTCTATAAACTAGTTCCCAATTCCATGGGTTTTCAGATCTAACCAATAAACTCCAAGAACCAGGGTGAGCTATTTCCATCATTATCGATGAAGTGAACCTAGACAATAATGTGGTGACATGTACGCTAATTATTCATTCAAAAGTAGAGAATGTATTTTTTGTTTCAGGTTCTACACATTCATTTATATCCCAAAATTTTAGAACAACAATCCCAATACCCCCACAAATCATGGAAGTAAAGATATCAATGAGAACAACAAATGGGATAATCATTGCATCCCATGAATATAATTCCTCCTTTGTTATAATTTGTAGATTGAACTTCCCAATAAACCTCTTCATACTCCCTCTGGTGGAATTTGATGCAGTTCTAGTCATGGATGAGATTTCCTTATATAGATCAATCATAAGTTGCAATGAGTGGGAAATCTCTCTCTATAGGGAAAATTGACCCCAAATTCAATAAAAGTTCAAGGAGGAGGATGGATCATTGTTAACATCATCATCTCAAGCATTTATATTACTTCCATATGAGCATTTGTATCTTTCTTATATGATTGATTCAATGAAGAAAACCTTCCTTGAACAGATTCTAATTGTGAGGAAATTTGTTGAAGTGTTTCCAATGGAATTTCCCGATCTAACTCCTATAAGAGATATTTAATTATCAATTGATATTATACCTAGGAAATTTCCAATATCCAAGACTCAATATAGAATGGCTATTTTGGATCTTGATCTGCAGTAGAATGAACTACTAAATAATCTGGGAAAATGGTTTATATGCCCAAGTGCTTCACCATGGGGTGCGCTAGTCCACTTCGTCAAAAATGAATAATGGTTCAATTCTCCTTTTCATTGATTATCGTGAGATCAAAAAAATCATGATAAGGAATAAGAATCCTCTTCCAAAAATTTATGACCTGTTCGAATAGCTATATGGATCACAATACTTCACTAAGGTGGATTTGTGGTCATGATATTACCAAGTAAGGATAATGAAGGAGGATATCCCCAAGACTAATTTTTATATAGGATAAGGGCACCACAAATTCTTATTAATGCCTTTCAGGCTCACTAATTATCTAGAAATATTCATGTAGTTGATAAATATTATCTTTATATATTACCTCAAATCACATATGGGAGTCTTTATATAAGATATTCTAATATAATCTAAAACATAGGATGAGCATGAGGAGTATCTATGAAATGTACTAGATACCTTGAAAAATGAAAATCTCAATGAAAAATGCATGAAGTGTGAGTTCTGGTTAAAAGATGTCTCATTAATGGGTAATATCATCACATGTAAAGGGATATTTATGGATAACTCCTAGATAGCTATAATTGTAGGATGGTCAAGGCCAACATCAGTTGCAGACAACAGTAGCTTCCTAGGGTTAGATGGATATTATAACCATTTTGTGATAAATTTCTCTCGATTTTCCAAACCTCTTATCAAGATAACTTAGAAGGGAATAATGTTTTATTGGAGTGATGAATGTGAAGAGAGCATAAGGGAGTTGATACAGAGACATATCACTGGGACCATACTAACACAACCCACATGTGGATAACTATTTATTGAATTTAGTGTTGATTTGAAGAAGTGTATGGGTTGTGTGTTGATACCAATTGAAAAAGTCATTGCCTATGCTTCATGGAAATTGTAATTTCATGAGAATAACTATCCAACATATGATCTAGAGTTGGCTGCAGTAATATTCACTTTAAAAATATGGAAACATTACCTCTTTGAGGGGATGTGTGAAATATACCTGTATAAAAAATCACTCAATTATATATCAACATTGAACGAGTTGAATATGTGCCAATTAATATGGCTAGATATGATCAAATACTATAAATTATTATTCTATTACCACATAGGGAAAGAGAAAAGGTGGAAGATTCTCTAAGTAGAATGGGCCCTGCAATTATATCAATGATTAGAATTGAATAAGATCAAATATTCTAATATTTTATGAATATGGACATTGTAATCATAAAGAAGGGAACATAAATAATCCTTTAACAAATTATTTATCAATCGTCACTTTTGGAATGATTAATGGATTCTTAAAAGGATGACGAGGGAATTAAAAAGAAATAGGAAACTACAAGAAAAAGGGAAATCCTTATAGTTTAATGTTATTTAAAAAAGAATTATGAGATTTAGTTCATGACTTTATGTTCCATCAAATTTTGAGAGGACCAGTTTGGGTTATACCTAACACTAAGAGGGGGGGTGAATCAGTGTTGGGGACTTTTTTAACCAATTCAAATTTTATCCCTGTACCTCTTGACATGTTAGGATTTTGATTCTTTTATTCTCTTTCCTTGTCACATGAAATTATAGAAATCAGCAAAAATATGCACACGATATTTTAACAAGGTTCGCCATTATATAAGAGTAGCTACGTCCTTTCCATTCATGGGAATGACTAGTGCATGGATTCTACACTATAATATAAAATGTTGTTACAATAGAGTGGCTAGGAAAACAATATTCTAGCCAGTGTGAGTCCCTAATCTTTGGAGGGGGTGGGAAACAATCCTCTCCTTGGACTAGTGATGACATAGTCCAACTTGCAGCCACTAGCTGGTTCTTTATACTGCCTATGAAGACAGTCCCTTTCAGCCTCTAGCTGGTTCTTTATACTACCTTTGAAGATAGTATTCTCTCTATTAAAAGATTTTTCAACATTAAAAGAATCTTTCACCTATTGAGACCCATTGGATTTAAAATTGCTACTTTTTTCTTCCACTATTCAATTATTACCTGCATAGCTGCATGTAGGTAAACAACCACTTCTTTCTCTACAGCAAACCTGAAAGCTGCACAATCTTCATCCCTTTCTTCTTCAGTGCAAAACCAGCTACACAGAGATTGCTTCTTCTTCAATCTACTGAATTCACAAACTCCCTTTCTCATTATCATAACAATGAAGACCAACTCATCTTAGCATCATCAGAATTAAACTACCCTGAATAATTGTCAGCCTTCATTTGGGCATAATCTTTTCTTCTTCTTCTCTTTTTTCTCATTGACACAGTATAATTACAGTGTTCTAATATCTTTATTTAATTCTCAATACCAACACAATAGTGTATTGGTATAATACCTTCTTCCTTGTTGCATATATGAATTCAGTTGCATATCTTGTTCTTCTTCACTTCACAATGCACAACGATGGTGTTAAACACCCATCGTGTGAGTGTTGTTCAACTTCTCTTTGTGAAACCGAATGGTTCACAGTTCTTTCTTCTTCACAAAGCTTCTTCAAGAGTGCTATGCACCTATCGAAGGCCTATGAGACCCTCAAATTTTTCGCGCAACCTTCTAGGTGTCTTGCGTATAAAATTCCAGCCTTGCGCGTAAAAACACCTTTAGGCGTGAAAAACCCTTTTCACGCGACTCTTCTTTTTCGCATACAACTCCCCCTTTTTGCGCAACACATTCTTTTTCGTGCTATACTTCTTCTTTTCACTCAATAATCTATACATAAATTTTTCCACGCGTTAGAGCTCAGGATTTGTCTATGTGTCAATTCCTTACAAATGAGAGGGGTTCAGGTCATATTTATAGGCATTTTTGACCTTGCGCGTAAAACCCCTTCCTGCGCGTAAAACTGTCTCTCACTTCTTCAGATTACGCGAACCATCCTAGATTTTTCACGCACCTCATGACTTTGCCATTTTTCATCATTCTAAGCATGAATACACTCTTGTGCGTAAAAAATCAAACCAACATTTTGCGCACAACCAATTTTCCCGCAAACAAGTCTAATGTTCCGCGCACTTAGCACAAACATCTCTGATTTTTCGAGCACCTCTTACCTTTGTCATTTTTTGACATTTTAATCACAATGCACCAATTGCGTGAAAAATTCCAGACTGCATTCCATATTGTTTGCAAACCCAATCTTTCCCTCGACATCATATTTCGTGCACTGCTCCAATATTTCGTGCATTTTATGCCTTTTCCAATTTTCGAGCTTTTGATCTCGAAACACCTTTTGCGTGAAAAATTCATTCCTCTATTTTGCGCACCACGCCTATATTTCACGCAACCTTCATTTTTCTCACAGCATGCTGATATTACGCGCATACTGCTACTATTTCGCACACCTCATTATTTTTCCGTGAAACTCGCTAAGGTTTCTGCACACTCTATGCCTTTGTCATTATTCAATGTTCTGACATTGAATAATTCCTTTCACATAAAAATATAAACCATATTCAATCTTGCACACTCCATCCATTGCCAAAAACACATCTTCATCTCCTAATTTTCAAGACCTACAATTTCGAAAACATTGGAAAACATCGCCGTCTTAAACTGTGCTTTTGTGTCGCCCCCAGATTTTCTATTACATTGTTAATTCTCTCTTCACTACTTCCCATAACCATTATTCATCTTTTATCATGAGTTCTACTATCGTGATATGTATCCTTTGATAGATCAGCTTTAGCATCATCAGAGTTTCGATAAGAAGTACTGAAACATCCCATCTTCCCACAACATCATTCCTTCCAATCAAAACTGTATATGATTAGCATCATCATTTCTCCCCCTTTCCATAATAAGGCTTGCATCACAAGTTCTCCTGACTTATGATATTCTTGAAATGCATATCACTAAAGCATCGTCTGGTTTGGATATAATGCGAAATTCATAGCTACCTCAGAATACCAAGCCCTTCCACATTCTCTCTTCTTCTTTAGACATCATCCTACAGTTCATGAAAATCATATGATTTAATTCTTAAAGTAATTTCTTGCATGGATTTCTATCATGAAGAATGTCATGGTCTTCTTCAAATCCTCAGTCTTCTTCAACCATCCTTAGATAGATGATACTTCACCATTCTCCTCCAATCATCCTCAAATGGATGATACTTCTCCATTCTTCATTATTTTAAAAAATGATTCACCTTAGACAGAAGTTTTTTGAACTTAGGATAAGTTCAACAATCGTCTGAATTGATCGTCTAAGAGAATTTCTCATGTATGAAATCCAATGATATGATTCCATAACAATTCCTAAGGAAACCTCACTTCGGCCAATCTCCAGAAACTTTTTAGTCCTTCTTCATATCTTTCTTCATTTCGACCAGCATTTACAACTGTTGACAACAAATACAATCTTCATACACAATGTGGTCCCAACAAATTTGATGTTAATGAAAGATCATTTGGATGATGCAAATTGTTCAAATTTCACTAATCCCCTATGAAATAAAATGATAAATCGAGGTCTCCAGGAGAATTATTGGTGGGATAACATGAAGAAAAAGATCACTAAATATACATCAATGTTCTTGGAATGTCAGCAAGTGAAGGATGAGAGGAAGAAGTATAAGGGGATGATGAATCCATTACCCATACCATCATGGAAATGAGAGAACAACACCATGGACTTCCTCACTAGAAATCTGAAGATGTCCAAAGGAAACAATGTAATATGAGTGGTTGTGGATCATATTACAAATATTACACTCTTCTTTGCAATTCAATAGGTTTTTTTGTTAGATCAACTGACACATATATATTTCAAATTTGTGGTAAGGATGGATGTTGTACCAATATCTATTGTATCTGATCGAGATCCAAGATTCATCATTAAATTTTGGAAGAGTCTCCATCACACTTTGAATACTGAGATGAACTTTAGTATGGCTTATCACTATCAAACAAATGACCAATATGAGCAGACTATCCAGTCAAATAAGGATTTTTTGAGATCATTCTCAATGGACTTCAAAGGAGTATATGATCAATTTCTTCCTCTGTTTGAGTTCTATTACAATAACATTTTCCACTCAAGTATCCAAATGGCTCCATATGAATCCATTTATGGGAAGAGGTAAAGAACACTAACATGTTGGGATGAATTTGGGGAGATAAAACTCATAAGTCTATAAATGTTTAATGAAATGGTCGGAAGGTTAAGACCATATAGCAGAACATTAAATCTTCTTAGAGTTGAAAAAAAATTCTATGATGATAATCACCGACGAGACATAGAGTTTGATGTTCGAGACATGGTATTCATTAACATATCTTAGTTGAATAGAGTTATGTGATTTGGGAAGAAGGAAAATCTTATTCTAATGTACATCTTGCCTTTGGGATCATTGATCACATTGGAGTAGTGGACTGTCAACTAGAACTCCCACCAAACCTATCTCATGTATATGATGTTTTCTATGTATCACTATTGAGAAAGTACATACTTGAACCATCGCAGGTACTCAATCTAGAGGGGGTACCATTGGAGAATAACTTCTCTTATGAAGAGAAGCTGGTGAAGATATTAGATCATACAAAAAATGTTCTATAAAATAAGAAAATTCCCCTGGTGAACATATTGTGGAAAATCCACAAGTTTGAAGAAGAAACGTGGGAACCCAAGGATGTGATGAGGAAATGTTATGAAAATCAGTTTTAATGTGTAAAAAGGAAATTTTGAGGTTGAAATTTTTTAGGGGGTGATTTTAATGACCCAAAAATTTATTAATAAAAATTCCTCTTAATGTATTTAAATATATTATTATGTAAAATGGTTATATATCATATGCACTTCCTTGGTTTTTTTTTCTTTATTTTAATATATCATTAGGAATTATTATCAGTGCTAATATAGTCATTGAAAAATTACCACAAGATTAGTATAAATATAGGGCATTAATAAATCCAATTTACTCAAACAAAGGAAGTGATGACCTCATCCAGTAGAATTAATCTATACGAATCCCATTTTTCAGAGATTGCAAAGGAGGTAGTGTCACTGGGCTTTGCACTAGACGAAGCCCAAGATGAGCTTCTACATGTTAATTTGGAACAGAACCACCTACTATATAAGTGGAATTTAATAGAGATTATCACCTGTGAAATGTTATATGAGCCTCCACAATAATCTTTCACCATCACACACCTTACTGATAGGTCTTATATGAAATTTTTAAGGGGTTATGTAACAAGACCCAAGCACTATGATTATGTGAATTATTTTTTTATGTAAAATATACATTCATTTTATTATATTTACTTTTTAAATAGATTTAAGAGCATAATTTTTAATTTTAGTTAATATTTAATTAAGAAATATGCTTTGATTAATTATAGGAATTTTTAAATAAATAAAATATTAATAAACTTTTATTAATAAATTTATTTTTATTAAATATAAATGATCATATAAATTTTTATGAATACAATTGAAATATTTATTATGGTTTGGGAGATTATTTTGTCAGAACCCATGAATTTTATATATATGTCGGCTTTTATTTTAAAAGAAAAAGTTGACATATTTATAAAATTATTTTGATAAATTGAATAATATTTTTGGAATCAGGATTTCAAAATTATCCAATAGTGAATGTTTAATAATTTTCTGAGACAATTTATTTTTTGGGTAAAACATTAAATACCGTTTAAATATATAATTTATTTTATTTTATCATAATGACCCAGTAGTGATGTAACAAAATACAATAAAAATTATTATCAGACAATATAAGTCTCAACTTTAAAATAATTTGTTTTTAGATTTGTTTGATTAATTTTTGGATGCCTTTGTAGACCCTCTAAGACCTATAATTCATTTAATCTTTTCCCTGATAGTGTGACTCACCTCCTCATAAGAAATCCTAATATTTCAATAATTAGAGACACTGGCCTTATAAAATAATGTTTTGTACTCCCCTTTAGAAAACACCTTCGCCAATAACCATGGGGTGGTTTTTGGTTATTGTTAGTTTAATGTGTAGTATCCAAAAACTAAATAATAAAAATTTTCATCTCTAATCTTATATAAACCCACCCATGCTCTCACTTTTATTCACTCAAAATCCTTGGATCACGTCCCTACCCATTCCTAAACTCTCTAAAATCATCCTAAGGTGCCCCAATCCCCCTTGAATCCCCTCTCAACCCTATCCCAATCCTTTGGGATCACACTTCTCTGTATGATATTTTTTCCTTTTTCATTTTTTTCCAATTTTTTTAATGTTGTTACAACATTTTGTTTTGAATTAAAAATGTTGGGTTCCGATTTCACACCTACCCAATACATCGCTCCTTATGATTTAATGATGAAATACATATTTCTCTCTCAATAATTCCTCCTATGTACACTTGTTACCATGCTGAAATTTCATAAGAAAATTCTCTCTCCTCATTTACATTCATGAAATTCTTTTATATTAAGCATCTAATTTAAATTAAATATATTGGTATATTTTGTTCCAAGATCCCATCAATGTCCATTTTATGTATTATTGATTATATAATCATTTCTCTCTCATAAACCCATATTACGATTTCTATTTGATGTTGTTATATTGTAGAATTTGTACCAAATTTTACATGCCGAAATCATCGTGTATGTGAATACCATTCACATTTACCTATAAAAGTTATTAACCATTAAGAACATATGAATTTTGAATGGTACTTACATTTATGTATTCCACATTATTTAATCGTGAATTAGTTTATGTTTTTAATGATTTTATGTTATATGATCTATGTGGCACACTTATTAGTTAAAATAAATGATTAAGAAGGGTGCATCGTGATAGAGCTCTAATTAATTGGGAAAAATAGTATCACGATAAATCAAATGAAATGACGGTTTAATCCTGGTAATTCATGTGTAATGAGGGTTTACAAATTCTCCATGTTTAATCCTCCTTGGCTAATTCTAATATCATTTAAAATTTTGTTGCAACCTTTCCATGCTATGATAATCATGTTATATCATGCATTTATGTTCATGTTTCTTTTATTTTCAATTGATATAACTATTTTCCTAACATGTATAGTATTTTTCAAGTTATGTCATGTTTACTCCCTTACTAGGGTTTATAGATCACACTTTTCTTATGCATGTCCTCGGGTTATCCTATGCAATGCTAAGTACGAAGGGATTTGTGTGGTTATGTAAAAGAAGTTTTCCATAAAACATTGTATTTCATGCATAAAGTTGTTATGAAATGTTTTTTAAAACCCAAAGACAATAGAACAATTGATCCTATATGTTGTATCAAGTGATTATTTTATGTAACAAATTATGTTTAGGTGTGAAATAATGAGTATGGTTGTTATATATATATTCATACACTATGATTATAGTATTGAATAATTTACATTGATCGTCATTATGGATAGAAACTGTGAATTTGGAATGATAATTTGTGTCATTGAGGAATAATTCTATTTAAGGATAGATTTAGAAGAAGATAATGTAATCCATCCAAAAATCATCCAAAAAATAAACTCTATGAAAATAGTGAAATACATAGGATGCACAATATGGAACAAATGTATAATTTAAATACTTTTCAATAAGGTGGGATATGTATAGGGAATATAGTTCATGCCTTCATAGGATCGTCAACATTTAATCTAGAAAATTATCAAAAAGTATGAATCACCGACAATGACATCGTGTATTAAATATTTAAGCATTACTTTTGATATATAAGTTGACATGATTTCATATTAACATGTAGTTAAAGATATATTTTATTATCTATCCCAATAACACATAATGTCACCATATGGATCCCATGAGATGTAATTGGGAATGGATTGAGTGAAATTTTTCTCATATTTAGGAATAAGGTTGACCAACAAAATATATATGGGGATCAAGTCCATAATTTTCATAATGTGTTTCATATTGACACTGAATGAGATAAATTAAATTTTAAAATAATAATTAAAATATATAATCATATGAATCATTTAATCAAAAATCATTATCTAAAATATCTTAATTGATAAAGGAGTATCAAGGTATCCAATTTTCATAATAGCACTAGTGAAGCAAAGAACCTTCTCAGTCTAGACAACCCATATATCCTGATTAGTGTTAGATATATAAATATTTATTTTAATAAAAGGTCCATACTACACAATCTAATGTAAATAATAATAATAATATTCATTATGACTATAATTGATTTGAATATTCAATTCAGTAATAATTTTTTTAAAAATTTAGAAAAGATGAAAGATACAATGAGATGATGGTTTCCCCTCAAAATTATATTTATTTTTAGTTTCCATGGATATGTGGAGATTCCTATTGAATATATATTTGAAATATAAAGACATATATTTATATATTAGGTATTTTTGAACGATTCCATTTTTGGTTTAAATTTTTTTTTACCGTTATCACGAAATTAGAAATTTGATTGAAGAAATATAAAAAAGGGTTCACAAAACCATTTCCTGAAACCAATGTGTTATGTAATCTTAATAATAATGATATAATGCGGAATTTAGAAATATTTATCCCTATTTATCAATACCATGATTTTGGAATCCCAAATCATTCTATCCAATTCATGAATGATATCATACCATAAAAAATCATTGCATGAATACCACTTTACACAAATAGATCTGTCTTGTTCCTCTGCCCCCATTTGAAGAAAAAGTGGAGGATATATCTGATTGATGATTACAGAAAAATATTTTATTATAATTTGAACATGTTAGTGGGATAATATTAATTAAATAATATTTGGTTGTGTATATTTTTAGTGATGATGAGGTTTCTAGAACCCATAGATTGAGATAGTAATAATTTTATAATATATTCATGGATGAAAACAATGATATGGTTTTAGATAACATACATAGTTGTAATATTCAATGATCAAGGAATCCAATCTTGAATTGAAGAAATAACATAGATAAATTATTTTGATAACATCAATGATTTAATTGCCAACATGGACACCCTGAGTGGGAGAGGCCAATCTTGTTGATTGTCAAATTAAACATTTTGTTTAATCCTTTTAATTTTTTATTTTGATGTATTCCCAACTTTTGAATGAAATATTATATACATGATACTCATTATAGTTAAATTATAAAAATAATTATTTTATATTTTAAATCTAGAATGGAAGACACAAATATTACATGAAACATACATGGAGCATACCCAAAATGATATTTGAATTTTCATGAATTCATTAATATTCACACGTTTTAGTGATACAATATTTCATTCATGGTCAATTTTTAATATGATCACATCCATTATATTTTTAATGGATTAGTCACTCTTCACCCAAGGAACACTTCCTCCTTTATATAATTAGGCACCACCTATGTTATGAAAATTCCTAATTTTTTAGAATTAAATGTCTCATCAATTGAAATGATTGGTAATTGAATTCTTATATAAAACATGATACCCTACTTTTTCCATACCATATTGATAGATTTAATATTATATTTCAACTTTTTGAACTCTTAATCATAAATTCTAAATGAGGAAAACTGTAAAATATAATTATTGAGTCATTATTTTTCATGAAATTTATAACAAAAAAAATACATTAAATGAGAAAAAATACATAAAAAATACATTTTTATACATTACCTTGATATCTAAATTTAACACCTTTTCAAATAAACTATACTTTATATAAGGCGTTTCATAATTTACATTCTTGAACTGTTCATCATGATAGTAATACAATGTGAACTATTATTCATGGTAATAACCCTTCGTGAAATATCATTGATTATATGAAAACTACCTCCTATTCCATGATTTAGTCCATCATATAATTATTAATGTTCTATATAGAATAAAATTTTATAGAAATGACATGATTTAAAAAAAATTGTGCATCAAAAACTATAATTATTATACAATTTGACATTTTTATGAGAACTCCCCCATGAAATGACCCCAAATATTATCAATGGATGTTCCCATATTTTAATTATGATTTACAGTATAAAACATATATATCATGTATAAAATACAGTAAAAACATTATTTTCAGAAATGAAGAATGCAATATATTATATTTATATAAAATAAGGAACCTATACAAAAATAATTCTTACCTAACCATTGAAATAGTAATATGACCATTATTATTAATAAGTGAGATAATAGAATATTAAAATCACCTATGAACATTTAAATATAATATAGGTATCAAATAAATGAAAATATTTTATATTTATATGATGGTATTAGTTAATAAATGTCTCACAGTATAAGTTAACTATGTGTATTTTTGTACGGTACCATTATATATTTAAAAATTAATTATTAATATAATAATTAAGAAGAAAATATATATTCTTTATTTAGTTTCATAAATTAATTTTATTTTTTCTCATAATTATAGAATAATTTTATGAGACCTTAATTAAATTTTCCAACTGTTTTAAAACTGGTTATATTATGAATTTAGTATTTTTTAAAATAAATGATTATTTTATTAAAAAATGAAATTTCCCTGATTTATAAATTTATTTTAATAAAATTAAGTACATTTTTTATCTATATTTTAAAAAAAAATTATGGGATTTTTTATATATTTTTTCTAAAATAATTTCAATTTTTAGTGAATAGAGAATTATGGTAATTTATAGAATTTAAAAAATTAATGAATTATTTAGTCATGGATGATGTATGGGTGAGGTAATAATACATTATATTGAACTCTCATGGAACATTTACTTTATTTAGTTATAAGATAAAAACTATTGATTATCTTGACCTTAATTAATAAACAAATTAAAACAACAATAAACAATACCCCTCTCCTCCCACTATAACTACCACCCCAAAACCTTACACCAACTAAGACATTAATATTTAATAAATTCATCTCAATTAAATTTCCAAAACTATTCTACACATCTAGGATCCTCAGGTCTCCACAAAAGGCCAAACTTCAGTGCCATAAGTATGTTCTCACAAATAAAATAATCAAGAGCTAAAATCCTCCACATTTCTGTATTAAATTATTTCATTTTTATAAAAAATCCTATCATCCAAAACCCAAATATACATGATAAATACAGTATCATATAAATTCTATAATTTTATTCTTTTTATTGTATATCCATCATTAAATGTTTTCTATTTTTTGATCATCATAAATAATGAAAACACCATCTGTGAGGTGACGATTCATCGCCTTCATGGACACCGAGTTTACATTTAAAATTACCATGTTCAAGGATGGTCATAAAAACATTATTATTGTTAGATTATATTTAAATCATTATATTATATCTTCTTTCATGTTAGTGAAGTATTATATATTTTTATAATATTAAATTATAAAACAAACTAGTTATTGAACATTGAAAACCACCAAAACAAACTAATGGTTTATCTTTAATGTTCAATCAAATAAATCATCCTCATTAAAACAAATTATATATATGACCATATAATATTATGTATTTTCCTCAATATCTTATAATTACACTTCTATAATTTTTTATCCATTTGAAAATAACTCCCACAATTAAACTCAAGGGATCTGATCAGAAAATCAGTAATGAAATGCTCCTAAAACAACAAAATTAAACCTTATAACTCATTAAAATTAAAATAAATAGGAAAATAACACTATAAAAAATAAAATATATGTAGAATAGGATTAGAGTTTTTTAATAAAAATATACAATTTTTTTATCATGTATATTAACCTTAAAATCAGAACATAATCAAGCATGAGGTAAGGGATCTCTTCGAACCACTAATATTATAGGTGGTTAAGTTTGATTTGTATTTTCAATAATATATTAATTAATTATTATTATTTAAATATTTTAAATTATGTTAATATTTTATGAAATTATATATTGATATCAATTAGTCCTTTATTTTTTGGGAAAAAAATATTCTAAAACATTCCCTTCTTTATTCCGCTCGATAAGAATACTTGATTAAATGTAACCTTCCAATTTCTTACACATTTTCCAGTATAATACATATTTCATTTTAAGATAGAATTATATTTTAGAAATTAATTGTTTTATCCTAAAAAAATACTTTTTTCATTACAACTTTTATAAAAACTACTATACCATTTTCCACATTAAATACTCTAATATTTCTCTTAATTGACACAAAAGTAGCTCATTTTTAATGTTTCTAAAAAACATTATTTAATTGTGTAAATTTTTTTTGGACATTATATTTCACAATATAATCTTATTTTACCATATCAATGTCCATATATTATTTAAATCTAGTCTTTCATGGACACAATTATGATACACCCATTGGATATGCCAGATGACATGATTACAATGCACATTTCATTCCCTGGGAAGCCCTTATATTTTTTCATTATGTTGGATTCATTTTGAGGAAGACATATAAATTATATTTTAATTATGGTTTCTTCTAGATAGGGATCCAATTAATTGGGTAATGTTTAGTTTCGAGAGACTTAATTTATAGGGTAAGGGAGTAAAACTAACCCTTTATTGGACTTTTCCAACGATGTGATATAGTCTTGGTAGTTATCCTGGACTCACCTTAAAGTCATGTTGTATGTTTCTACCATATACCAATGTTTCCAAGATAATATGATTCCATGTTCAACGTGATAGTATTAAATATGAATATTTTTGTTCCATGAGTATTTATTTTACAATTTTATATCTTATAACTAATTTTTCAAGATTTAATCTTTTTATTTTTACATTAAAAGGCTTCCTTTTTCATCAATGTATTAATATATTCCCTAGGTTATCCTATTTATATTTATTTATCAATGTAATTTAGGATATCATTATAGATTATAAATATAATTATACATTATTTCAAATTTATGTTTTTAATTAATGTACCTAATATTTCAAATAAACTAAACATTATGATACTTAGTTACTATTTGATGGTTAATTATAATTAAAATCATGTAATAATATTTGTAATATCCAAAGGTTACTATAATCATTATCATGGACTGATCTATTTATTTTCAAGTATTAGTTCTGGAAAACATTATTATAAAACCTAGGGATAACTATATCACCATGGATTACCAAGATTTAATATTAAGGAATCTATAGTTGGGATATACCTTTCATGTACATCATTATCCTTATAGGTTCAATATAAAATTTTTATAATGTTATTAACTAGGTATTTAAGCCCCATAATTTTACATTCATTTTAATACATAATGAATGTAAATAGGAGAACATGTTCCAAAAATATATGTTATAAGAAACAAGAAGATTTCCCAAATGTGATTACAAATCTGATTAGAGTAGCAGCCCAGAACATCATAGAATCAAAAGATCAACTGGATCAGGTTATGAATAATAACATGAATCAAAGATAACACCCTCCATCTCCAATAAAATATAATGTTGTGTTCAAGTCCTTTATATTAAAATGGTGTCTCATCTTTATTATATCTTCTTATCACCTTATCATGGAATAATTGACCAACACCATTGACATGATATTTTGTTTCCATTGATGCTCAAAAGAAGAGAAACATGTGTTAGTGGTCTATTGTTTTGATGGGGAAGATTATCATTTCTGTAAATAGGTCAAAAACAAAACTTATAAAGATTAGATAGATTATTTATGTTGGGAAACATTAACTAAAATATTTTTCAACAAATATTTTTCCCAAACTCCTTATCTTAAGATATAATGGGATTTACTTAGATTGAAGAAAAATGTTGAAAATTCAATCATGGGGTATCAAGAAAATTTTACAAGACATTGATGATATGCCTCTATATTTTCAATGAACACTAAATGATAGATGGATGTCTTCTTTAGTAGACAAAATCTGAGAATTCAAAATTCATTGGTGATTCATGACTTTGACTACTATAAAATGATTTTCTTTATTCCCATAATGTATAGATAATGATTATATACTCTCATTGGACTCATTTAATTAGATATATAATGGTTAAAATTGAGTTTAATATGGGAGGGTCAACATTTATGTCTTGTTAATGAAATTTAACCCCACATCGGAAGTGCTAATTCTGTGGGAAGAAGTTACATAGGTATTATCATAAGGTAACCAAGATATTATTCTTATGTTCAAGAGAGGTGAATTAGGATAATTATATTAAAATGGATATAGATAATCCTTTTGATATGGATGAAGAAAGGATTTTTCTGGTAAATACTCATCTTATTGTAGAGTTTATCAAATTTAAGGATCATGGGAATTATGAGAGTTAATTCCCTAAGACAAAGGTTGTTATAGGAAATCAAATAAAATGTCCAAGGTTGAATGGATAGGAATATGATATTTATACAACTGATGTAGATCATAATAATAATGTCATTATAGGTACATGATTTATTCATTTCCAAATATTGAATGTAACATTTGATTTTGGTTTTACATAATTTTTTAAATTATTAATGTTTTGTAGATATTTTTAGACAACACCTAAAAATATGATGGATGATTTTTCTATTGAAATAGAGGATGAAGACATCATTTAATCCAAATTATATAACTCCACCACAGTTAATGTTTTTGAACTGAACCTCTAAGAAAATATAATAATACTTCCTTATGTAGAGTTTAATTATATACTAGTCATTTATTGACTAACATTATATAAATCCTACATCATCAATTGGGAAAGGGATATCACCCTCCATATCTCGAGGAATCCACTATTTCTACACAGGTGTAAGTAAGAGGTCGAAACGTATTCCAAATCATCACCTAAATAGTGGATATTATTTCCTTTTAAGAATATTTATCAAGATAAATTGATTGAGACAAAAGATAATATCATTCTAGAAAACATTCCCATTGTAAGAGACTACAGAAATGTGTTCCTTGAATAATTTCTTGGTCATATTCCTATTGGAGAGGTCAATATATTAATTGATCATATTTTGGGAACTTTTCTTATATCAAAGAATCCATATATAATGGACACCATTAATTTTTATAAACTAGAGATACATTTACAATCAAATCTAAGAAAGGTGTTCATACTTTCCTATTCATCAGTGCGGTGTGCACCATTTCTCATTATCAAGAAGAAAGATGTATCAATTCACCTTTTAATTGATTATGAATAAGTAAAAAAATAAAAATAAAGAATATATACCCCTTCCATGGATAGATAAACTATTTGATGAGATACATGGGGCTAATTATTTCATTATTGTGGACCTTCAGTTAGTATATTACCAATTAATGTTTAGAAAGACATATATTCACTAGATATTCTATTGAATAAGGTATGGAAAGTACATGATCATAGTAATTCTGATTTGATTATATAATATTCCAAAATAATTCATAGAATAAATAAATAGTGTCTTTAGATATTATCAATACAAATTTGTGGTAGTATTTTTTGATTATATTAGTGTATACTTCATGATCAAGGTGGAAAATGAAGACTGTTGGAATACTATGCTAAATACATTGTGATGGGAGAAAAGTTATAAAATATATTGAAAATTAAACTTCATGATGGATTAAATTTATTATTGGGTAATTTTATCATTAATAAGGGAATATATATATATCCGACAAAGAAAAAGAAAATAAAATATTGGCTAATAACCATACTTGAACTGACACTACTCACAATTTTCTACACGAATAACTATTTGATATAGAATAATCTAATGTATGTATGGTTATAAGTATATTGGGAATGGAAATAGGAGATCATGAATAAGATAATAACCATACATGAACTGACACTACTCACAAGCTGAGATGGTTTTGTGATATATATAGATATAATTCAATGAATCGATTTGGTTGTGTATCAAGAAAATAAAAAAGTGATAGAATATGGCTCAATGTTTTTGATAATAAATGCTATGGTATACTAGATGCATGATATATAGATATAGAATGTTATATTTTCCACTAATATCTAGAGACAATACCTCTATAGCGAGAATTGTTACATTTATACTGATCAAAAGAGTCAAAACAAATATCACAACCAAGGGACTAAACATGCATTGAGTATAATAGTTTGGGAAAATCAACGATTATGATATCTCTATTTACTACCACCCTGGAATAACGACCAAGTTAAATGAATATTTTAATAGATAAAATCATGATACAATACTAATGATTTGTTTTGTGAAAGAACTCAAATTCATTGATATGATAATGTTTGATTTGTAAATCATAATGGTAGAGAATACCACCTTTCATTGCCTAATTAATTCCCAACCATATATCCAATAGAAGATCAAGTAAGTATAATGGAATGATCCATAGGTAAAAATAAGGTAAAACCTTTAGTGGAAGGGAAGATTCAAGATTATCATATCATTTATGATGGAGTGATTCAAATTAGGACATGGATTTGTGTCCCTTATAACCTTATATAATGATGTTGCTACTAGATAATGTGAATATTTCTCTTTATCCATCCTTCCTTGAAGGACCATGATGTACAATTATCATCAAGAGAACTTCTACTGGTACATTATGATGAATGATATTGCATAGTGTATCTCATAGAGTTCAGTATGTCACCAAGTTAATGTTGAGTGATATAATGGCCAAGGGATGATGCAACTATTTTCTGTACCCGCATGTAAATGGGAGAATGTCATTATGGAAATTGTTATTCATCTCCAAAAAACCAAATCCAAAAAAGAAATTATATATGGGTTATATTGGATCGAATAAAAAATACTTCCCACGTTATCATTATTCAAGAATAAATTTAACTTCATAAACACGCCACGATATATGAGAATGAATTGGTGAGGTGGCATCATGTAAATACTCGTAAATTTCATGGAAATTTTTCTCTTAATTTTCTTCTGAATTTTACACTAATGCATTTTCAGACGGCACTTGATTCCGAGGCCCAGTGTGCCTGGAATCATTTTCCGAAATTTGGCTTGAGTACGTTCAGTGAACGAACGAGCGGGTTTTTCTAACTTTTTAACCGGTGCTTGGAATCAAATTCCGAGGGCACCGATGGAATCACAGTGCCAGTTTTTTATTAGAAACGCCTCTTCCAGAGCTGTGTTTGCTCGGGTGTGGTTTTTAATTTTATGGGCTTTAAGTTAAGAAATAAAATAATGTGGTATGACAAACTTTATTTTATTTCACTTAAAGCCGCTTAAAAGACACATTAAGCTTCTTAAGCTTAGTTGAAGTGGATAGGGTGTGACCCAAAATATCCTACCCTCTTGGTAGGATATTTGTGAGGTGGGGCCCGCACGAGCCCCACTGTTTCTTTTCCGCAAAGTAACGCACCCGCGAAAACCCCTATTAAACAAAAGTCAACTGGGGCGTTTCTTAAACAATTAAACGCTCCTTTTAATTGGGCGGTTAGTTTCGTTGAAATTAATTCTATGAATTAATTTCGTTCGTTACTTATCTTTTTTCATTTGTTGGCATGTTAATAAAATAAGACCAACACTTTTCTTCTTGTGTGTTTTTCATTGAGAGGATTTGACAGAAACATTAATCCTTCATCCTCCTTCGCGAAGAACGCTAAGAACGTGAAGAACACGAACAACGCGAAGAACGCCGGCCTTTGAAGAAAGGTGGCGAAGAACGCCGAACACTATGAGATCAACAACGCGACGTCATGTTCCGCGACGCCAACGATTCTCCTCCTGAAACATTATTCTGCGACGTTCCTTCTTCCGCGACAAATCTTCGAATATCCGTTTGAGGTAGGAGTTTTCGAATCTTTTAAATTCCTTTGTAGATTTTATGCTTGACAGAGATTTAATTTGGGTAAATTAAATCTGTATGTTATCTTTACCCCTCAGAGATCATCTACATGATGCCGTATACCGTGACGACGCGACACCCTTCCGCAATGTGAAGATCCTCTTATTCTGCGACGATCAATTCCGCGAAGAACGCATGCTCAACGACTACGGCGAGGTAGGGATTTTGTTTTAATATAATATTTTATTCCCGTAGTTGATTCTTCTAAAAAAAAGATCCTGGAATCAAATTACAATTTTAATTTATTAAAATTGAATCTTTTTATGTTTTCATGTGTTGAACTTTTTCCCGATTTTTATCACCTAACGCGGAGGTTGTGGGCTAAACAAACATTTCCCGACAACCCTCCGTAATTCTTCGTTGATGCACGAAATAGAGGATGATGAGAAATGGGGCCGAAATGGCAATTTGAGGTCCTGGAAGCGAAGAATGGGACCCGGGAGGAGCTTCGGCGCAGGCGGAAGTGGAATCGGACCACCAGAGCAACTCCGGTGGCCCGTGGAACCAACCGGCGGCGCGGGTCGCCGGCGCGGCGGTGGCGGCCGACCAGACCCGCGACCGCGCGGGTCCGGTGACAGATGGGACGCAGCAAAGTCACGTATGTTGACCCAGCACAGCCCCATGCGGGGCCGCGACACTTCATCCCGTGGGGGCCAGCGCCCTGCGGTTCCTCAGCTCGGCTGAGCCGAGCCGGGCCGACCCGCTGGGCTGGGTCGCGCCCAGGCCGGGTCGGGCCGCCCTGGCCAGGCCGGGTCACGCCAAACCACGTCGGACCTGGACCTAGGTCGGTTCGACCCGGTTCGGGCCGACCCATGGGGTTTGGGTTCGGTCGGGTTGGTTCGTCCATGAAACCAACCGGGCCCTCAGAGCGGAAACGCTCATATCATGAGCTTCAGACGTCCGATTTACGTGCCGTCAACTTTGTTGAATTCGACTAAGTGAGATGGATCTTTTTGCTTACTCCACCCGAGGTTTGGACGCAGGGGGAGCATGGTCGGGTTGGTTTTGCCTTAAAAACCAACCGGGCCCCTGGGACGAAAAGGCGAATAACTCTCAGACCGGGCGTCTGATTGATGTGCCATCTACGACGTTGAGTTCCTATTGGCGATACAGAACTTTTGGATACATCAACTATGGACCCTATGTCAGCTGATGTATCAGCCTATCGGCTCGTGGAGCGGACCCTCTCGAATGAGCTTGGTGTGTGCGGGAACCCTAGAGCTGGCTGCGACTGCTATTTTGATGATGACGACTGTACATAGATCCTTAGTGGATTCGACTGCGACGATGATGAAAACAGTACGGGAATCCTCCGTGTTTTTGGCAGTGACCACTACAGTAAATCTTGGGATACGTCAACTCCGGACTACATGTCAGTTGATGCATCGACCTCTTGGCTCGTGGAGTGGACCCTCCCGGAATGAGCATCCTGTGTGCGGAAACCCTAGAGCCGGTTGAGACCTGACGACTGCTGATCGAACAACTTGGTGTGTTACAGATGACCCAGTGGGGAGCGCTTGGTTATAGAGGCAAACCCACGGCGGAGGAACGCTTGGTTGTAGCAGCAGACCCGCGATACTCAACAGAAGGAGTACCTCTTGAGGCTGTGAGGGGGAGTGCCTGGTTGTAGCGGCATACCCACGATAGAGGAGCGCTTGGTTGTAGCAGCACGGGGGAGTGCTTGTTTGTAGCCGCAGACCCACGACGGAGGAGTGCTTGGTTGTAGCGGCTGACCAATGGTACTCAACAGAAGGAGTACCTCTAGAGGCTATGAGGGGGAGCACTTGGTTGTAGCTGCAGAACCATGGTGGGAAGCGCTTGGTTGTAGCAGCAGGCCCACAGTACTCGATAGGTGGAGTACTAAAACAGTCCAAGGTGAGAGAGAAGTACTTGGTTGTAGCGGTATAACCACTGAACTTGATAGAGAAGGAGTTTCCCAATAGCTTTGGGTTCAACTTCATGATCTATCCTATGTGGGTCATTGCGGGGGTTAGTACCTACAGATCCTTTGTGTGTCCGACGGCTTAGATGAATCAATGGCTTCATCTGATCATCTCTAACGTCATTTGAAGAAGTATACCTGTGTGAGCTGAATCCTGTTTTAAATTCCTTTGTGGATTGTGTTGTGCTATCTTGTGTGGATTTACGTTTACTTTCCATTGTGGATTGTGTTGGGCTATCCTGTGTGGATTTATGTTTTTCTTTCCTGTGTGGACTGGGTTGTACTTGAGCTCGGATGATGGAGCCGAGAAAGAATTGATAACTTAGGTATATGTATGGGAATATACCTGAGAAGTGTCGGATATTACTTCGTGATTGTATCGTTCAATTGTGGTTTATCCTTTGTGGATTCTGGGAGACCTTCGGGGGTCTCGGGGTCCCTACTAAGTAGCTTATACTCACCACTGCACTGGCTATTCCCGCACTACATTATGTTGGTTGCAGACGACGGACAACATTGATCGTGGTGGAGGCTTGTAGAGCAGGACGGTACCTGGAGGTGGACCACTGGGTGGGACGTACTCGGAGTGGTCTGCTGGACCCAAGGAGCAGTGGAGGCTATCTGTACCCACCCTTCAGGTGGGACGTCCAGTGGTCAGCTCGATGTTCCAGCTTTACTTTTCAGTTGTTGTTTTCCCATTCGAGTTGTACTTTACATTCAGTTTGGGTTTGTATTCTGGCCCACTTACTTTCCGTACTTACTGTTGTACCAGTTTTTACTTAGTGTTTATTTTTTCCGCTTTCTTACTCTGTGGTGCTTGTTTACTTTACAAAGGCAATGCCTTCCCTTTACTGGGATTTACGCCTTGGTGCTAGTCGCCAGCCCTTGGCCTATGTAAGGCGGGCTTGGGGTAGTCATGGCACGAGCCCTAATGACAGGTCGTGACAAATTGGTATCAGAGGAGTTCGGTTCTACTACAGACTCTAATCTTTTCTATGTTAAGAAATATTGTTAAGCGTATTGAGTGTGGTTATTAGTCCAGGGAGCCCAGTGTTGGTGCGGCGGCCGACGTATCTGTACACCAAGACCCTGACTTCTGATTTCCGACTTAATGCAGGAAACCATTGATAGGATGTGTGTTTTGAGTTTTCTTTGTGATTACTTTGTATCAGCTCACCAAGTATATTGTTCTGACCGTGGCACACCTGTTTCCTTTTAGGATGGCCCCACGATGACAGCCATCTAGGGTTCCGAGAGTTGTACGTGATTACAACCTACTGAGCGACGAGGCCTCGGTACAGGGCCCTTTGACAGCAGAGGCATTGGCGGTACCTCTACCCACCGAGTCACCGATTCTTCTAGCCCCAGACGCTGACGATGCACGTCGCCTTAGTGCGCTGCATGAGTTCCGGCACCAGCGACGGCCCAGGTTCCGTGGGGAGACGGACGCCCAGCCAGCCGAGGACTGGCTGGAGGCGGTTGTACGAGTTTTCCGGTTAGTGAGGACACCAGCAGGCCTTATGGTGGTCCTTGCAGCGAGCCTCCTGCATGCGGAAGCAGACAGATGGTGGAGCTTGATGCTCCAGGTGCACGACGCGTCATCACTTCTTTAGATTGACATTGAGAGCCTTTTTCGCTCCGAGTTTGTCCCCGCCACCCTTCGAGCGGTGCGCATCCAGGAGCTACTACAGCTGCGGCAGGGCAGCATGACAGTAGCCCAGTACGCGGCGAGATTTACCGATCTCTCACGTTATTCCACGGACATGGTACGGGACCCATTATTCAGGGCCCGAACCTTCGAGCAGGGGCTCAGGAGAGAGATCAGAGCTTCAGTTGTTTCTCACAGCATTCTGACACAGACATTAGTGTTGGAGCGAGCCCTCTTAGTGGAGATTTTCCTTGCTGAGCAGTCTCCAGCAGCTGGACCCACCACTAGCCTGCATGCGGAAGAGTCTTCTGCAGCAGGAAATAGACAGATGACGCAGGGTTCCAAGAGGACTATACCTACAGGTAGTTGACAGCCTGACTCAGGATCGTTTGTGTGAGGCACTCGATGTGGAAAACGACTTACCATGAGCGGGGCAGTGTTACTCCTGTGGTGGGATTGGTCACATGGCTCGTGATTTTCCGACCCGCCATACAGATGACCGGTAGGTGAACGAAAGACCCCCCATGAAGAGGAAGAGTTTCGATCTGGTCGGGCCGCAAGGAGCAGGAGGCCATGGCAGGGGAGCTGGTCGTGCAGCTAGATGTGGATGATGCTTCGGGGTGTTGCCACCACCACCACCAGGAGGTCCACCCCGGCCGCAGGGGACAGGAGGACATGGGAGAGCTCAGCTTCAGGTAGTTGAGTCCTACAATCATGGAGCTCCGAGAGCATAAGGACAGGAGCGGGACTAGCTCCAGACCTGGAGACTTTTGTTTTTGTTGCTTCTAGCGTTGTTGATGTTTGTTTGTAGATGTTTTGTGTCTTTGTACTTTGAGTTGTGGTAATAAAAGACACTTTTCTTGTGGCGTTTACCTTCTTGTCCTCTCTTTTAGTTGTTACTAAGAGGTTCGGGTTTAAAAACCATTGACTTGACCCTCACTTTGAGATACCTACTGGTGGAGACCCAGTGACCACACACTGATTCCGACAGTGTGACTCAACCCTTGGAGGTGAGAGTAATAGTTGGATCTCTTGGTAGTAGCGTCGAGGCCTTACGATGTCATCCTTGGTATGGTATAGTATCATCCATGTCAGGATTGACTGTATTAGGCGAAGAACATGGTTCATCCATGGGATGAGACTGGGTTTCGCTTATCTGTAAATAAGAAATCTCTGCAGCTCTTGTAGGACCAGAAAGGTTAAAGTCATCCAAGAGCGGGTGAGGACAAACTCAGAGCCGGAAAAAGTCTTGTGCTGACAGAAGGTGGAGGCCACTGGAGATCGAGGATGGCGACCACATCTTCTAGCGTGTCTCACCTCGACGTAGATTACAGATTTTTGGCCGAGGCGGCAAGTCATATCCATGCTTCATCGGACCTTTCCAGGTCCTCAGAAGGATTGGAGAGGTGGCTTATCGCCTAGCTCTACCACCTCAGTTGCACCAGTTGCACGACGTCTTCCACATATCTCAGCTGAGGAGATACGTGAACGACCCGACACACATATTCAACCATGGGGAGATGGACGATGATGATGGGGCGACCTTAGCGGAGGTCTCGGTGGAGATCAAGGATCGACAAGAACGGGTCCTATGTGGACGATTGATTCCTCTTGTGCGTATCCGATGGTAGCAGGGGAACCTCTAGGAGAGCACTTGGGATCGGGAGGCTCGGATGTGTACTCAGTACAGCCTTTGTATCCATAAGTTTGTGGTGAAGATTTACGGGGACGTAAAGCCCTGTGGTGGGAGTAATGTAAAGACCCGTAAATTTCAAGGAAATTTTTCTCTTAATTTTCTTTGGATTTTACAAGAACGTAGTTTCAGATGGAACCTAATTTCGAGGCCCTGTGTGCCCGGAATCATTTTTCGAAGTTTGGCTCGGGTACGTTCAGTGAACGAACGAGTGGGTTTTTCTATGTTTTGAACCGGTGCTCGGAATCGAATTTCGAGGGCACCGATGGAATCATAGCGCCAGTGTTTGCTTAGAAATGCCTCTTCTGGAGTTGCGTTTGCTCAGGTGTGGTTTTTAATTTTTTGGGCTTTAAGTTAAGAAATAAAATAACGTGGTACGACAAACATTATTTTATTTCACTTAAAGCCGCTCAAAAGCCACTTTAAGTTGCTTAAGCTTAGTCAAAGAGGATAGGGTGCAACCCAAAATATCGTACCCTCTTGGTAGGATATTGGTGAGGTGGGGCCCACACAAGCCCCTCCATTTCTTTTCCGCTATGTAACGCACCTGCGAAAACCCCTATTAAACGAAAGTCAACTAGGGCGTTGCATAAACAATTAAACGCTCCTTTTAATTGGTCGGTCAGTTTCATCGAAATTAATTCTATGAATTAATTTCATTTGTTACATATCTTTTTTCGTTTGTTGGCATGTTAATAAAATAAGACCATCACTTTTCTTCTTGAGTGTTGTTCGTTGAGAGGATTTGACAGAAACCTTAATCCTTTATCCTCCTTCGTGAAGAATGCGAAGAACGCGAAGAACACGAAGAATGCGAAGAACGCCGGCCTTCAACGAAAGGCGACGAAGAACGCCGAACCCTCGGAGATCGACGACGCGACGCCGTGTTCCGTGACGCCAACGATTTCCCTCCTGCAACGTTCTTCTACGACGTTCCATCTTCCGCGACAAATCTTCGAATATCCGTTTGAGGTAGGAGTTTTCGAATCTTTTAAATTACTTTGTGAATTCTATTCTTGACATGGATTTAAATTGTGTAAATTAAATTTGTTTATTATCTTTACCCCTCGGAGATCGTCGACGCGACGCCGTATACCGCGATGACGCGACGCCCTTCCGCGACGCGAAGATCCTCTTCTTCCGCGATGATCAATTCCGCGAAGAACGCATGCTCGACGACTACGGCGAGGTAGGGATTTTGTTTGAAAATAATAGTTTATTACCGTAGTATATTCTTTCTAAAATAATGAGCCCGGGATCAAAGTACAATTTTAATTTATTAAAATTGTATCTTGTTATGTTTTCATGTGTTGAACTTTTTCCCGATTGTTATCACCTATCGCGGAGGGTGAGGGCCAAACAATCACGGCCCGACAACCCTCCACAGTTCTTTGTTGATGCAAGAAACGGAGGACGATGAAAAACGGGGCCGAAATGCCGATTTGAGGTCCTGGCAGTGATGAATGGTACCCGGGAGGAGCTTCAGCACAGGCGGAAGTGGAATCGGACCACCAGAGCAACTCCGGTGGCCCGCGGAACCCGCCTGCAGCGCGGGTCGCCAGCGCGGCGGCTGCAGACGACAAGACCTGTGACCGCGCGGGTCCGGTGACACACGGGATGCGGCAAAGTTGCATCTGTTGACCCAGCGCGGCCCCACGCGGGGCCGCGACACTTCATCCCACGGGGGCCAGCGCCCCGTGGTTCCTCCGCCCGGCCGGGCCGCGCCGGGCCGACCCGCCGGGCCGGCTCGGGCCAAACCGGGTCAGACCCGGACCCAGGTCGGGTCGACCCGGTTCGGGCCGACCCAGGGGGGTTGGGCCGGGTCGGTCCGGGCCCAGACCCCCCATTTCCGGACTCTTTTCTTTCTTTCGCTCATAACATGAGTTACAGGCCTCCGAACGACGCGCAGTCAGCGGCGATGCGATCCTTGGATCGAGACAGTCATTTTGGTATATTTCACTCAAGGTTTCAGAATACTTTGGGTTTGGCCGGGTTGGTTCGTCCATGAAACCAACCAGGCCCTCGGAGCGGAGACGCTCATATCTTGAGCTTCAGACGTCCGATTGACGTGCCGTCGACTTTGTTGAATTCCTCTAAGTGAGACGGATCTTTTGGCATACTCCGCCAGAGGATTGGACGCACAGGGAGCATGGTAGGGTTGGTTTTGCATTAAAACCCAATCGGGCCCCTGGGACAAAAAAGACAATAACTCTCACACCGGGCGTCCGATTGACGCGCCGTCTGCGACGTTGAGTTCCTATTGGCGATACAGAACATTTGGATACATTAACTCTGGACCATGTGTCATTTGATGTATAAGCCTCTCGGCTCATGGAGCGGACCCTCCCGAACGAGCATGCTGTGTGTGGGAACCCTAGAGCTGGTTGTGACTGCTACTATGACGACGACGACTATACAGAGATCTTCAGTGGATTCGACTGCGACGATGATTAAAACAGTACGAGAATACTCCGTGTTTTCAGCAGTGACCACTATGGTACATCTTGGGATACGTCAACTCCGGACTACATGTCACTTGATGCATTGACCTCTTGGCTCGTGATGTGGACCCTCCCGGAACGAGCTTGCTGTGTGTGGAAACCCTAGAGTCGTATGAGACTTGACGACTGCTGATCGAACAACTCGGTGTGTTACGGATGGCCCAGTGGGGAGCGCTTGGTTGTAGCGGCAGATCCACGACAGAGGAGCGCTTGGTTGTAGCGGCAGACCCGCGGTACTCAACAGAAGGAGTGCCTCTGGAGGCTATGAGGGGGAGCGTTTGGTTGTAGCGGAAGACCCACGACGGAGGAGCGCTTGGTAGTAGTAGCACGAGGGAGCTCTTGGTTGTAGAGGCAAACCCACGACGGAGGAGCGCTTGGTTGTAGCGGCTGACCCGTGGCACTCAATAGAAGGAGTACCTCTAGAGGCTATGAGGGGGAGCGCTTGGTTGTAGCAGTAGACCCATGGTGGGAAGCGCTTAGTTGTAGTAGCAGGCCCACAGTACTCGATAGGTGGAGTACTACAGCAGTCCAAAGGTGAGAGAGAAGCGCTTGGTTGTAGAGGCATAACCACTGTACTTGATGGAGAAGGAGTTTCCCAATAGCTTTGGGTTGAACTTCATGATCTATCCTATGTGGGTCATTGCGGGGGTTAGTACCTACAGATCCATTGTGGGTCCGATGGCTTAGATGAATCAGTGGATTCATCTGATCATATCTAACGTCATTTGAAGAAGTATACCTGTGGGAGCTGAATCCTGTTTTACTTTCCTGTGTGGATTGTTTTGTGCTATCCTCTATGGATTTATGTTTACTTTCCTTTGTGGATTGTGTTGTGCTATCCTGTGTGGATTTACGTTTTTCTTTCCTGTGTGGACTGGGTTGTACTTGAGCTCGGATGTTGGAGCCGAGCGAGAATTGATGACTTAGGTATATGTATGGGCATATACCTTAGCAGTGTCGGATGTTACTTCGGGATTGTATCTTTCCTTTGTGGTTTATCCTTTGGGGATTCTAGGAGACCTTCGGGGGTCTCGGGGTCCCTACTGTGTAGCTTATACTCACCCCTGCACGGGATATGCCCGCAATACGTTGTGTTGGTTGCAGACGACGGACAACGTTGATCGTGGTGGAGGCTTGCAGAGAAGGACGGTACATGGAGGTGGACCATTGGGTGGGACGTACTCGGAGTGGTCGACTGGACCCGAGGAGCAGTGGAGGCTGTATGTACCCACCCTTCAGGTGGGACTTCCAGTGGTCAGCTCGACGTTGCAGCTTTACTTTTCAGTTGTTGTTTTCTCTTTCAAGTTGTACTTTACTTTCAGTTTGGGTTTGTATTCTGGCCAACTTACTTTCCACACTTACTGTTGTACCAGATTTTACTTAGTGTTTACTTTTTCCGCTTGCTTACTCTATGGTGCTTGTTTACTTTACAAAGGCAATTCCTTCCCTTTATCGGGATTTACGCCTTGGTGCTAGTCGCCATCCCCTGGTCTATGGAAGGCGGGCTTCGGGTAGTCACGGCACGGGCCCCAAGGACGGGTCGTGACACATCAGGATCCCCTTTAGATCACCTATTCTCTTGATTCATGGTTCTTAATGAAATTATTTAGAATTCTTCAACATTATTTTTTGTACTAAATTGAATTTTATTACGTCCTATCTTAACAATATTTATGGTCATTCATAAAGTATATTAAGAGCTCTAGGATATGTTGGGATCCTTTTTAATGTCACACTGTGTAGAATGGGATTAGCATCTTCTATTGGGTTTGTTCTCATAGAAAAATAGCTTCCAATAGAGTATTCAAATGGTTCCATATAATTATTTTTATTTGAAGTGATATAGAACTCCTACATTTTGGGATTTATGTGCATAATAAAATCTATTTGGACCTAATCTTGTGGAAGAGATGAACGAGAAGTTTCAATCCGGCTGACAACATATAAAATTATCTCATAGTTTAAAAATAGCTATATTTTAACCCAACGAATGGAAATAGATCTTCTTTTTAGAGTAAATGCCTACATTTGAATTTCATAATGAAAGAGAGTCATGTGGGTTGGAACGAATGGATAGATTACCCAAATTTATATTTTCCCCATTGAGATCATTGATCTCATAAGAGTAGTGGCCTATTTTATTTTAGAACTAAAAAACACAGTTAATGTTCATGATGTATTCCATGTATCTCCTCTAAGAATGTATATAACTATCCTCTCACATAAACATAATTTAGAGGTGATAATACTGTAGAATGATCTATCTTATGAAGAGAAGACAATAATGTTCTTAGACCAAAGAGGAAATTTTATACAAAAAAAGACAACGCAACTTATAAAATTGTTTTGAAGGATCCATAAGAATTAAGTGGTGATGTGTGACCTAAAGGGAGAAATGAAGCGGAGATACACTCACCTCTTTTCATTCCATTAGTAAAATGAATTTTTGAAGTTGAATTTTAAAAAGGGGGAGGAATGTAATGACCAAAAAAATATATCAATGGAATTACCCTTCTAATTTTTTTGTATTTAAAACAAATACTATAATTAGAAACAAAAAAACATTATTATTTTAAATGAAGAATCAAATAAATGTTACTTATTTAAATTAGAAATCTTTTAATTATGGAAGAATATCATGAATGTCATAATAGTAATATGATTTTTATGAATTCTAACCTTGAAAATTTAATAATGAACTCACTTATGATGGTATAAATAAAATTTATGGATTAAATTAATGAAAATGTGATATATTTATATCATGGTATAAGTAAATAAATGTTTTCAAAATAATCATTTATGTGTATTAAATTTTAGGTGAAGTAAATATTTATTCAAAATTTTATAATTAGTATAATTATTTATAAAATAATATAATTTCTTAATATAAGATAATAGATTTATATTTTGTTTTCTTATAATTATTATGAAATTTTACTGGACCATAATTAATTTTTCAATGTGACAAAAAATCAGTTATAATATTAAAAGTTGTATTTATCAAAAAAATATTAATTTAACTGAAAAAACAATTTTTTAATATTTAGAAAATTATTCTCATGAAATGAAGTCCACTATTTTAAATATACTTGTAAATCAGGGTTAGGTTACATGTTTTTTAATCTCCTAAAATAATTGTTTTTTGGTCCGTAGTGACATATAGTAAATTATGGTATTTAACAAATAGATGAACTAATAAGTCATGGATGATGTATATATATGGTATTTACACATCATTTCAAACACCCCTATGCTTTTAAATATCTTTATTCATACTAATCAACGCTAGTTATAGTTCTCATCCATAATATTATACAATTGAATAAAATAAATCAAAAAACCCATCTCTTCCCACTATAATTACTACATCTCACCACACCATCTCATCAAACATTCTAAGGCTTGAATCAAGTTTATATTCATCAAAATTACCATCCCAAAACTACTAACCATTTTTAAGAGATTATTATTTCAAAAAAAAATCAAAGCTATGTGCCTTGACAAGGTTTTCAAGGAGACAATATTCAAGAGGAAAAATCCTCCACCTAGCTATTTTAAATTCTTTCATTCTAATATGTAACATTTCCTCCATTATTCAATGTTACGTGATAATTAATGTATAATATATATATATATATATATTTATTTATTTTAGTTTTTGAATTTATTATCCTTCATAAAATAACTTCCCTTCACGTTTTATTATAAAAATGAAAACATCATCTCTTGGGTATCAATTCAATGATTTCATTCATGGTGATTTTTTCCATTACCGCCTTGAAGGATATTGATAAAACCATTATTATTGTCAAATTATATTGAAAAAAATATTATATATTATTTTATTATGTTATCTATTTTATATATGAATAATTTTAAATAATAAAACAAACCACTACATGATGATTGAAAAGCTGACAAATTAAACTAAATTATTATCGTTGACATTCTATCTCCTTAATAATACTCATACAATAAAAATATGAAACATCGTACCATTAGAAATTATTTATAGTAATCAATAAAATATAAATATTATATTTGTTTTTTCCCACTAGACCAGAACACATCTAATTAAAATCAATGGATCTTATTATAAATTCATGAAATGAACACTCTAGGAACAGAAACTTTAAAAATTATAACTCAACAAAATTACCATAAATAATCTCAATAAAATTATAAAAAAATCCATAAAAAGTTGTTTATGCTTAGAATTAATTAATTAATGGATATTATTTTTTTGTTTAGGACATTTATTGAGTGTTCATAGCACATTTACACATAAAGTAAGGGGTCTCTTTGAACCTCCATTTTTCCATTGGGTTACACTTTCGTTCCCTTTACACTAATGCTTATATTAATTATTCATATGTAAATATTCTTAATACTATGTATATGTTCTAGAATCGAATATCGTTGTCAATTAAACCTTTTTTGATAGGAAAATACATATTTTTGATGGTTCCCTTTTCAATTCACCATGATAAGAAAACCTGATTAAAAGGAACACATTAATTTCATATCCATTTTATAGAAAACTCTATAATCTATTTTAATCAAAAATTATTTTTATAAACTCAAAATATTTATAAGGAAAAAACTATCTTATTTAATTTCTATTTTTATACAGTCTAATATACCTTTCTCCACTTTAAATATGCATTAATATCTCCCTTAAACCGCACAAATGTGGCTCATTTCTAATTATTCTTAATAATTTATTATATGTTTTCACTTCAATTGATCATTATTTATAATTTTATATCTCTATTTTCCATTATGAATATCAATGTATTATTTTAATCTATTATTTCATATACACCATTGGGATACACTAATTAGTTATGACTGATGGCATGATTATGATACCCATTTCCTTCTTTGGGCATCCCTTATGTTTATTAATTGGGTTTGATTATTCAATTTGAAAACATATTCATGAAATTTATATGATAGTTGGTGCTAGATATAAATCTAATAAATTGTGTAATTTTATGTCTCGTGATACATAATATAAGGGGTTATAAACTAAACATAATCTATTAAGGTACATTGTCGTCCATGTGATATAGTCTGGGAAGCTATCCTTGATTATTTTTTAAAACAGGTTGAAAGTCAATTAAAAATTAAAATATTAGAATGATCATATGATTCAATATTCAATGAGATATTATTCCCTGTGATTACTCATTTTCCATTCCATTTTGTTCCATCATTTTATTCTTTCTAACTCATGTTCTAATATTTATTCCATTGTTTATTCCCCTGCAATAAATTTTAGATCGTCCTATTATTCACTTATTGCCCATGTTATCTTTGGTATACATTGGAGTTTGATGGATTTTAGGATATAATTATATATGAAAAATGTAAATATGTTTTATTAGTTTCATTTTTTTTGTTTTATGTACAAAATATTCCCAATATACAAGAATTTATGATCCTTGGATTTAATTTTTTTTATTAATAATGATTCAAATAATATAATAATTTGTGTGATAATTTAGGTTTACTATACCAATGATAATATTTTTTATGACCAATATATACATATTATTTTTAAATCATGATAAATTCTCATTGGGGTATTAGTAGGTTATTTATGGGAAATATCCTCTCAAGAAAATGGTATTCCCTAAACGATGAGTCTAAAATTTCATAGAGAGTCTATAATGTCATGGTGTTAGTGAAATAGTGAGTCTAAAATGTCACATTTTCACAGAAAAGATGAGTATATAGTGTCACAACATCCCAGAAACGGTGCATTTACAGTGTCACAGTGTCACAGAAACGATGAGTCTAGAGTGTCACAATTTCACAGAAACTGTGTCATTGAAAAGGTGAGTCTATTGTGTTTCTTGTCCAGTGAGATTACAATGTTTCTAGAATGTTGAGTCTATAATGTTCCTATACCGGTGAGTCTATAGTGTTTCCAGAACAGTTTTATTTTTCCTTTTCCGAATTTTTAGATTTTTCTAGTTTCACTTATTTAATGTTTTCTTTTACTTTAAACACATTCAAGGACATTTATTAATGTATTTAAAGATGATTCAAAGACCATAATTCATATATTAAATTTTCAATAGTTTGGTATGCCTTTACATGTTCAAACCATGTGGTTCAATGAAAACCTCTTCTAATAGAAAATCCAACACATCTTAAACCACTACTCTGTTAAATATTCTAATGGGGTGAGATATCTTCCTCCTTTATTCTTCCCCCAAGTTATCAGGTGCGATATTATCTATCCTTTCCTTATTTACCATAGGATTTATGCATTCAAAATTTCCTATTTGGATTGTTCCCCTTGAATTTTTTCATGTTGTAAATGTGCCCCCTATTTCGGTGAAATGATGTTGTATCAATCAATCATTGATATAAGGTATGATAAATCATAATTATTTTGGGTTTATCACATTTTATTAATCATTTACTTATTTTTGAATGTTATCCCCATTTTTTTAATGAACTTTTCTTTAGTGTTGGCTAGTGTGGTGGTGTCTCTTCATCCTCTGGTGGATGTAATCATCCAAGAGAGGTGACTGTGATCTTTTTTGTTATTCTGTTCTCATTCAAAGTGAATTAAAAACATTTTATAGTAGGGGATTAATTTTTTATTTTTTCATTTATGTGAAATTATATTGTTATCATGTTTTTCCAACTAGGTCATAATGGATTTGTCATAATAAATATTTTAACCAGATTAATAAATTGATATCTGTCCTGTGTTATGTCCTTTTGTTTTTCTAGATAGTGATATTTCAAGGTTTTACTTATTTATATTTTTGTTCTTAATTGAAATTGGTAAATAACTTAATGCTAGAATTAATTGATAATTATTTGGATAAATATTAGTAGGGTTGTAAAAGAATTTTGTTGTTTTTTTTTGTACTTTCATGTTAATCAAATTGATGTAGTAAGCTTTCTTAATAAAATTTTTATAGCTATTATAGCTTGCTATTTTGGATACCCATTTTTTTAAACTATAAATAATAAATAGGTTAATTCTAGATGTTTTAAAATTTTGTCTTTTTTATTCAAAGATAAGGCCTCATTGGGTTATAAGATACCCACTTCCTTGTAAAGGCCATGGACCTTATTTTGCGAGTGGTAAGAGATCATTGTGTTTGAAGGTTGGATGCCTTTTTAAGAGAAAAGAG
Organism: Viscum album; assembly: GCA_963277665.1. NCBI lineage: Eukaryota > Viridiplantae > Streptophyta > Magnoliopsida > Santalales > Viscaceae > Viscum > Viscum album. Next base: position 1,173,424,677 of record OY728140.1, on the reverse strand, counting down.
ACCAATTAATATGATTTTTATTTTCCTCTTACATGTGTTGTGATGTTACCCTTGATGACTGTTGTGATATGTGGGTGTATGTATCCAATTGGTTGGGTCAATATTTAACACATAGAGTGGCAAGATGAATTCGTTTATGCATGTAGGTGTCAGGGAGGACACCAAGGATGATGAGATGGGTGTGATGTGACTGTTTTTATGCATTATGATTCTTGTTGTTTGATTATCTTCTTTATATTACCCACTACCTAAAGCATATTTTTTTCTTACCCACCTTCCCAAAGGGGTGAAGATGAACAGGGTATTCCCCGTGTTTTCTGTTTTTAGCTTCTAGAGGGAGGATGGTTTTATCCTCTTGCTATAGGTGGCATAGACATAATGGGTAGTTCATATACTCACCATGTTGATCCCCTTGTGTTTAGTAGATTAGAATGTATTTTTGGGTTACATAAGAAAATAGGAATGTAATAATGTTGTAAATAAAATATTGAATAAATGATGTTAACCCAGGGGGATGGAGCTTTTTGTGACACAATTCTTAGGATAAAATTTAAATAAAAAGGGGACTCTAGGTGTGGTTCTCATGCAATAAAATTTCGAATTGTTATTGGTTTATTAATTTTTATAGAATTAATTAACATTAAGTGAAACTAATAAAATGGAAATGAAGCAATATAATATTTCCATTTAAATGGTTGTGTGCCTATAAGATACATATTCTTAGAGTTTCTGGCTGAGAATTCGAGAGATATTAGTTGGAGTTTAGTCTAAGACTAGGTTATTCCCATAGTGTGGTTATTTTCTATAATATATTCTACAATTTTCTTGTTTCTATATGCTACTCTACCCCATCCGTTAGGGAAACTGGAACCCTAGGGATTCTTAACATTGGGTGGTGTTTTCACAACATTCTGGTGGGACGATGGTTTTTTTACTCCCCCCTTTGGCCCCACTCACTTCACTAGGTAGTTACTCATGCTGGACGGTACAATGGTTAGTTTTGCCCATATATGTTTATAGAGGGATATAATGGATTATGGTTATTCACACACATATATTCTATATATATTTTTATATGGAATACAATAGGTGTAACATGAATAGGTTATGATGGCTTGAGGATCCTTACTCGGTGTACGAGCTATATGGATTGATTTTTAATACCTGACGTATGATACATGTTATGAGAGTTGTGGTGCCTCCCATAAACTACCTGGATAATTTTCTTATGTGGATGTGGTTGTTTTGTTGAATGAGTTTCATGTTGTTGTGTTTTTCCCACGTGTATGTTGGAAAATCTTTTTTGAGAGGGATTCTTAGGACGTCAGACGTTGGGGAAAAGCGGAAAACCAGTGGGGAAGAAGTATTTGTGTACACCTGATATTATATTTTTATATTATATACTCTTCTATGTGATACTTAGTGAAAGTATCCATAGTGAGGTTGTCAACTTTGTATACCTGTTTAGTTGTCTTGTTAGTTTCACTTGTTGTTCAATGTACTTTTGAATGCTTTATTTACTTTTTCACAAGAGGATCCATGGAGAATCCTACTGATTATACTATTATACTCATTATATGTATATATAAACTGTTTTTCTAGTCACTTGGAGTAGGTTGGAGATCAATCCAGTTACTACTAGCGTGTGGTTGGATGAGCTGTTCGAGCTTCATGGACACTATTGTTTTTAATTTCCTTTGGTTCTTGCAGTTTCCCATTCTATTGTAGTTGTTTTTTCAGGACATTACATATGTGTATGTGGGATTTCTTTTATATTTCAGTCTGAGTTGGAGATGGTTCGTTTCTTTATTATCTAAATCTTTCATATGTGTTCTTTTATAGGGTAATGCCTCTCATTTATGTTTTTATTATACCCTCGATGTTAGTTGGCATACTGGGGCCTACTGGAGGTGGGAAAATGGGTTCATTATCTCCCCAATCACATTGTAGTACCAGGAGGGGAACACCTTGTGCGGAGGTGGTCATGATAGAGTTGTATCAGAGCTTTGGTTGAGGGATTGGATGGAGTTTTGTGTTATTCACAGGTGAGATTTCATGGTTTGGTAGGGCAATGGTTTTAGTTAAGTTTTTCAAGGTATGTAAACACTAGATATTGAATGAGATAAAGGCATTAAGGGCCCCTTGTTATCTGATTCATGAATCTTTATGTTTACAATGGTTACTAAATGAGGTAATTCTAGTTGTAGGGTAGAAACTTAAGAAAGGACCATGAAATATTCTTCTTTCATCCTATGTATGAATAGATAGATCATGGTATATGTTAACCAAAAATTATTTAAAGAAAACAATTAATTAATTATTGTTATGTCTTCCATATTCCAGGTTTAGGAGCTCTAACTATTTGTTATTATATACGTAGGGATCCAGGTCTATGTCTTCATCTGGTTCACGCAGATGTTATCTTTCAATATGTTCAAGTAGATCTTTGTATGGTAGAGGATGACGATGAAAACACTTAGAGGAGGAATATCTAAGAGTTTCAGTTCCAAAGTCAGCAGATGTACAAGGGTACCATTTCAGATGCAACCATAGAAGACTGGATGGGGGATGTCATGTTAGGCTTCCATCTGATCCATTCACTGATGGATAACTCGAGGTCTTTAGTTGTGACGTTTTTGTGTGGACCAATGAGGAAGTGGTGGTTCTTGTAACTTAGGGATCACGAGGAGTCATCGATCTCATGGGAGGAATTTTGAGAAATGATTAAAGTTGACTTTCATTCATTGATTGTGAAGGTATCTAGTCACTAGGATGTTATTAGTCTTTGACAGGGGAGAACAGTGTGTGATATTTTGTAATCTATTTTAGGAACCTATTATGATATGTTATGGACCTAATTCCAGATGGGGATTCCAGTGTGAGGCATTTTGAAGAGGGCTTGCATCTATAGATCCTACACCAGGTAAACCCATCTATGCTGAAGTCATATCTTGAGGTGCTGGTAAGGGAAAAGGTTTTTAATATAACTTTGTCCCAAACATTATCATCATGATAGGAGAGTCATAATGATTCCTTATGATGTAGAGTGGTGTTCTAGAGTTCTCGGTTTTCATGACAGAAGAGTTTTAGTTCAGTCGGGGGTAGTTCATAGCACTCACCATCTCGTTTATTTGGGGCAGTGGATGTTAGGTCAATTCCAAGGGGTCAAGATCTTTTGTTGTTGTTTAGGATGAAGTCATCAGTATTGAGAGTTCCCAACATTTCACAGTAGTCATCATGCACCTGGTGTTATGCTCTGGGTTCCTCTGTTGAGCCTCTTCCAGCCGAGGCAGCAGTAGCTGGTTACACTAGCTTTGGATCAGCAGAGAGAAGATGGGGTAGGAAGAAAACAGCCCTGTGTTGCTCCTCGACCATTGAGGGAAGTGTGTGGCCATTTTGGTGGTCATAATTAGGGCCAGAGATGTCGTGGAGGAGATTATAGTTAGTATCAATCTTTAACGTTGCCAGCACCAGGCAAGCTAGATGTCATTCGAGGTACACTTTTATTTTTTCTACTTGGGTTTTTCCATATTTATTCAGGAGTTAAAGACTCCTGCATATCACCTACCCTTTTCCATGATTTGGTAATTGATGTAGAGAGGCTTCCAGTTCCCTTGGAATTAACTATGCCAGTTGGAGGTCGATCTTACTTGATTAATGTTTTTAGAGACTGTGTGCTAATGTTGAGGAATCCCCGCTCTTAAGGATGTTTACAATGATTACAGATAAAACAATATGATTTGATCCTTATAATGGATTGTTTGTATTTATCAGAATCTATAGTGGATTTCTTTAGGAGGCAGGTCGTGTTCTTTAATACTGATGGAGAGGCAGAACAGTTTATTGGTGAGCATGACCTTTAGATGAGTCTGAAGTGTGTTCTATCCTTTTCATCTTTGATGGCTACACTAATTCTAATTGCTTTAGAGGTTTAGTAGTTGTTTTTCCCACGGCTATAGAGGATTACCATGATGTCTTCTCAGAATAGGTTGTAGCACTACCCCCACGACGGGAGATCTAGTTTGGGATCGATCTACAACAAGAAGAATCTACTATCTCTATGTCTCGGTATAGTATTTCACCTTTGATGTTGTGAGTGTTGCATAGAGATATCAATGGTCTACTGTAGCGTGGTTTGTTCGTCCATGTGTGTCACTATGTGGTGCACCCGTTTTTTTTGTAAATAAGGCTAATGGTAGTTTTTGGTTGTGTGTTGACTATCATCGTTTGAACAAATTGGTAGTGAATAATCATGATAATCTTATACGGATTGATGATTTATTCAATCAACTGAAGGGTTAAAGTAAGTTCTATTATATCAACCTATATTCATGATATAATCAGGTGTGTGCGAAGGATTAGGAAATCCCAAAGACTAATTTCCATTGTCGTCATGGTCATTAAGAGTTCATTGTATTTTCATTCGGTGTGATGAATAATCCATTTGTGTTTATGAGATTGATAAATGATATGTTCCATGATTTCTTGGATAAGTTCATCGTGGTTTTCATCGATTACGTCTTTGTGTACTCCACATCTGAGGAGGAGAATAAAGAGCATCTGCACACCATTTTGGGAGTTCTTCGTAAAAAACATTTGTTTGGGATGTTTTAGATGTTTCGGTTTTGGGATGGATATGCATGTTTCTTAGGGAACATTTTGTCCCATATAAGAGTATCTATGGATCCATAAATGATAGAAGAATGTTGTATTGGGAAGCTCGTACAACAGTGGAAGAGGTTTCATGTTTACTTGGTCCCATAGTCTATAATAAGACGATCGTAGCTGATTTCTCTAAGGATTGAACTCCTCTAGTAGTATTGAATAGGAAGGATCTAGTGTTCTTTTAGAAAGATTAGTTTCAGGAATCTTTTGAGTATCTAAATTAAATGTTGGTAAGTGCTTCATTTCATCGTCTTCCAACAGAGGGAGTTCACGTGGATGTTTTCTGTGATGCATTGCATCTGTAGTTATGCTATGTTTTGATGTTCTAGATATTAGTCGGTTCATACGGGTCTTGGCAGTTGCGTCCCCATGAACGTAACTATTCCACCCACGAACATGAGTTGTCGGTAGTGGTGTTTTCTCTGGATTTATACATACATTATCATATTAGAGTGAGATTTGTGGTTTTCACCTATCATAATAGACTGAGGTTTTTTTTCTCTCATGTGAGTTAAACTTTCAATAGTGTCGATGGATATAGGTATTACAGGAATACAGAATTGAAATATAGTATACACCTGGGATGGGGAATTTTGTAACTGATGCACTGAGTTGGAAGTCACCTAGTGATGTAGTAAATGTATCTATTGAATTTTATAGTTTAATGGAAGAGGTTTCATCATTACATATCGATATGGGAGAAGATTGGGGCATAGGATTTGTTTTTCAGATGATAGGGCTGTCATTTCTGGTGCATCATGTGGATGATTCACATTTGGGGGATCTAGAGGTGGTGGTATGGAGAGACTATGTTTTTTGGGGTGAGTCCCCTAATGGTTGGTCTAAGGATGAACAACACACTGTGTTGTATCATGGAACAAATTTTCTCTCTTTGGAAATGCGTGAGATAGTTCTCAGAGAGTTACAAAGTTCCCCTTTAGTGGTTCATCCTACTATGAAAAAGATGTACCAAGGATTTAAGAGTCAGTTTTGATGGAATTGGATGAAGAATGTAGATGTAGAGTTTGTGTCTGGATATTTTGTCTTCTAGAAGGTGAATTGCAAACATCGTGTCCCCTGTAATTTACTCCAGGCATTAGATATTCCTCAGCGGAAGAGGGAGGACATCTCAATAGAATTTGTTACTAGTATATCTGAGACCAGGGATCCCATGATGCTATTTTCATTGAATTTGACCATTTAACAAAATAATTATACTATATAGGGATCAAAGAGTCAATCTAAATGGATGTTTTGTCGAGGTAGTATCAGAAGGAAGTGGTGAGACTCCATAGAGTCCTAAGGATGATCATTTCTGATGGAGATCCGCATTTTACCTCTACGGTGTGGAGAGGTCTTCTGCTTTCTTTTGGTTCTCAGCTAGGATTTAGCACTTCATTTCATTTGTAGATGGATTGTCAGATAGAGTAGACTATCAAGAAAATTGAAGACATGTTTCACTCTTGACTCCTAGATTTTGATTGTTTGTGGATGAGGAACTTATCCTTGTTGGAGTTTTCTTACATTAATAGTTTTCTTTCCACCAACGGTATAGTGTCATTTGAAACCATGAATGGATGACCTTTCTGATATCCATTGTGCTAGATTGTGGTTGGAGAGTCAACAATTTTTTGGACTGGAACTAGTATAGAGTATGATAGAGATGATTAAAATGATTCATGATAGGATGAAGATAGAATAAGATTTTTTGAAACCATATGATGATCAAAGGAGGATACCATTGGATTTTGATGTTGGGTATCATGTGTTTCTAAAGGTGATTATCCATTGTGGGTAGTTAAGGATTAGTCATGGGAGTAAGCATTCTTTCCAGTTTGTTGGTCCTTTCATGGTGTTGGCTCTTGTTGGAGTTGTGGCATATCGAGTAGCACATCCCCCATAGATGAGCCGAATACAAGATGTTTTTCATGTGTCACATCTCTGTCATTATCTTCATTATGACTCTCACTTCATCTATTAGGGATAGATCGATGTTGGTGAAGATTCGACCATTGAGGAGAGGCATGTGGAAATCCATGTCCGCAAAGAGAAGGTGTTGCACATGCATTATATCCCCTTGTTTTGTGTCTTGTGGCGACACAGTGGTGTGGAGGAGAGTACCAGGGAATATGTGTCACTGATACATGCTCTATAACTAGAGCTGATTGATGTTTAATTATTTTCATGTGAAAATGTTATATTTGTGGTTGTAGACCATTGGTGTTTATCAGATGTATTTCTTTGGTTTCATCCTGTGGCATGCACTCTTTTGAGAGGTATATTTATTGGTGGTTTTTTGAACTGCTACTCTGTTTTACATATAAGTTGGTATTGGATTCTTGAGGATGATAATGTTTTGAGGGCCATCAAGTGTAATGTCCCAGACATCTCCTATCCATTCCCTTACTAAAATATTGTGGTTGAGGTGTTCGAGGAGGTTAAGGTGACTCATCCCTCACACATTTTCAAATTTCTAGTTCTGTGAATAGTGATTCCTGTTTTATAAACAGAGTTACGGTGTCACTGAAACGGTGTCACAAAAATGGTGTCATAGAAACGGTGAGTCAACAGTGGCATGGTGTCATAGAAAACGGTGAGTCTACAGTTTGACATTCTCACAAAAATAGAGATTCTATAGTATCATAGTGTCACAGAAATAGTGAACCTACATGGTCACGGTGTCATAGAAATGGTGAGTCTATAGTATCATGTATTTCATATAAATGGTGTCACAAAAACCAGGTCACAGAGATGCCGAGTCTACAGCATTTCCAGACTGGTGAGTCTACATTGTTTCCAGAATAGTGAGTCAATAGTGTTTCTAGACCGGTGAGTCTACAATGTTTCCAAAACGGTTTCATATTTACTTTTCCAAATTTATAGTTTTTTTGAGTTTTTTTGATGTAATGTTTTCTTTGATGTTAAATGAATTCAAGCCCTGGTTTTAATGTATTTATAACCAATTCAGTGCCCATAACTCCTATATTAATTTTTCTATGTTTTCGGATTCCTTTACATGGTCACAATACATTTTTTAATGCATTCCTCTTTTAAGGGACCAGTGCCAAAAATATATGATAATTTGTTTCCTGCTACATGTGTTGTGATGTGAGCCTGGATTTCTATTGTGATATGTGGGGGTAGGAAAGCCTGTTGGTTGTGGCAGAAGTTGATTCCTAGAGTGGAGAGATTCATCGGTTTATGCATCTGGGTTTCGGGGAGGACACCAGGGATGATGAAATGGTTTGGATGCTTAATGATTCCTATTGGGTTTTTATCTTCATTAATTTTCAAACTACTTGAAGAAATTGGTTTTCTTACCTTCCTTCCAAAATGGGATATGCTGAATGTTGTATGCCATTTTAATTCTATGCTTATATTCTTGAGGGAGGATGGGTCAATGCCCTTACTATAAGATGAAAATACTTGACATGTAGTTTATCTACTCACAAAGTTTATCCCCCTTGTTTATAGTAGATTAGAATGTTTTTTTAAGAATACATGGGAGTATGGGAATGTAATTATGATGTTCAAAAATGTTTTAATAAATAATGTTATCCCATGGGGTTGGAGCTTGCTTGGATGCAATGTTGAGTCTACAATTTAAAGGAACAGTGGACATTGGGAGTGATTCTAATGAAATGTAATGTGGAATTGTTAATGGTTTGTTAATGATTAATGAATTAATTAACATAAAGTGAAACTGATAAAGAGGGAATGGATTAATTTTATAATGCTCTTAAAATGGTTGTTTTCTTATAAGATACATTTTCTTAGAAGTGGCAGCTTGGAGTCTGAGATACGTTAAATGTAGTGTTGTCTACGATAAGGTTATGACCATAGTATAATTGTGAGCAATAATATATTATGTATTTTTTGTGTTTCTATATGCCACTCCACCACGTCATATAGGAAAACTGACACCCCGGGGATTCTGAGCCTAGGTGGGGTGTTTTCCCCAACATTCAGGTGGGAGGATGGATGGATGACTATCCCCTTTCTCTCCGCTTTCTTCTCTTTGTAGTTACTTGTTCTAGTTGGAACATTGTTTTGTTTTCCACCTATATGTGTGTAGTGGGTTGTAATGGCCTATGGTTATTCAAACACATATATTTTGGAAATTGTTTTTTATAGACTACTACAGGTGTAATGTGTATATTCTATGATGGCTTGGTGATCCTTACTCGGTGTATGGGCTATAATGGCTTGAGGTTTAATTCCCGACGGGTGATACACGTTATGTGAGCTGTAGTCGATCTTGAAAAATACCAGTTTACATTGCTAATGTGGATGTAGTGGATTTGTCAAAAGAGTTTCGTGGTGTGGTGCTTCACATTGGTGTCTACGGGCAAGCCTTTTTTTTGAGGGAGTTGTTTAGTATGTGCAACGTTGGGGCCTAGAGGCCAACTAGTGGGGAAGTAGTAGTGGTGTACCCTTGATATAATTTTTTTATATTATATAATATTGTATGTGATATTTGGTTAGAGTATCCCAGGTGAGTTTGGGAACATAGTATACCTGTTAAGGTGATTAGTTAGGTTCACTTGTTGTTTACTATTATTTATCATGATTTCTTTACTTTTGAATGAGAGGCTCCAGGGAGGATCCTTTTGAGTAAACTGTTATACTCACCCAATGTATATATAAAGTATTTTTTAGGTCACTTGGAATAGGTTGGAGATAAGGTGGGTTACTAATAGATTGGGTTTACAAGAGCTGTTCAGGCTTCATGGTCATTGCCATTTTACTTTCCTTTGGTACTTGCAGATTTCCCTCTCAGTTGTAGTAGTTTTTTCATGACATTACAAATGTGTATAGGAGATTTATTTTATATTGTAGTTTGAGTTGGAGTTGGTTGGTGTCATCCTTATCTATCTCTTTAGTATGTGTTCTCATAGAGGGTATTTCATCTCATTTGTGTGTTTACTATACCATCGGTTCTAGATGCCTACCCAGGGCCTAATAGAGGTGTGACACGTGGGGTCACTGTCTCCCTTCTCACATTTTCGACCAAGGAGGGGTACACCATGTGGGGAGGGGTCGTGACAAAGAATATTTTTTCATTATAAATAATTTATAAAATAATATAAACCGTAAATTCTATTAATATTTTTTCAAAAAAAATTGGATTATAAGTTTCCATATATTAACATTATTATGAGTTTCTAGAAATTATATACGTATCGTTAGTAGATCTTATGAGATTATTAATTATTATGATTTTGATTATCGATACATTCCATAACCTTTTCTCAATATAAATTCTAGATATTCAACACAAATATCACTTCCAATGATAGGGAACCCAAAATCCATCTTGATCTCTCTGAAATATTAGGATATTCAATTTAATTTAGACATAAAAAACCTACTCATTGATATTTAGATATATCATAGTTTTTCTTTATATCTTCCACACATAATACTCATGTCCATGTCTTCATGCATTGATTATCCTCTAACCAGGTCATCAACATTAATATGTAATATATACATCATGATATAGAGATTAAAAAAACACTAAACCTTGGTTTTGGTTCAATATATTTTACCCATAAAGAGGATCATCGGCTATTACTCCATAGTTTGGTTATATATTATATTATGGATCCCTTTAATTAAGAATAATTCATTTTTTATATGTCATTCTATCTTAGTGAACTAATTAATATATATTTTGAGGAGATTATTAATGTTATCCAAGACATTGTATAATATAATATTTATGTTTGAGAAAAATGATCCATACATTAGTAGGGGATTTTGGTTTTGATAAATTTGTTTCTAATGGGAATATGTTTAAAGATGTACATTGATCACTCAAAATAAATCAATGAATCATTCTATTTTTCCAATCAATATATTCGTCAATTATAATTTTGTTCATTATTTAATTTTTTTCTTAGATAAACATGATTAAATCACGATGTTATCATAGTTATCCTAAATATTGGTCTGAATATATATAATCATATTTTTCTAATCATGTTGGAATAATTGTTTCATGTTCATATTCTAGTCTAGAGTAATTACCACACCTTTCAGTCATCTATGTTTAAGTTGAAAATCATCCGATGGTTTTCAATACATGAGTTTCACCATGGAATCTTTGAGAATACCTATAATTTATGTTGAGTTAATCAATAATTTTGAGATACATAACTTATTTTAACTACAATGTTATTATTTTATATTTATTAATAGAGATAAATGATTACATATAGACCTATCCAATTTTTTCATCAGAGTTTATAGAATATAAGTGATTCCTTGTAGGTTAGGGAAAAATGTTTCAAGGTTATTGTGGCCAGATATTGTGTTCTTTTTTTTGAACAAATAATCAATGATATGAAGTCAGATAAATAAGAGATTTGATGTTAAATATTGATTATCCACCTATGATAGATAGGTTTCTACCATGAGTAATAAAGAATCCAGGGGACGACCAATGTTCTTTGGAGTCGTTGGTTTGGAATATTCCAATGAAACTGTAGTTGGAGAACCTATCGACATAATTTCAATATTTTTGGCAATTTGAATAAATTTTTATACATTCCATCATAAACTTTTTAAGATAAATTGATATCGGTCATGATTAATTGAATAAGATTTCCCCTAATTCGGATGTGGTATTCAATAAAATACTCTACAATGTGTCTTTTGTAAACCGAAAAACCTAATAAATGAAAAAAAATTGAGTTTATATATTATATTGATTATTTTTTATTAATTATTTAAGGATGTATTGAGATTATTTGATGTGTCTTAGAATCCATGTAATAAATAAGAAATCATATTAAAGTTACATTTTGGAATCATGATTTTGGAGTTTATGAAAAAAAATTGATATGGACTGAATATAGTCCTTTTATAATACTCATATGAATTTTTTACCCAATGTATGACTATAGAATAATATATTATCTCTTTTATGTTATCATGATTCATTTAACTAAATCACATGAAACCATTGATCAAAAATCATTGATGGGTATAATGATTTATCAAATGAAATAACACCACATTGTATAATTTTTAATTTTGTTGAATAAAATAAAAATCATTCTTCAAGTCATCAAGCGATAGACATATATATTACTCCAAATATTATAAAAATACAAAAAAATGACTTACTTAACTTAATTTATTCACATTCCTATTGTGAGACACTAATAGTAATGATAATTTTGATGTTCCCCTAGGTGAAAAGCTGAGTTTCTTATTTCCCAATATGATAAAGTGAAATATTTTGAGATGTGGAAAGTTTATTTTGACCATAGTACAAAAATAAATAAATTATTTTTTTCTAATTCAATTTTTTGAAGAATTAGAATATAATAACTATTAATGGAATGAAATGGACAAAGATTTAAGAAAAAATATATTATAGAATAAATTATTTCCTTCGAAATAAATATATGAATATTCTTCTGATACTATTTTGAATTTCAAACATTATATTGTAATATAACTTATGATAGGAAATTTATTTTTTGATATTTAACGTGATCGACCTATTATAAAAACTACATGCAATTTTTGATTCTAAAAATGGAGTTATTAAAATATCATGAATAATGATGATGATGAACTATCAATCCTAAAGAAAATATTTTTAAATGGATAAATCTATTTGATCTCTAACTATATGAATGGTCATCAGTATATAAGATGGAAATTGTGATATTGTTTCATGACTTGACTAATGATATGGATCATAAATTCTAGGAATCATGACTTGATTAGTGATTATTTTATTACTACTGTAAGAACCCTTTCCAATTTAGCCTCTATATCTGTCTTGGTCAATGGCTCTACCAAGGGTTATTTTAAATTCACCAATGTTCTATGGCAAGGTTATCTATTATCTCCCAGTATTTTCTCCATTGTGAAAGATTACATTATTCTCATTCTTACACGTCTTGTAAATAAGACTAAAATCAATCCCATTCATGTTTCAAAGATTGTGAATACTCCCACCCATCTCCTTTATGATGATTATATTATCCATTTTTTTACTGAATGATAAAAGATATATTTGAAACCTCAAAAATCATCTCTCATTATGAAGAGGTTTTTGGTCAAGACATTAGTTAGAAAAAATATTTCATCTACTTTGGGAAAAACATTCCTCCCTGTAGGGAATGTAATATTATTAATGACTTAAAAAATAAATAAGGTTATTTTACTTTTTTATATCTTGGTGTTCCCATATTTTAGGGAAGACCCAAGTCCTCTCATTTTTCTATAACAGTTTACCATGTTTTTAGGCATCTATCCTCTTGGAAAGGTAAATCTCTCTCTATATCAGGAAAAATACACCACTTCAAATCCACTTTAGATTATAAAAAGGTATATTCTTTAATATTTTATAAATTTGCCATTATATATATAAAAAATGAATACCTCTATCAAAAATTTCATCTACATTGGTGGCACGTGGGAAACAAATCTTCTGACCATCCAATGGTCGACCTGTTGCAAACCTAACGAAATGGGATAGATTGGTATAAAAAACAATTAGCACATTAATGATATTATTCATGTTAGACTCACCTGGAAACTTCTTTAAATTAATTAAAATTTTGTTTCTTTTTTCAAAAAGAGATTCCTTGGAAAACTCAAGGAAAAAATTCACATTTTCTCAACTAATATATCTGACCATCTATTAAAAAATATTTTTCATAACTTATAAGAAATTATATATAGACTGTTACCAGGGATTTTTCCATTAATTGTCGGCTAGAGAACCAGAACAAAACCCCCCTTAATTTTTATTATTTATCTTGAGAAAATCCATGTAATAAACTGCTACTCAATTAGAGATATGATAAATTCTAAAAATGATCATCTACATGAAGCAATTATTCATGTCATATATAACAACTCTTTTTCAAACACTGATGACTTTTTAATTTGGGAACCTGCACAAAATGGTATGCTTAATTGAAAAATCATTTATACTCATTTATTTGGAATCTCTAAAAGTGACTTTGGTTATTTAAATCTGTTTTAAAACCCCTATATAAAACGGTCAATATTCACTCTTATTTGGTGACTTGATCACAACATTTTTCTCATATATGGATGCCTTCAATTATTTGGTATTCAACATTGCTCTAAATTTAGACACAGCAGTCAACATAGAGAAGACAGTAATCATACTGCTTATTCTCTTTGGATATATGTTTCCGACATCTTTAACTGCAGATGGATGATTCGTGACTCTATCAACACTCAACTTAAGTGATTTTCTGAAATGGGAAATTCTTGACAAATTAAGAAAATTTTCTTTACTTCTATTGCTGAGGTACATCATGTGATATTGTATGATAAAAATGATATTACTAGTAACAACTACTCACTGAATCATAATGCAGGGCAGATGCAGATCCATATTTCCATATGTAAAGCTGCATTGATGAAAAAGGAGAACTACAATAACACTATGAATGACTTCACAATTCTGAGACGACTTCAGATAGATGAAAAAAATCAACCGTTCAACACCATTGAAGTGTTTTGGCCAGATCCCTTTCCTGTATGGATTATAGTTAATGTGTATGGTGCCTCCAAAGGCAATCTAGGTCCCACTGGTTGTGGTGCTATCATCTTTAATGAACATGTCCAGCTCCTTGTATGTTTTCTTTGTAAATGAGGAATATAATCTTATCTGGATTCCAAAATGATGGGTATGATACATTTTGTAGATTTTTCAAGTATCCATGGTTGGAATATTATCTGGATTGAATGTGATTCGACCACCATTGTGTACGTAATTTAGAACACTTTGATACACCTTATATAGCTGATTACTACGTGTTAGACAGATTTCACCCTCTCACTTCGCAATATTGACTACATTATAACTCATACTTTACAAGAAACCAATACAGTTATTGATGTCCTTGCTAATAAGGGAGTAAATCATGATATTACCTAGCTTGATGAACTCTATACCGGTTTTCTACCTTTTCTTGAGAATGATTGTATTATGATTCTATACATTTACACATATAATTTCTTTTTTTTAATAAAATTTCTTCTTATGGTCTTTTGTCCATGGAACAAACCCCCCCTCCAAATGGGATCATTAATTAGTGGTGTGTTTAGAATAATTTGTGATAAGAAATAACAATTCATATTAATACCTTGAAACATGAAATATAAATGTATTTAATTGTTATTTTACTATGGTTTCTATTTTTTTAGATCATATTATGAATGGTATTTGAAAAAAATACATATGGGTTTAATGCATCTCTTGGTGAACCTTAAATATTTTTAAAATTATCAAATGAAATTATAGAAGTAAGAAGATACTAATCATGTGAGTATAAAAACTGTGTGATCCAAGGGAATTGAATCTCTAATTTGAGATAAAGAATAAACTTTTTCATGTTTTAGTTTAGTTTAATATTAAGATTTACAAAAATAAAAATATAAATAAAATAAAATAAAAATATAGTGATTCTGAATAGACCCACATTATAACGTTAATATTTACACACTATATTCTAAGACATTTTTTATGTGTGTATATATAAGAAACAGGTATTCTATATTAAATTCTTTTGAAATGTTTTTAATAAATCCACAAAATTGATAAAAATGAAAAAAGATGTATATCATAGTATAAGTACAAATATTAATTTATTGATTTTTTTTCATACAGAAAGGAAGTCAAAGAATCCCTGAATGTGAGGAAGAACATATGATATTCTTGGTTCTGATCCTTGATGTGTAAATAAAATATATTATTTAAAAGGATGAAAAAGTAATAGAAACTATAACATCTAAGACTATGAATGAAGAATAAATACCACTACTCTTTTGATATATAGTGGATGATTTTAGTATATTATTTTTTAAAATATTATATAATAATGGCTGAAGTGGTTTTAATATGATCCATAGAAAAATACACATTAAATTAGTATTTCAATCATAATAGGAAATATTGGACATGACCATCCCATTAATGAAAATATATTGGACTCCTCTGTGGTGATAATCCCAGAAAAAACACATATGATGACTTATAATTCTATAATGCATTTAATATAGTTTTATTCTTGGGAAAACATCAATAGGAGAAAATTTTATTAACCAACAACAATGATTTAATTACAGAATGTTTTGGATCATTCAAAGAAGTTGTTATACGGTAAAATATAGGTTATTTATATTTAGTCCTTTGTGTATTTCTTTTTTCATATCAAGATTTCTTCTCAGTGTCTACGAAATGTTTGGATTAGTTGGGACCCCTGAATGAAAATATTATTAACAGTAATATATTTTAATTCAAGTGAACTGACATCATATTTATTAAATTTTTTTTCCTATTAATGGATTCCTCAAATGAATTTTATAATACCATTGTTCGATCTGGATGATGGGGTTCACCCTAGCCATGACATACATTTGGTGAGATATAGAAATTTTGTGGATGGATTCCTTTGACCGGTTTGCTTAATAAAATAAATGAATAATTATTTTTTTATTTTAAATAAATAATATAACATATCCAACTACAATATAAATATATATTTTTTATGTTTTGTTATGGTTAGTTTCATAACACTATGAGTATTTTAGGAGGGTATTCTTTATTGGAATTAGAGAAACTCATGATGTAGATTTGTAAATAGAAAAATGTTGATTTGGATATAGTATATTATTACAGTGAATATTTTTCATCACTAGATAAGACACACTTCACAAATAATTCATCCTAAACTGAGATAAGGCTCATTAATCATGGTTACATTAATTTTCTTGAAAGAAATTGATTTTTTTATCTTACTGTCATGATTTGGGATAGCCCACTATTAAAATGTGCATATTCTCATTTTTTTAATAAAATTTTTTCTTTTTAATCCTTATTGTATCCCATGACCCAACACCTATCTATTCTTGGTAAAGATCTCATTAGACAATAATTATTATTACAAATTTTATTATGCTCTTACAACTATATTCATTTTATTCTTAATCAGTAGCACATGGGGTAACCATTAATTCTTTATGGGTTGGGATCGAGCATTGTCAATACCCCCATATTAATTTCTGCAGTAATAATGATTGATGGATCAACAATATAAGAACTGGTTTTGGATAAATGTGGTATTTTGGTGATTCATAGTGTATTTGATATACAGATACGAAATGGTTGACATGAGATGCTATGAAAAGCTTGATGAACTCCCACACGTCTAATCATATTTCATTATCTATCCACAAGAGGTGGGGTAATAATGGAAGTCACATTTTAGTTCAGTTTCAGGTGATAACACAATTGGATTCATGGGTTTTAATATGATTATATAATCCTCAGGAAAAATTGATTTTTATATAAAATAATACACAACATATACTATGAATGTCAAATGTTGTGTAGTACCCTATCAATATCAGATAGGTTTTTAGGACGAGAGAAATATCACACACCATGTGGAAACCACCACATGACATGTGACACTGTGATGGTAGATTGGAATATACATCAGGGGTATGCATGAAAATAAAAGAGATGGTATATGGGAATTTCTAGAGTACACAGGTATGGACATGTTCATGGATATGGCTAGAATACAATGATATGATCACTTATAAGAGGCATGGGCTGAAGTACAATGGTACATGAAGGAAGTTCACGAGTAACCTCGAGCTCGATAAGAAAAGCTATTAACCAGTTTTCCACACTATGTTGTACATCATGGATTTCCAATCCATGTATATGGGAGGGAATTCTATGGAAACATTATGAGCCATGTTCTAGGTTACCCCAGGTACATTTCTTTTACTTCTCCATGTAACATTAAACATCAATATATTCTTCTTATAGACATTTATTTTAGATAACACGTATCATATCATAGTAGTTTTTAATAATATAACAAGATTGTATCCTTGTGGCCTCATATAGATATCATATTAAGATTTATGATATTGGTTATTCTTCATGTGAATCATAGTAAAAATATTGATCATGGAAGGATGGTACAAGGGATGTTAGGGTCAGTTCTTCCCCTTTTCACCAGGGTGTAGTCATAACATACATGTTTTGTAGATAGATACATCACTCATTAATAATATATATAGGTGTAGTTACTCTATCCATCTATTGTTACTCCCCCTCTTCGAGCTCAGATGTGGATTGGGTCCTCTGCTGGAGTTCTAGATCCAATATTTATGGAGTGCAGTGGACTAGAGAGGGTCCTTCCAATAATCTTATTGTGAGTTTCTATGTGATGATGTGATTTGGAGATATAAGTTTGGATCTTTATAATAACTCAACATCTATGGCTAGGCTATAGAGATGGACATTTCTGTTCTCTTTCATTTGAGTTTCATTGTTAAAAATATTATAAATTTTGGGGTTTTACACATTTCTATGGGTTCACCTAACATATATTATATCTATCTATTTACTTATTTTTGGATTTTTGGCGACCTACTAGGATTTTATATACTTAGCACTTGATGGGATTTCCCCAGACATGTCTTTTATTATGATAAACACATGTAAGTTGATGGAGACATTAGTAGATTATAGTGACACATTGCTTCATTGGTTGTGTTCAGTGGAAGACGTGGAGATTAAGAGAACGGCTCTATCAGTGATCCACTCTTAAAATCTATTAAAATGTCGGAACAACAATTTGGTTGGCAGTTTATTTTTTCCTTTTCCTCTTTCATTTATACTATCTTAATTTGTAATATTTTCTGGATTATATTTCATGCATGGTTTTAAAATATATGATATAGTATTTTAACATCCCTATGATCATTTTCATGAATATGTAAATGACTATGTGTATAGGTACATTAGGATAAAATCTTTTGTTTCAGTTTATTCTATCTCACAGATTATTTCTAGAACAATATACTAATAGATGATGGCTTAGTGTTCTCACATACTACTTCCCATCAGATAGGTATTCCATTGAGGGTTGCATATTGATATAGTTGTATCATATGATTTAAACATCAGGTTGTTGTTGTGATGGGGATTGTTGGTTTGGGAACATATTTCAATAGTTCCAAAGTGTTTTGAGTGAAATATTTAGTGTAGGTAATCTAGTATTTGTCTTGAAGCTAATGCATCCATTCACCAGAACATTGAACACCATCTTGTTGACATGAAAAAAATGAGACATCAGTTGTATGAATCCATTTTTACATAAATCATATAGGATTGAATATATTTTATTTTATTCTTGAGTCAACTATCCACATATATGCTAATATAATATTAGTAGGTCTTGATACTTTTTTGAGGCCTCCATGACGGTAGCTATCTAGGTAATTGATACAATATCACGACAAAGATCTATCGAGTGATGAGGCTTTGGTTCATGGGACATCTCATGAGTTGTTCTCTCTAGGAGGGAAGGGATTAGTAACATCACCTTTTGAGGAATGTATAATACCAACATGTAAGGATGATGATGTTTATAGTCTTAATGTGATACAGGAGTTCCAATAATAGATAATATTGATGTTTTGCAGTGAGTTAGACCCATAAAATGATTAGGATGGGATTGATATGATAATACATTTATTAATATTTCTTTTAACACTATGAATATGGATTTTGTATTTGTTGTCCTTATTTTATCAAGGGGAGGCATGGTGGTGGTGGTGTCTAAATATGTAGACCTATGATGAGATGAAATTCTCATGGTCTGACTTCCAATAAAAGATTCATGATGATTATTTGTCATTATTTTTATGATCCTTCCAAATTTATACATTTTTTATTTTATAGTTGAGTGATTCTATAATTTTTTAATATACGATGTGATTAACTAGACACCTTTTTTACTCACTCGATCCGGTAAGAGATGGATTATTTCGGGAAAGAGTATTTGTTCACAGACATTATATGGTTATTTTTGGTAGTGTAGTCCCCATGTACCTTAGTACTTAAGTAGGTGTACTAGAAAGGGACTTATTAATTGATTTTATCCTAGAAAATGGGTTCTAGGTGGTTTGAGATGGTGGTGGAAATCATGTGGTAGAGAGACCAGTAGTAATTATTAGACGTTGGACATCAAGTTATCGAGAGATGATTCATAATCATACTCAGACTAAAAATAGATATGTATCTCAATGATTTAATAGATCATCATTTTATCGAAGATATGACTGATGATATTCTTAACATGGGAATGATCACATATACAGTGATCACTTGATGTTAATTTCCATGATGGGTAGAAAGATAGTGGATAGACCTCTAAAGAATAGGACAAACTATGATAATCAATCTCTTAGGCATAGTTTGGGAAGCCCCTATGGTTGAAAATACTAATAGGGTAGTAGGTGGAGGTCTAGATAGGGGATCCACTAGTGGAGGGATATTCTATGAGTTACATTGACCACCTTCTCCGGGCATCCCATTCCATGATTAGAGATGTTGTGGATAGGGATCTAGGTAGCTATATGATTCTAAAGGATATGTCTAAGATACCACTAGAGGATTTGAGGTATGAACTATATATTTTATAATAATTAAATATTACCATTAAACACTAGTTCATGTCATCCCTTCTTCTCATTGTCCCACATGTGAGAGCTAGATCCCCCATAGTTACAATGACCCAACAATTGTGGAAAGTGGTCTATAAAGTGAGTGATTTTTCTATATCACATATCTTTCGATGGTGTAAGCTAACAAGAAATGTATATATATTTTCAATAGACGTTTTATTCATTATGATGAAACGTTATTAAATCTTATTTGGTATATTCTGGCTCTTCCCTGTATACATAATGATTTACATTCACCATAGATGAGTTAGAAGCATTTGAATGATTGTTATTGGAATATTATTAGTGGGATAGAGAGATATCATTGACAGAAATGTTGGAATTTACTGAATTAAGATAACACATATAACCCTTCATTTTGTTATTTAATCCACTGTTTCATTCATATTTATTTTGAAATAATGATTCCTTCAGTTGTGGAGGACTATATTGATGTCTTCCTCATGGATGTTTTGGGTCAACCACTACTAAATGGGATAGATTACATTATAAAATTTTACCGAGGAACAAAATAGAATGTTTTGAGGAATATTATTTGTCCCCTGATGAGTTATAAGAGATAATGGTGCAATTTTATGACCATAATGATAATGTTGTATTTAGATCTAGTGTATCACCCTAAGTATCTCTATTTTTTTGTGAAAAAAGGAAGATGAAGGATTAATGATTTGTGTTGATAATCATAAATTGAACTGTAATGTTAAAAGTAATGTTCCCCTTCCCAAGAACATATAACCTCTTAAAAATGGTTGAGAGGTGTTATTTTTTCCCAATTATTGATCATAGGTTTGGATACCACTTGCTGAGGGTTATTGGAGATGATATTTTGTTGATGGAATTACAGTATCGGTATGGACACTGTGAGTTCCATATAATTCCATTTGGTTGGACGAATTCCACATATATGTTTATATTTATTAAGAACATATTATTAAATCCATAATTAATAATTTTTTTGTTTTTATTAATTGATGGCACAATATTTCACTCTGCATTAGCACGTGATCATGGAGAGAATCTGAGGAAGGTACTAGGAGGTTCTTCAGGCGAAACAACCTTACTATAAGATTTTGATGGTCGAGTTTTTTTATTTTTAAGGATCAATTTTTGAGTAATTTCATAAAAAATATATCATCTATGTAATTGGTGATGATTAATGTGATTGTTTCCTGGGATCCATTGAAGAGTGTTTCAAGGGTGTGTAGTCTTCTTGAGGTTGTCGTGTATTACCATTGGTTTGTGCCAAAAATCTCTAGAATTATTGCCCATTTCATTAGGGTGTGCCAAAAAGGGAATCGATTTTTCTAGACCATGAAATATACAATAGAGTTATATGAGATGTTAATGAGGAAAACCAATGACCCTTTACATAGAATACCAATAGTGGGTGTTGAGTACATAGTATTTTGGGATGCCTTTGGAGTATTGATTACTTCTGTGTTGATGTAGAAGTAGGAACTAATAGAATATGGGGTAGAGGAAGCTAATAACACATGAGTAGAATTAAATGAATCAATATCTACATTTTGATGTGGTATTATTCACACTAAATTTGTTAATGCACTATCGTTTTTGGTGTCTTTTCTTTGACCATCAAAAATGTGTATCATGTTCATATTCACATAGAGAGATATAAAACTGTGGTAAAGGTGTGGGATGGAGTTACCGAAAGACCATAACAAAGAGGAGGTCCATAATTCTAGAATGTTAATCATGCCATAATATTTACTTAGTAGGATGTCTCAATCTTGCATGTTGGAGGGGTATTTTGAGAATTTGGCTTCATTGTAACTAAACATGGTGGTAGATAGGCAATCAATTTTGTTATGATGATTGTGTCGAAACCATTGGAACATCGGTGTATAAGAGAGTAGTAGTTAGTATTTCTTTGATTGTGAGGATATACATGACTAGGTATCCCCTGATATGATCTTGATTTATTATCCACAGGATGGGCGCATGTCATCATTTTTTAAGGAAAATGGAACTCCAAGTCACTTTTTGTGAGGATGAAATAATGTGGAATAACTCTTCCACATTGGATGTATTTACTAGTTAGGTAAATATGAGAAACTAAATTCAAAAATATTCTTTAGTGTGTTTTTATGAGGGAATGAATTGTTGATTTTGTGTATTAGGGAATCACATGTCAGCAAGTGAACAATGAGAACCAGGTTTTGGGATGTTTGAAACAATCTATTGAGATCCTATATTAGAAATGGAATGACATTTATATTGATATTATAGTAGAGAATTAACATAATTGAAGAATCCATGATGATATTTTGGTGATTCATTATTTAAATTATGCATCGTTTTCCTTTCATTCAATATGATAGAATTGCTCAATTGAGAGTTTGGGGGTATTGTATATGTGGGAGGTCATCAGACATAATAGGGTACCCGAAGAAATCATCATTTACCATAATTATATTCTTATTTAATTGTCATAGTGGGACCTAATATAGGATTGTGAGACATATTTGTGAATGATAATAGTGTTTTAAACTTATATGGATTGGCATACTTATTAGAATGTACATGTGTTTGCGATTATACAGACAGATTACATGTAGGACGTCATCCAAATCTTGAATGATCATCAGACATTAGTATAGTTTGATTATAATAGAATATATAAGTATACTATCAACATGAAACATTTTGAGGAAAATATTGGAGATGACTATGGCCCCTTTTATGATGATATGTTATTAGAGTGACATATCTTATTGGGAACAAAATAGAATAGGAGACGATAGAGATGGTTTATGTTATTTTTTAGTGTATGAGGACAACACAATGTAGAAATAAACCATACATGGATCAACATCATAACACCATTGAGATCATATAGCGATACCATTTTCACTAATTATCTCCCCATGATACGTATGTACATGTTTTACTTGTGTGGAAATCCATCCGTAAGGTTCTTAGTGACACTTGAGATCCCAAAATGGGTTGGCGAGGTTTCATAACACATATTCATTCCTTCACTTCTGGAAGGAGAGAATAACATCTTCCGTGTAACTTTTCATAGGTGATACATTCATGAACCTATACATGTGATTTACATGGGAAAGATGGGCATGTAGGATGTAGAAAACATTATGAAGTACCAATTGGAGATTGATGATGGGTAAGAGAGTGTCATATATAGATGGACCATTCCCTTGGTTCATATTATATTCTTTAAAGTGAGTGTACATGAGATATCTTGGGATACTGAGACTAATATGTGGGCTCACTACCCCTACCGTTTTTAATATAATTTACTTTTTTGGGAAAATATCAAGAATTGAGGGATGTAATGACTCCATTTTTGCAGAATTAGTCAAATATATATATATTATGATTTATCCTCAGAGTATGTATGGTGTTTGGCGGTCTCTGGACAAAATAATTTATATATTTAAATTAGTTATAAATTTTAATGCATGAAAAAATGTTTCTTTTCAATACCAAATGGTTTTATAATTTCTTAGAGACCTCATATTGGGAATCTTGGACCACAGTTGAATTCGGATTATAGGGATTATTATATAACAATTATATGGTCATTCAACACCAAACATTTCATGGATGTCAGCTCTTGGAAGGTGCGTTTATTAAAATTAATAATATATTTATCTATTTAAATTAAATTACCCAACCCATATGAATACTCTATAAATTCATTTTTATGATGTTTATTTATGTTTAGATGAAAAACATGAGAAGTTTATAAGAGATTATTCATTGATGGAAATAGAAAACCTGAGGATAAGGATTAGTGATCAGTTTGATGTGGATTTAAAGGTATCAAGGGAATGTAGTGGATATTCATCATCACTGGAAAACACTCATTATAATAATGATGAATCCTAAATCTAGTACGAGGTTATTATTTTTAATTTCTTCCCCTTTGATGTAATAAAAATGTGTTTTTAATCTATTTATCATTATTTTATATTACCAATCCTTCATCTGAGACCATTCAATGAATTCATTTGTTTAAATTAGTTTTTTTTGTTATTACATGTTATCATCCCTGAACCCACACTATTCAATCATTTTCTATGATCTCATTGCCAACGGAGATCATAAACACTATTATTGTGATTGTCACCCACTAATTTTTAATTATTCAATGTTGGCCCATGAGGCCAATGTTCATCAATTGTGGGGTGGGATTATGTGGGATTGAACACCCATGTTCTTAGAGGATGAAATAATGGTGAATGTATCAATTGTATTTAGATGGATTGATATTTGGAATAGGATTTGGGTTATTCATTGTGGATTTTTGATCTAGAGAGGAAACAGGTTATGTAGGTCATACATTATATGAGATAAACACTTTCATGGGTCATCAAATTCATATTTTCATCCATCTAATGATCGTACTATAATGATAGATGAGTATTTTGTCAGTTCAAGGTGGTCAACTAAAGGGATTTTTTAATGTGATGGTTGATCTAGGATCCACATGATGAAACTGCATTTTCTATGAAAATCCTAAGTATATGGAATGTACTTTGATGAACACATACCATGTAATCCCCCAGATATTACAGAGATGGTTCTGATTAGAGAAACATAAAAAACACTCTATTGACCCACCACACAATGTATGACCTTGGTCTTACATCATTCTATGTACTCTGATAATACAAGTTAATGGAGGTGACCATGTACAAGGAAACTACTAGAGTACATAGGGATGGATGTTTACTCAATCATGGAAATAATAATTTGTCATCACCATGTATAGGACCATGTGTTGATATATAGAATTCTAGGCATGAATTTTATGGGAATAACCTAGGTGTATGAGGAACACTGTGTAGAACATTTACATGCCATGTGTTACGACATAGCATCAAACACCATGTTTAAGGGAGAAAATGCCGATTAATTGAATGGAGGTCACATTCCATGTGACCCATAATAAATGTTTTGTACAACTCCAGGTGTATTTTATCTTCTATTTCTCCTTTATTAGGACTCATTAATTACCAAATCAGTATCCTATCATGAGTGGATTCCCACATAGAACACATTGGTATATTAATCACGGTATAAGAGATATGAGGTGAGGCATTATTAATGAGTTGATTCTTCTGGTGATGCTCGATTATGGTTGTGATCAGGGAAGGATCATCAAATTTATTCCAGGATTAGTATTCCAAATTTTCAATATAGAATGGGTCCCTATACTCTATACATAGATTGATTTGGTACTCTACCATACAATAATATGGTTTGGGTCGTATATCTATAGTGCGGTTCTCCCATGTCCTCAAGCTCTGACATGAAGTGGGCCCTCCACAAGAGGTGTATCTCCCTTATCATTAGAGATCAATGGCATGGAAATGTCCTATCCACAATTATTATTTCATGGTTGCGCATGATACGGGGAATCAGAGATAAACACTTACAGAATTAGGAAGACCCATCACCATGGTTAGGACATAGAGTTCTATACCCCTATCTCTTTCATAATGGTTTCATTATGAGCATATATATATATATATAAATATATATATATATATTATGGTTATTATTTACAAATTTCTATTGGTTGATCTTACTTATATCATATCCTTTTATTGATCCATTTTTGGTTGTTATAGAATCTTGATGGGTATGTATATACTCTCCTCTATAAAGGATTTTCACACACTTGACATTTTATGTGTACACAATAGGAAGAACAATGGTGGCATCATTGGACAATAGTGATTCTTGGATGAATTGGTCAGGTTATCTGGTAATACATGGTGTCCAACGTTCGATCTCTCACAGTATTCCACTTCTTCCTACAGTTGATTGATTGAGGCATCATTTTCATTGGGAATTTATTTTTCCCACTGTTCTCTTTGAATTATACTTTATACAATTATGTATTTCAATGAGGTTATTGTAATCATTGATTTTATCGTTAAATTTTATTCTTTTAATATTCATCAACAAATTCTCATGGAGATGGTTGTGTGTGTTCATATGTGAACATTAGGATTATACCTTCAATTTTATATTGTTACCTATCCACACATATTCCATACCCTTTCCTAGTATAGTGGATCTTGGGGATTTCCATCCTAGTTGCCACTATCCAAGAGGAACCAATGGGTCAGGTCATGACATTGGAATAGGTAAAACATATATCAAACCATATTAAAAAATTAATAGTTGTGTTTACATGGTCTACCAGGTTTAACTAGTGGTATAAAATCCCAGGATCCCTCTAATTGGAAATATTGGGTTCTCAAAAAATGATTTATAATTGCAATGTTTCCATTGATATGGTATAAGGGGTTTTATCCATGTTTTATTAGTAAAAATTTTAGATCATATTTGAAATGTTTGAATAGTTCTTAATATGTAAATATCTGGGTTTTTCACATTAATGATTGTCTCAGAGGTATCATCCCCGCTATTAAGAAATAAATAAAATATAGGCACCAATAATTAATTAAAAAAATTGTTATGAAATAGGAACCATAAGTAGTTGAATATAATCAAGATAGCATTGAATTAATTATAAAATCTTTTTATAATCATTCCTCCAGTGAATGTAGTTCAATATTGGTGATTATTACATCAATAATGGTGAAGATATATATAGTGAGGTTAAGGAAAATCAAAATAATGTTCCAATTAATGTTCTAGTTTATATTAAAAATTTCTTTATGTAATATAGAATTATAAGTATAAATGATAAGAAGATTTTAATATAGTGGAAGAATAATTGAAAAATAATATAACTAGAAATAATTGTTGAATGGATATTACTAATGGAAATGAAGAAACTACAATGACCAAGTGTATATTTTTAATATCATTTTTGAATAAATGTGTGTACTATTATATAATATAATATTATGCCACATCAATATATAGAGAACCAATACAAATTATGTCATTCATAAATATCATCACATTAGTTATATATGAATCCAATTAAAATTAAAAACATTAAAATTTAATAAAAATATAAAAAAAATTAAAATATTCAAAAATATGGATCTCCCTGATCAATAATAATAATCACCCCACTTCTAACATCTTATAAAAGAATCAAATTTTTAGAAAACCAGCGAACATGATATAAAATCTTAATATAGGATGATAGATTAATTTTATGGAATAATTAGTGAAAGAATTATGTTTTATTTATTGAAGGTAATTTGACTTTCAGAATAGTAACTTCAGCATTGGAATAATATCTAAACTGTTGGAAATTGTATCCTAACCATTATGAATAGAAACCTGACCATTGGAATAGTAATTTTACATAAAAATAATAAATTGTGTTATAAATAATATGTATAATGATTAATTTAACTAAATATTAATATTATGATGTCAAAAATATAAACATCATAATTAAATAATCAAAGAAAATATATTCACATTTTTAGTAATTTATATTTTAATCTTCTTCAAAAAGATATAATTTTGATATTAAAAATTAAAATGACCTATTTTTAAAATTTATTTTGAAAAATTAGTATCACACTATGAAATAAAAATTCAATATTTTTCCTGGCTAATATCTTGGTATATTTATGAGAAACATCAATTTTCTAGTGAATTGTTCAAATATTATTTTCATATAACCATTATATCTCAAATTACATTATTCATTATGTTCTAATGATATAATACATTTAGAACACAATTTTATTCCATGAAATATTGAATTTCATAAATGAATCTTTGAATTATATATAACATAAAATCCAATCTAAAAAACCATTTTCCAAACCCCAAAGTCAAAATTGTTCTCGTAAAATAACTATTTTTCTTTTTATCCACATTAATTTTTTAATAAACTAATAAATTCCAATTATAAAGGTGTTTAAAGTTGAAAACCCCATAATATTATATTTATATACAATTTATATTGTAAAAAAATCACTATTTGAATTTTTTCTATTGATATATTTTTCTATTTAATATTTTATTCAAAAATACCCCTCTCCTCTATTATAAACAAAACTACTTCCACCTATTGAAAAAACACTATTCCCACACATTATATATCTTATCATCTGAAGTAATCATTACCTTAAATCCCCATATAGTCCATAGGGACGTTTGGGAGAAATGAAAGACCAAACATCAATGGTATTTTAGTGTCATACAAGAGGAGTTACCTCAAGGATTATGTATTTTTTGATCAATTATTTTCTTTTTTATTTATTCTTATTATTATATTTCATTTTTCACAACATATTTCACAACAAATCCTTATAATATTAATTATTTAGTCTGATAACTTTATACTAATTATGTAATCCTACTAAAAGTATTATAATTATAATATAGATTATATCAAAAATCCCTTTCCCGCTCCCTTGATAATTTTCCGTTAGAGGTCGGTTATCCACATATAGAACATTTCATGGTCAATAATTATGAATTTATATTATGAAATTCTTATAAACATGTAAGGCTATTTATTATAATCATGTGGAGAAAATTGTACTAATGTACAAATTAAAATGAACAATTTTTAGAAATTAATGGAATATAAGAAATTTTTAAGAAACAAATTGCATAGAAATTAATGAAATATAACCAAGTTAACAAAAAACATAATAAAATGAATATAATTGATAAATAATGGTAAAAAGTTAAATTAATTTACTAATTTATAAATGTTTTAATGATTCTGTGTTTATTATTTATAAGGAAGAAATGTGTTGAAATAATGTGATAATTAAGGTATGGAGATTCTCAAACCCAACTCCCTATATTTGGGTTCTCTCACATTCACATCCATTAAAGAATATATTTACCTTTAATTTTGTTCAAATATCATTTAATTATTCATCCTAATTTTTGGGGAATACATGTTTCTACCATGATTTTAATAAAAAGTAATATGATTTTAAATAAAGAAATTTATTTCCAAAACAAATCATCAACTCATCAACTGTTGTATCTAATCCAATGAAAAATAATATATTATTCAATTTTATGATATACTTTTTTCATTCTAAACCCCCAATTTATATTCCTGAATTTATAATTTAGAGAATCCCTATTAAACCCATTATGTTCCATTGGTTATTTCATGACAATGCTTCTTATTCATTCTATGTTTCATAAGTGATTATGTAAATATAAAGATATGATAGGTGGGATCATAAGTATATTGATATCAAATTCATTGGGTAATGATATGTATGTTATGATATTTTTCTATGTTTTAATAAACATGAATATAGTTTTCTTTACAATTATAATGTTACTATTTATGAACATATGTTATGAGTGAACATGAAACAATATTTGCTCAAAACTATGTGTTCTATTTGACCATTTTGAAAATATGTTTCATTTTTATGCATTTCCAAATTCCATGAATTTATAATTTTTTCTATTTAATATTGATTATGAGCATATTCTTATGGTATGATCCCGATGTTAATTTTCACCCATGTTATATTTATTTATATCCCTTTTCCATACTCTAACTAGGTCTTAGCTCACCCCATTCTACGAAGTATATCCTTAGGTAATTACATACATTGATGAGAATAAGATATTATAAAAAGATAAAGTAGAAATATTTAAATAAATGTTTTTTATTATATACAGGATACATGCATGACTAATTTTCTAAATACACTAATCCATTGGATCCAGGATTGTATCACTATTATGTTTTTAACCATTAAAATGTTGGAATGATAATTTATTTAAAATTAAGGTCACTAAATTTGGTAACAGAAATATGGTTTTGTTAGTTTTGTAATTATGATTAAGAAACATTAGTAAAAACCCTTATTCTATGATTTAGTATATCTAATCTTCTTATAAACACTTTTTATAGAAATTATAAACATTGGGATCCCATAAGGTTTTCCTTTAATGTTAGTTAGATAAAAGAATAATTTTTTATTATTTTTGGACGTAGGTATTGTTCAAATTTTTTCCATTTTAACAAATTGTGGGGACCATGAGAAACCATTCCAATATCCCACGTGAGATAAAATACAATGAATACACCAATGTCACACAAAATTACATGGGATGTAGATTTCATAACATCCTTTAAATTATTATATTTTTATCTCTAGGAACAAATAATAACTAAAACCATACAGAACAACTTCCTTCACTATAAAAGTATCTACTAGACATTAATTTCCTTTTGTATTAATAACCAATGACATTGATGAATCATTTGATCCAATTTTAAAAGAATAAATGGTAATCTCAATGATGAATATCTATTTTGGCCACCACTATTATGAGAAGGAGAAGGAGACTCTAGTTTTCTTTTTTAAGATAGAGAAGCATATCAATGACAATAAATGATATAAAAACATATAATAAGGATCAAATGTATGAAATTAACTAGGAAGAATTTATGAAATTATTTATTGAAAAGTATTTAACATAAAATCATCAAAAAAACATATGTGAATATATATAGCTATAGAAAAATAAATTCCATTCTTTGTTCATTTATAAGGAAAAAATTACAAGTCTGGAAATATATTACTCATGTTTTACTATCAAAAATGATTGAAAAATATAAATATACATTAGTGGTTTAAATCCACATCTTAGAATAAATATATAAATTTGTGACATTTTTTTATGAAGAATTGGTTCTGTGTGAGCTCAATGTTCATATAGATTTTGGAGAATGGTCTATTGGTTTTGTAGATAAGAATATAATAATGGAGTCTCGATATAGAGGTTCAAATGAAAAAGGAATAATAAGGATCTAATTACCCACATGTCAGAAATGTGAGATGAATCATCATAAAGACTTATACAAAGGGATTAGGAAATTCAGTAACTATGGTAGATAAGGAAAGCATGCTCATAAATATGTAAAAGACATCATGGAGATAGAAAATGTGATGCATTAATTAAAGGAACCACCAATGGTAAAATTATTTATCTATAATGATAAAGAGATCTATGAGATCTAGTGCACTACATTATGTATCCTTGAGGATCATATGCTTTAGCATCAACTAAAACTATATTGTTAAGGGATATCTTATTCCATCACTTCTGTTGAACTGTATCATGAAAATAATGTCATTCATGGTACATAGGCTATACACATAATAATTGAAAATTTTTTATTTTATTATTGTACTATGAATTAATTTATATCCTACAAGTCTTTTTGAACAAATGAATAGATTATATTATACCATGATATATAGAGATCTATAAAAACACCAAGTGGTGAAATCAATGCAACCCATGTGATGGACTCTTATCCTATAGGTGTTTGTAGGAATATTATTCCCAAAAATAACATATTAATCCCATTCATGGAATTTGATGTTATATTATGAAAGGATTTGTTATTAATCTATAAATAAAAATTAATCTATTTTGAAAAGGCAATCACTTTCCTTATTATGAACCATCCAATGATCGAATTCAGAGACAAGGAATATCATAAATCTTATTTGGAAAATCCCTAAATTGTGTGGGTGTTTATACCCTATTAAGAAGTATACCTTCATCAAATGGTTGAGTTAATGTAATATTAAAAAATGGGGGGAATTATATTTTTAGTTATAATGTAATGTATTACTTGAAAATTTAGAAAGAATTTCCCAGATAAT
This sequence comes from Viscum album, assembly GCA_963277665.1. NCBI lineage: Eukaryota > Viridiplantae > Streptophyta > Magnoliopsida > Santalales > Viscaceae > Viscum > Viscum album. Next base: position 1,173,392,854 of record OY728140.1, on the reverse strand, counting down.
GTGGTATATATATCAATATAGATGATGCCCAAAGCCACTCCTATCGCTAAATAACTCTACAAGATGATCCCAATCATGCTAGAGGATTAAATATAGAAACTAAAATAGAAGCATTACAAAGGATTAAAATTACCTTGTGCATCACCATGGGGGTGTTACAGTGATCATCATTATGAAATAGGAAAGATCTATATAGATGTGTACCAATTACCAAGACCTCAACAAGATCACTACAATATAAATTTTCATTTGATAAGGATAGAATACATGTTTAATGATCTACAAAGAGATAATTACTTCTCCAGGTTGGGTATTCAATATGGATATTATCAACTAAAGTTGAATAATGATGATATTCAAATGATAGCATTGATACAAGGTATGGGAACAATTATTTCCAAGCGATTCCCTTGAAACATTTTAATTCCCCTACAATATTCATGGATTAGATGAATAATCATTATAAAGACAAAAAAATTTCAATGTTTTTATTAATGATATCTTCATTAAATCCAACCTTAAGGAGGAATATTTCAAATATACAAGTGTTGTGTTGGAAACATAGAGGGAAGATAAAATGTATGCAAAATTTAGAAAGTGTGAATTCTGGATGCAATAAGTCTCATTTTTTGGCAATGCAATCACAATTGAGAGAATTTATGTGGACCCTTAACTAAAAAATCAACTGAGGAAGAGCCAAGTCCAACTAATTTAATGGAAATATGTATTTGTATTGGATTATTGGTTAAAACCAATGTTTTTCGAGAAATTTAACATGATTTTTTGCCCACTGTGGAAACAGGTAAAGTAAATATTGATGAAAGAATACACTGAAGGATATGATGATTTCAATGTGAGTAAAATCATTGAACCTTTAGTTACAATACCAAAATATAAAGAACATATTTTGATATACAATAATGATTTAACGAATAGATTGGGTAATTTACTAATCCTCAATAACAATGTGATACATACAAGTCATGATAGTTGAAGATCCATTAAAAGATCTATATGTCTCATGATTTAGAGTTGCTAGCTATGATATTTTCTTTATGATTTTTTTTCAATGTATATGGAGAGAATAATGAAATATACATCAATGATAAGTGTCTAATGTACATATTCAAACATATAGAAATCAATATGAATCAATGAAGATTGTAATTGCTAGGTAAGGACTATTACTGCTCTATTATCTATATCCATGGAAGGGAAACCATGGTAGGTGATGATCATAGAAGAAAAGAACATACCACTCTATCTATGATTCTTATTTAGACAGACCCATTCGTTAGGGATATGCAAAGGATGGATCTATAAATCATAGTTTAAGGGAATAAATTCTTATTTACACTAAATATTTTTCTACCATCTATCTAATAGATGACCACTTGGGAACAAATGGATGATCTGGAGCTATGAAAGAAGGTCAATATAGGAAAGTAATTGAATCTATAGGAGTTCCACATGATGATGATGTTGTGATTTGGATTGCAATGTGGATTTTTGTTCCTAAATCAATAAATAAATATAATATTCTTTTAGACTAATGGAAAAGATCATATTTATCCATCCATAATAGAAGAAAAAGTAAGTACCATGATCCTAGAGAGCACATTTTGTAGGGAAACTTGATGAATCATATTCTTTAGTATATCTGAAGGTGTTGTGTATATAATTATGTTAAAGAGGAGTGACAGAAGATGAATGAGATTATAAAACCATTTATTACCTCACCAGGAAATGGGATAATGTTGATTTGGAAATTATCATGAGTCTCTTGATGAAAAACAAATTAAATATTATGATATGGAATATGGTGGATCGACTCACCAAGACTTCCTACTACATTTATATTTAGGAAGGTTTCTTTATTGAACGAATTTCCAATATATAGGAGAAGTAATTGGTGGGGTTGTATCCGGTTCTACTTATAATCATATCTAAATGTGTTCCAAGGTTCACATCTCAATTATTGATTAGCCTTCAACATGACTCAAGTACTTAATTGAATTTTAGCATAACATATCACCCTCAAATAAATTTCCAATTTTAATGGATATTATTATTCATGAGGAAATGCTATGATTCGGGTCAATGTAAATAAAAGGTAGATACAATCAAAAACCCTCATTGGTTTAGTTCTCATATAACTATATAATCCCATTTAGTATTCCAATTTCTCCATATGATGATTTTTATGTGAATATTTGTACTACCAAACATGTTGGGATGATGTTTGGGAACGAAATGTACTTGGAATTATTCATCTTAAATATATGATAGAGACAATTCAAGTTATCCAAATACATTAAAAATACACCTAGGGTCGGTATAAGATATATGATGAAACCCATCTATGGGAATTGGATTTGAGGTGGGAGAAAAAAATTCAATAATATGTTACCATATAAGAGTAGTTTAGAAGGAATGGTAAGATTCTCCAATATATCGTCATGCCCTTTAAGACCCATGATCAAATAAGAGTAGTAGCCTATGAGCATCAATTTCTACCAAGTACTTCTCACATTCATTATGTGTTCCATGAATCACTATAGAGGATGTTCTTTCCTTATCCCTCTCATGTATTGAATCCAAAGGTCGTACAACTAGACAATGACCTCTAATTAGAGGAGAATATGGCGACGATCTTAGGATAAACATGAGATGTTCTATAAAAATGTAAAAAAATATTCTCAAAGAGTTCTAGAGGGACTATATTTAAGAACAATAGATGTGGGTACTAGAGAAAACAATGAAATCGTTTTACCCTCATGCATTCCCATATGAGAATATGATATTATATTTTAGGGAATAAATTTCTTAATTGGGGAGTATATAATGAACCTATGTCTATTAGTAGTATTAATTCCTGAAAAAATGTGTGAGGGGTTATATTATATAATATCATACACTTGAAAAAAAGAGGATAAATAAACAAACCATTATCTCATTAATAAATTTCATTAAATTAGTAAGATATTGACCCAATTGATATTGATAAAATTAGAATCAGACATAAATTATAAAATATAAAATCTAAAGGGACAAATATGGACCTCCCCAATCTAATATAATCATCTCTCATACATAAAATATTATAGAAAAGAGAAAATATATTAGTAAACCGAAAAATCATAGAAAACTAAAATATATAACCCTAGAGGAATATTAGTTAATATTTAGTGAAATAATTTTGTCATTTTAATAGGAGGTAATGTGGATATTGGAATAGCAACCAATACATTGTAATTATATCATTCCTATTAAGGAGTGTTACATGAAGACTGGGAATAGTAACTATACATTTGGAATAGTAATTTCACCTCAAAAAACAAAATTTTGGAATATATAAAATTTATCATTGATAATTTATCTAAATAAATAAATTATTATGCTAAAAAATTAAATATCACGATTAAAAAAACTCAATTAAAATATTATATCACTTTATTAAAATATATTTTAATTTATTCTATAATTCATAATATCTATATAAAAAATTAAAATTACATATTTTATAAATTTAATATAAAAAAATTAATATATTATATGAAATTTTCATTTCAAATTTTTCTGAGGGTAAAAATTTGGAAATTTCATAAAATACACCATTTTTTGGCAATTAGTAAACATATAATTTTTCACATTAATGATTTATGTTTAATTACATATCTGATGATGAAATAATGAACCAGTCCTTGATAGAGATTTAGGTTTGAATATAATAAATTTAACTACATAAAGGTTTAATTCAAATAAAATAATCTTAATTTCAATACAAAAAATTATATTCGTAAACCTAAACTCAAAGGTGATCACTTGAAATAAGAAATTTTCTTTCTTTCATCTATCGTTTTTAATACACTAAATAATTAGAATTAAAAAGACATTTAACAATATATATCCTAAATTTAATATATTTCTTATTATTTATATATTAAAAATTACTCTATTAAATGATATACCATTGATATATTTTTTTTATTTAATAATTTATTCCAAAAGTACCCCTATTCTCGATTATAAATAACCCCACTTCCAACCCATTGAAAAAAACTCATCCCCAACCAGAAAAGTAATATCCACAAATAAAATCCTTAATATAAAGAACCATATTATCTATAGGGTTTTTATTGATTAATCAAACTCCCAACATCAAGGAAATTTTATTGTCAAATAAGAGAAGCTACATCGATGATTAAGTAAATTTTGGTCAGTTTTCTACTTTTTTATTTCATCTTCATATTCTCTTTATTTATCACAACCTATTTCATATGAAAACCTTAAAATATTAATAATTTGGTATGTTAAAAATATATAAATGAATATAACTTACTTGAGTAATCATATTTCATGGATATATATAAATTTTAAACTTCCCTTTCACACTATAATGAAAACGCCCCATCAATATTTGGTTAACCACCAATAGAGACTTTTCCAAGTCAAATATTATTACCATAATCATGGATGGATATTATGAATTATATATAAACGTGTAATGATATGTATTATAATAATATTTATATAATTTTAATAATTTTTAAATTAAAATGAAAAATATACACAAATATGAAAAATGGGAAACATTTATGTAAAACATGTTATCAAAATGCATATCCTATAACCAATAATAAAAAAAATATAATAATATTTTTTTAATAGATAAATAATGGTATATATAACAAAAATTCACATTGAGATCAATTTTAACATCCTAGAAAATTTAAAATATAAAAAAAAATTAATAAGTTCAATTTATTTTAAATTAAATCAAGTATTTTATAAAAATCAAAACAAATTGTTTTATTTAATCATATTAAAATTTCATTAAGTGGAATATATAAATTTTTATAAAAATTCATTTAAATAATACTACTTTGTATTAATATAATTTTTCAATAGTATATTTCTTTAAAAAATTACATATTAAATTATATCATCAATTTTATATTAAGGAAAATTTTTGATTTCAAAAACTATATATTAAAATTTATAAATAATTTTTTCTTCTAAATAATAATAAAATAATTCTTTGTAAGTGTATTGTTTCATTTTTATGAATATTTTAATATTTCATAGATTTTATAAATAATGGTAAAATTTATAATTTTTATAATTTATTTATATTTTTATAAAGAAAATACATTAATTTATATATGTATATGTTTTATTCATTCAAATTAAAAAAACTTATATTTATTTTTTATGTATATTATATACATATATATGAATAAATTATTATGTATGGAATAATATACCGATAATATTTCTAAATGACATTAATGCCAATGAATGTGGGATGATGAATACTACTCCACGAAATTTGAGTGCCCTAAAAATCATTATTTCATTTCCATTAATTTTTTATTGTTAGGTTTCGATGTCTACCACCACTGCTATTGATATTAGTTCTCTTACCTTGAAGAAGTATGTTTTCAAAGTTCCATCATTCAAGTATTTTCTTTCTGGTTCATCTCTGAATCCAAGAACTTTTATGATAAAACAATTATGTTGATGAAAATTCATCTCACAAAGCCTTGATTATTATGGTGGAAGGTATTCCACCTATGATTAATAATCTAAAACATTAATGGGGTTCCTCTTGTATATTTTTTATGACTATTATTTCAAATAATCTACTTCTAGAAGAATAATTAAGAATGGTTTGTTGGCTATTTTTCGAATCAAATCACTAAATAATTTATGAATAGAATCATTTTGTAAGAATTTAGTAATAGATTGAATAGTTTCATACAAAGGTATTTCTTGCCAATTTAATTTTCTTATTATATATAATATAGATTGTACTGGATTAAATGATATGAAGAAATCATCTCTTGGAAAGGGAATATATAACAACATTTCTTCCCTCATTGGATTTGATGTTAATATCTTGACATATGGGGTTAATTTATCTTAAATATGGTTTTTTATGAATTTGAGATTAGGATCCTAATATTATTCCAGCATTAGTTGGAAGTTATAAAACTCATGTATGGATAAAAATTTATTTCTTAATTGGTATATTTGGCATCATCAAATCCCATTGGATGTATCATATACTATGGGGATTTCAATTAAATTTGGGAAGGAAACTAAAAGGGATATATTTAGTAAATTTGATTACATTCAGTTTGAGAATGATTTTTTCCCAACTATTATTGATAATGTGGTCTAGGTATATGATGAATTACAATTTTAATTGTTTATTTATATTGATAAATTATATCACTATTTTACTAAATTGTTTAATTTTGTAAAATATATTCATAAATAGAAAAATGAAAGAAATGTAGAAATTTTAATTGTTTGGTCTTGTGGTGGATACTTACAGGTCTAATATTTTAATTTCTCGGGCTTTTAAAATTCATGAGGTTCAAAATTCTTGGGAGTGTATTGGGGAAAAAATTTGATTTCTCAATAGGATTATCTATAAAATCCAAATGATTTTATTTAAAATACAAAATGTGTTGTTGAAGATAAAAAAAGTGATTCGATGGATATTTATTTACATAATATTGATATGAATTTGTTGACATTATGACATTATGTGCAGGATTCAATTTATATAGAGTTTAAATCCAAACGGGTTGTCTCTGATATGGATTATCCACATCAACTAGATAATGTTGTTGAAGGGGTTAATCAATAGGTTTATGAATCTTTAATGATGATTGAAATTTTGGTCACAAATTATTCTGATGTGAAGTATGCAGTGGTACAGGTCCCTAGTTTTCATTTATATATCAGGAGGAGTGTTGGTGCGATTGTTCATTAGGGTGTTATGAAGAATGCAAAAGATGTTTTTATAAATACTAAGGAAGTTGTTGGAACTAAACAACAAGATTATTATAAGAATGTTGCTATATGTCATATGATTACATTGAATTTATATTCATAATTAAGTGGCAGACATGATGCACTAAATAAATAGGGATATAAACCTTCAATGGTCGTGTGTTCTGTTGCTAGCCATTATAGAAACATCATTAATTTAATGATGCTGGATAGTATTAAAAATAGTTTCATCAACAGTCTTCACAATGATGTTTTCATGGATGATTGTGAGGACTCCACAACTGGAAATTTGTTCAAATAAATAGGGAGAGGCCTAGTAAGATTTATACTTATTTATTTACTGATCTATCGAATAATACAATAGATACAAGAAAGTGTGTTCGTCTTCCAAGTGGGAGAGCTCCACATGGAAATGGTAGAAGGTTGAAATAGACTGATCCTCACCCATGTGGTAGATTCTCTTATAGTCTTATAACTCTTTTATGTTTCATGTTTTGAGTCATTAAATGCCATTATTTTTAGATTAGATTTATTTATAGTCTATTTTTGTTGATATTGGTCTTTCATTTTAATAAATTCTATTGGATCATTATTCTCCAATTCTTAAATCCAAAAATATATATCATTACGTAAAAAATACTAATTTTAATATAATAATTGTTACAATTTATATAAAATGGTAATTTAAAAAGTATAAAAATATTTCAATGGAATATAATTCTAAAATTCATAAATTTTATAGGAAGCATATTTTCAATAGAATAATGAAAATTTTAATTATTTTTAAATTGTAATTATGAAAATATGAGTTATTTTTGTAAAAAAATGATTATAAATTTTAACATAATTTTTATTATTGTATTATATATTAAATTGTATATATATATATGCAATATAAATATTATTTGTATAAAAAATAATTAAATATATAATATATAATAAAATTTTCTGATAAAAGGGATTTGGGATTCAATTTTTATAAGAGAGAATAAATTCTATTGGTTTCTAATTATGAGAGATAGAGCACATTGGAGTTGTTCGACTTTTCTTTACGATGATGTTGGATATTATTGATTTTCCATGGATAAGGATTAGAGAAAGATGAGGGATCAAGCCTACTGAAAGATATCGGTTGTGGGTGAAGGACTACATGTGATGTACGATTTGATGAGGAGTAATAATTGTGTATGGAAAGGGTTCTGATGATACATGGGAGACTTACAAGAAAAACTTGTGCGATCTATTCTTCATCGTTTCCATCTCCATCATGCTTCATGGTTTACATATCTATGAGGTTAGTGGTTAAAATTTTTTTCCTCTTAGTTTAAATCGAAATTTAAGTATCCTATTAGTTTTTTTGTTCTATGTTTCATCCTCACTCAAATGTAGAATTAATTATTTGTCATATATCTGGGTTTTTATTCATAATTCTGGATTTTACATCCTTTGATCAATATTAATAAAGCCTTATATTCATAAATGTTTATATATAGTTATATTTGTTACATATAATTTTTTTCCATTAATATTCAATATACATTCCAATTGGATGTGATTCGAATATCTGATGAATGAAAATCCTTTTTTACATGGAGTTATTTTTTTAATCATATACCTTGGAGTTAGCCTTTGTAATTAATGTATTCCTAAAGATATAATAAGAAACAATGACTCATGATTCCTTATGTGGTGGGATCAATATATATATATATAGACCCATAATTTATTGTTGTGTGATGTTTTAGGTTTTTGAGGATCGTGAAGAGTTGAGAGGACAATGATTTTGTTTACTAAGCCAGACTTCATGAATGAGGTTGTATCAATTGTTTTCATTATTTTCCAGGTATGGATGAATGATAGAAAATAATCAAAGTATGTTAGGGATTCTGAATATAAAATAATGAGAATAAAATTAGTTGACTTTATTTTTTTTGTAAATTAAATTCTTATGGATGTTATGTATATATTTTTCTAAATTTTATTTTCAATAAATATTTTAATTTATAGAAAACCATTTTTAATTAAATTATCTTTTTAAAAAACAACATATTATGTTTTAATCTTTATGTTTTCTTATCTCTATATGAGTATATGAATATTATTATAATAATAAATTTAATTTGTATATGTTTTCAGTTAAAAACCTATTAATTCCTACCAAAGTTATTATATAAGAGGATTTTATAAAAAATTATTGTATGAAATTTTCTTTTATAAAGAAAAATTTAATGTAAGGGATTTATGTTTTTAAATATTTATTAAATATTTTGATTATTTTTCACTCTTATGTTTAGAAAATATTTTATATTTAAATTTACAATTCTGAGTAATTATAGTATGTTATAAAAGTATATGTAATTATTTGGAATGCAAGATGAATGGTATTATCATTTTTATTTATAATTACATAATAAAAAACATGTAAGTTTTAAAGTGAGTTTTATTATCTTATAAATATAATTTTATGCATTTGTGCTATTTTTAAATGAATTTGTGCATTTCATGTTAGAAATGTACATTAAATGATACATTATATTATTAAAATTACCATTATTTTAGTATTAAAATTATGGAAATTTATTTTACACATAGATATTTAAAATCATTATCAAAATAATATATATTCTATAAATATACATTAAATTGATATTTTCATTTTAATTTTTTGTTATTCTATTAAATTTTTTAATTACCTATAAATATATGAAATCTATTTATTTGGAGAAAATAGTTTTTGAATAATTATTGAGGATGTAAAATTATTATTTTATGAATTTAAAATAATTTAAATGGTTTTATAATGGTTTTTAATAGGTTATATATGAGAAATATGTATCTTTAGGAAAATGTTTTCATAAAATGAAATTTAGAGATTTTATATAAAATGATATAATGTGGAATGGGGTGTGAACCTATAAGCTCAATGGGACATTGTTCTATCATTGATACTTTTATGTGGCAATAAAGGTTTTAAAATATCTATAATGTATCATTTTAATCCATAAAAGTATCATTATTTGATAATGATTTAAAAGGGGAAATTTTATTATTTTTAATAAATTATTTTTTAAATTTATTTTCATGATTGTATATATTTTCAAAAATTAATTAATATATCATATATTTATATTTTATATTAAATGAATTAAGTGTTTTTAAATAAGTTTTTATCAAAGATATTTCAATTGTATTAATACATGATTTTAGAAAATTTTATGCTCAACACATGCATTTAAATAACATTAAAATGTATTTTATAAGTTATAGGATGGACTATATTATTTAAGGCATAAGCTTACATGAATAAAATTTGTAATTTAAAAATATTTTTTTTTGAAATGTATAAAAAAATTTATGGTTTTGTCCACTTCTAAAAAACATGGACTAGAAATGATTTCAGGTTCAATAATACATTGGTTAGTTTTCTATTTTATTTTTTTAATATAGAATTATGTTTTAGTACTAAATCTAGTAGTGCGGGATTGAGACTTTACATTTGGTATCTATATGACATCATTGAATACTTTGGATATTAGGAATTTTGGTTTAAAAAAAGTTTCTGGTTTTAAATATTTTTTTGGGATTCAAGTAAATAATGTTCTAAAAATATAAAACTCTATTTTTTTCTAGTTTTCCATAGTTTTGAAGATGTAATTTCATTCTTTTTTATATATGAAGAAAAAATTTTGAGGTTATAATTCTTTTATTTATGGAGGGAGAATGTAACATCCGAAAAATTTAAAATATTAAAATGTACTAATAAATTAGATTGTTATAAAATTTAAATCAACTATTTTATGGAAAATAAAACTATGTGAATTATTTAATCAAAATTTATTTTATTAAGATGATTATTTAAATTTATATAATTATCCATAGATATAATATTACATAATATTATTTTTAAAAATAATTCATTAATTATAAATGATGATTTATTAAATTATTCTATCAATTATATTTTAATAAAATACTTATAATTATGAAATCATTTATATTAATATTTTTAAATTAATTATTATTCAAAATTAAAAAAAATATATCTACTCAAAAATGGTTTCTATTTAATGAATTTTTAAATTTTTATTTGATTATAAAAATCACAATTAATTTTTTAATTTTTTAATACTTATTTTTAGGTGTAATAAGTCAATTAATTAATCAATCAAGATATATCTTTTGTATTTTCTAATTACAAAAAAATATTATTTCTTTTTTATTTCTATTGTATATATATATATGATGAAATGATCAATTGTATAAAAATAATAATATGAAAAATTTAATTTTTTATAATTAATGTTAAAAGGTTATTGCAAAAATAAGAAATTATTTTAAATAGATAGATTTAAAAAATATAATATATTATAATGGAAAAATATTTTATATTGAATAATGTAAGTTATAGTGATTTTGATTATGAAATTATGAAATTATGAGTTATTTGTATAGAAAATCGTTTGATAATATTATGGTAATATATTTTCCCAAATGAAATATGAAAACATAAATATATATGTGAAAAATTAATATTAATTTTATTAAAAAATGATATAATTAAAACATAGTGATTAAATTGATTTGATAAATTGTATTAGGGATTTGATTTTTTAAGAGTTAATTGAAATAGTGGGTTTCGATTTTTGGTCAGCCAAGCATAGAGGATTCGTGTGAAAATTTATTCAAGAGGCTTAGTAGAGTTTGAGTTTTTCTATTATGAAGGCTTCAAGTGGGATGATGGAAAGAATTTACCAAATGAGATAATCTATCGGTGAGGGAGTCTAACCATGGTCTAACCAGAGAAAGGGTTGTGAACGGATATTGTATGTTTCTAGCCTTAAACATTATATAATCTAGTAAATTTTATTAGAATTCACTTCGTTAAATTCCCAAAAATAATTTAAATTTAGGGTTTCAAATTGTAAGGAAAAACTTCATACATATCATCCCACAGGCATACAATGTATGTAAAACTAAAATATTTCCCATTTTATTCATAATATAAAAGTTATAAAATAAAAACATTAAATATTTTTAAGAAAATAATTCACAACATTCATCATGGATTATCCTTTTCTCTTACCCAAACATAAACTAAGTAAATATATTTTTTTAAATTTGTTTGATTTCAAAAATCTCAGTATAGGACACAAAAATAATGAGAGAATGTACTATTCCATGAATACTTATAAAACATATGAAATCATTTTCACAAAGACATACTTCTCACCCATAAAGTATCATATAGTTACATAATGAAACATTTTATATACATATTAAAGTTAAATTAATCCATTAAAGTATCTTGGGTAATTTATTAATTAATATTTTAGCACTAACGACTACTGTATGATTTCTAACCCTTACGGCTTCCTTAAAATGAAATCATCACGTCTACCGTAGGGCGAAACCATCATAGTTACAAATAGAGTAACCATACGGTTGACCACTAACATAAACATAGATATTGCATTAGAGTTATATATAAGTCCCAACCATCAACATAAATAGATCCTAAAAACAATAACGTAATCATAAAATAAATATAAAAGCATAAAAACATCCTTTTTGAATTGCGAAAAAATTGATTTTAAAAGTAAGGCCCCTTACAAAGATCATATAATTGATATGATAATTAATTGAATTAAAGAAACATTTGTATAAATTATAAATCCTCCCAATAAAAAAATAATATAAACAAAACCCATTACCCACATAATCGTTGTACCACATAATAAATTAAGTTGAAGGTTACCCAAATAATCAAAATTTAAATAAGAATTCCCTTACCTCCGTTTCATCTTAATTAGATGAATTAGAACCTATTATAAACGTTTCAAAAGTGTGTTATTAGTATTTTACTAAAACATAACCACGTTCATAAAAACATATATGATCATTTTAAATCATCATTCAATAAATTTATTAATCATGTAGTTTTTTCCATTGTCTCGGGTGCGTGCTTTATATGGTTTGCATAGTTTGTTAGTAATGAATCATCATGTCAAATGGATGTAAAAATCCATATGTTTGATGAAATTTTTATTAATATGATTCAATATTATTAAATGATATAATAAATCATTTATTTTTATATGTTGATGAATCATTATATAAAATAATAATGATATTTATTTAGATCATTTTGGCAGTTTTTCAATAATAAAAAACTAGTTTAGTTATAAAATTTAATAACATATATATATATGTGTTAAACATGTTACATAAAATGATAAAATTTTAAAATGTTTCAACCATTAAAATGGTTTTATGAAAATTTATAAAGGTGGTTATTGAAATTAAAAAAACATCACCCAGGATATCGGTAAATTGACACATCACATGCGATGTTTTTATTTTTAGAAGAATAGGTGGAGGAGAAGAAGTATGATGATGTATTATTATATAAAAATGATAAAATTATAGTATTTATATGATAATATTACTCTTTGATAATTGGTGGTGAAGATAGTACACGAAAATAAAAAAAATTGAAAAAAATAAAAATAAAATGAGTAAAAATTATTACCTCTTGATCTATTCTCTTTGATATTTTACTTAGGGCCCATATTTTTGGTATTTGGTGAGACCATCTGGTTTTGGATGTGGGGAAGTTTCATTGGGAAATTATATAGTAGAATTTGAAGAATTCTAAAATATTGAGAGGTGTGATTGGAAGAGGGGTGAGTAGTGGGATTTATAGTGAATGAAATGTGGGGTTTTCCATTATATTACTCATTCTTGATTTATCTTTCTCAAGAAATGATAGAGTATTGGGTAATGTTAAAAAAATATAGAAATTCGTACATGTGTGTACTATCCAAATGTACTTACCATATAAAAAAATCAAATTTGAGTCAAAAAATCATGTATCTAGATAATTTTAAAGATTAAAATGTTTTTGAAATCATATAAAATTAATGTATATCAGAAAAATCCCAAATATTCACCACAAAACTTTTTTGACATGTACAATTCAAAAATGGACTCCATTTTTAAAAAATAATTTTCTAAAGATGAGAATATTTATTTTTAACACAAATTATAATTGATTTTGAAAATAACATTTTTAAAACTATAACGGATTTTATAAGAGTTTGAAAATTAAATCAAGGACTCATAATAGTATATTATGAAAATAATAAATTAAAATAATAATTAATTATTACATTTTATGAAACTAAATTCTTATATTTATCATAAAATTGTAATTAAATATTTTTGACCAAATTAGAAGAAATTTAAAAAAAAAATTATTTACTTATATGTTGATTATAATATCATTATAAGATGCCTAAATTTTATTTATATACCCCTTATATGATTTATAGGGGTCCCATGGGGATATTTTTATTGCATTCAAGTTGAAATTTAGGGTTTCGGGTTGTTTGGAAGAAATTCTTGTTTGTAATTTCCATTTACATAGGGTTTGTTGTAGTGGAACACAATATGTGTCATTTTTTATGTGGGTAAGATTTTTTTCTGGACTAAACTCCATGCATGGGGGTAACATTCCAGGTAGTTCTATTGGTTTTGTGGCCAAAGGGTCACTGGAAATCTAGTTTTGTCATAGGACATGGTCGTCTAAGGGAATATGGTCAGAAGATCCTAAAACCCGTAGAGTTATGTGGGAATAGATTGAGAATATGTCCTAGAAGTTGGTTATCTAGGGAACATCACGTACCATGGTTGAACACCTTATGGAATACATGTGTGGGTGAGTTAGGGGTTGTAAAACATGGACTTAGGACAAGGTGAGGAGGAACATTCTATTAATGATGTATACATTCCTTGTGGTGTGACATGGATTGTGATTAGATATATGTGAGAGAGAATTCCTAGGTCTTCAGAAAAGGATAAATTCTATTTGAATTAGAGAAAAATATATGTACTTATTTTTACACATGTTGAGTAAAATCAATGCAAATGGATAGGGGTGGTGGTTAGTGGAACACCATGTATGGTTGTAAATGTCACAGGCCTCCCGTGGAGACTTTTCTCCCTCTAGCATATTCTTATTTTTGAATTAGATTAAGGCCCCTGTGAATCTAACGTTGAGTATTTTTTTTCAGTAGAACATGATGGTGTCCGTAGTTTGGGATTTTTATATTTTATGTGATTTTAAAAAATAGATTCTCTTCGGTTAGAAATGATTTTACTAGCAATGGTTGAGTGAGTTATCATAGTCTTTTGCTGTGTGGGTTTGTCACATAACACCCTTAGCATATGTATTTTTCCTATATTTGGGAACTACAATTTGTGAATAATTTTTGTGTCCCATTCTTTGGTTTTAGTTATCTCATTCAACATTGACTTCTCACTTAGCAATATGGAGCTCATATCACTTTGAGTTGGCCGGAGTGATCCTCATGACCCTTGATTGTTTTCATGGCCTAGATGTTTAATAAATGTGCTGAATATTTTATTGGGTATTGATAATAAAGAAAGGAAAATGTTTCAAGTATGGGATGGTTCCCAAGTGAAACTTAGTGAAAACCCTTTATCATTATATGGAGATATAATCATTTTAATGGGGTTGTAGTCTAATTGAGTGATTTCTTGGATGAATCCCCATAGCTTCCTTTTATAGTTATTCAGTGATATTTTCCAAGGATGGTTTTTCATAATAGATGTGACCCACTATATATTGAGATTTATCCTCTAAATAGCATGTTCATTTATATTAGGATTACAACACAATACCATGTTCTTTGAGTAGTGTTTCTACTAGGGTTCTTAGTTTCCTAAAATAGTCATGATATTAATCCCATACCTGAGTATTGGAGTTACACTGGGAATCTAGGTTACTTTATATATGGAATTGGTTGAAATTCATACACTCTCAGATAGGTACCATAATGCATGAAATGGTTGTTCCATACGTTTAGAATTCCTAATTAGTGATCTGTGGGTTCTATCTGGGATGGAAGATCCGTAATAGATGGAATAATGTCTCTCAATTAAATACTATATAGGATGGTGATGATGTAACATCTTCATCGTGATTCCTGATTTGTGACATATTTGAATTTCATTCCATTTGGGATGGTTAGGAATGTGGTGTTAGTACTATTATGTGACCAATTCATTATAACATCAAGTTGGTGGTTGTGTATAGAGATATGATTGTAAACCATGATACATGGATTCTATTGTGAGTATATCTAGTATATTCTCATAGACTATTAAATATGATTCATATTTCATGGATTATGAGTGGTGTTGAGGTGAAAAGTTTGGTGTACCGAAGGAGTGGTCGAGATGGAGTTCCTCTCTCATTGGGGATCCTCTAACATGGGCCGATTAGTATCATGACTAAACTTTTCTCCCCTTTGGGGTTTTAGGGGAACCTACTAGGTTTTTACTCCCACCTACATTGGAATCACCCACATATGTTATTTTTTGTTCATACTTCAAATACACTAGTACTTTATTGGGGGGGTCTATTATTGGGTGGAGAATAGTAATAGAATGGGAAGATTGAGGTTTTTCATTGGCATGAATATTAAAATGATCCTCAATATTTGAGTAGGTTTGTCCAACATAAAATTTTCTTTTAGTGGGATAATATTTTTACCTTTTTAATACATTTCATTACATTATTACTCTATTTCTGGAATATAGATGAATGCGTCAATATTTTATTATTTTTAAATTTATATTATTTTACTACTTCATGGAGATGGATGTGGGTGCATCTGTGAAGGTACATTAAGCTAATTCCTTATATGTGCGTGATATGCCTAGTCAGTGTCAGTATCTATAAACATACCAATTAGAGTTGGTCTTAGGAAGTTGTAGCTCGGGCCCTAGTTGGATGGGTTGTGACACATCATTGGATTTCATATTTCATGGAAAATCAATTTGAAATATTGTTTGGATCATTTTTTGTGGAATATTCCCATCCACACTGAATTATAAATTTTAAATCATTTCTCATTTTTAGAATAATTTTCTTTAAAAATATCATTAAAAATTAAATGATTATTTTGAAAATCAATTATTAATTTTATGGGGAAGATATAATATAGTTTTTGAAAATTAATTTTTAAATATATATTATTGATAATACAAATTGAATATTATAAAGAAAGATTTAAAAAATGATTTGAAAAATACGGAATAAATACTATTCATGAAGTGTACATTAAAATAATTATTCATTTAACATATTTATTAAATGGAAAATGAGCATTGTTTGGAAAAATACTGGAATATTCCTCTTGTATAGTTTTGAAAAAATGGAAAAACAGGTAACAATGTCTTTAATAAACCAATTGGTTTATTAAGAAACATTTTTTTAAAAGATAATTATAAAAACTATTCATGTAAGAATACGTATTTTTTGCCGAAGGGAGAAATAAAGACAACTTTATTAATAAAAATATGGTATTGATGCATTGAGTACATAAATAAATGAAAAATGAAGTGAAACTATTTATTAATAACAAATAACCACATAAAAATAGATTTCATGAGTTTTAGAAAAATTCTATTATATGATTTATTAATCATATTCATAAAAATAAAAAATCCCAATAAAAGGAAAGATTTTACCATAGAGGCATTACCACCTTGGTAACTTTTTTATTGTAAAATACATGACTGGTAGATTCTAAAAAAATATTTAAATTAAATGAATTTTTTGGTGTATCATCACAAATCCTATCAATGTCCTGGATATACAACACTATAATTTATCAAATTATGAATATGGAATGTGTATCATAAAAAATTACAGTGAGAGGGAAATATCTCAACTTAAGTCTCAACATATTTTATACACATTAATTTCCCCTATTTAATAATTATTACCCAATTAAAAATGTATTATAGATCTATGATTATATATATCAAACTATGTATCATTTACAAATGTACTTTAATTAATTTTTTATTGGCAATTACATTTCAATGTCATGTTTTGGGAAAATATAACTTTTTTTCTATTATGTTTTGATTGGGAATTTATTTTCATACTACATTGACAATGGTTCCTTGAACACCAAAATTTTAACCATGATATAAATACAAATATATTCATCATATAATAATTTATTTTACATCATAAAAGTTATATATAGAAATGAAATACAATATTCATGGATATGATATGTCATATCTATTCATGAATGCATATTAGATTATGGATGAAATTTAATGTTTAAAAAGTATAATAACATTACTGAATAATTTTTATATCATACATATCTCATGGTTTTATGTAAAATTACCCTTATTACCATCCATGTTATTCATATGTTAAGAATGAATCACATCACTTCCTGAGGCTATAATATGTTGTAAACAAGAACACTGTGGACGTATTCCCGTATAATAGAAATATGATTTAATAATTAATATCATAACTCTAAAGAACTAATAATATCATAAATACTTTATATAAATAATAAATCATTTTTATATAAATTTTATGTTGTTTTTATTGAAAATAATTAACATTGGTGCATGAGGTGGTAGTCCTACGTAAATATGAAAAAAAAAATTTGTCACCCATTTGATGGATTAGGGGAAGGATTTAGGTATTCAAATTTACACAACATCATATATGTGAATGAAATATAATGATATTATTAAATCACTGAGGATTAATTAAAATTTAATGAGGTGGAGTATAGAATAAAATAAATTGATCGATTAGGGATGATAAAACTTCATCAGAAAACAACTTTATGGTTTCACCTAAAGGCTTCATATGTTAGATTTATGACCTAAATAAGGATTATAGGATGAGAGGATTGAATTAATGAATTTATTATGGTAATTATTTTCTAAATTAAATGGTTTTTTATGTATGAAGAGGATAATAGAGGTGGAACTTTCATAATTGAGTAATGTGACAAACTTTTATTTTTGAAAAGAAATTTTATTACCATTTTTCTTCACTTGTAAAATTGATAAATAAGGTTCATTATCAAAACGAAAAGATATAATGTCTAACTATGAAAAAAAATGTTTTTTAAAATTTTTTAGTTCTTTATTAAACCTAATCTTTTCAATTTAACCCCATATAGACCAATTTTTACCTTAACCACGATAAACAGTTTTAACACTTTTTACTATTCAGTTTGGTAAAAACATTATTTCTCATTAATATAAAATAGAAAATATTATAATTAATTATATGGAATCCATTTTTCCAAATTCATATAAGTGGAAATTTTATCTTTTAAATCAATTATGCAAATATAATGAAAAGTTGTTTTCCAATGAGAAAATTCTCAATAATATAGATGGTTTTATATCAAACCATAATATAAAACTTATTTTATTTACAAAAATTGGATGAATATATATATTGGAAGTAATTTTCCCAATAAATTCTTCTTATAATAAATTTAATTTTGATGATTATTTTAAAATAAATGACAATTCTTAATAAAAACAAGTATTTTTTAAAATAAATTAAAAATTTATATTCCAAAAAAATATCAGAAAATTTTCTTAAAATAATTTGGAATATTGATTTAAAAATAAAATTACATATCTAAAACATATCTTCTTGAATTTAATAAAAAAGATCTAATTTTACAAATGGCGACAAAAGTGCTTTTTATATGAATATGACTTTTTAATAAAAAATTGTATTTATTTTTTTCAAATTTCTAGATAGAACATAAAATTATTTGTAATTATTTGATTGAATATATACTATATAAATTTAATTAAATTAATAGAAAAAAATAAATTTTTTATATTTATTCTGGTAAAACATATTTTTATTCACAAAAAATATTTTTCAGAAAAATATTTCATATATATCAAAATAAATTTAATTTTCATTACAAATAAATTTGTGACGAATGAAATAATGTTATATACAGTGAAAGAATATAATTTTTTATTTTAAATAATTGTTTTCATATCTTCCTTGCCAACATCTAGGTGATAAATAAAATAGAAAATAATATTACATTAAAATTATTTCATGATTCTTTTAAAGCTTATGTTTCATGAAACATAAGCTAAACTCAGTGTTGTGCGTAATGAAGATATACGTATTATTGAATTTATTTGAATAAAACTATATTTTAAATATTATTAGGGTGTTCTATTATACCCCCATTAAAAATAATTAATCCCTATAAATTGATAACTTTGGAAGCAACTACTGATGATACATCCACCTTGTTACATTAGAGGGTCCCATGTAGATTCCTTAGGATTTTTGTTTCACAATAAAACAATACCAAGGTGTGTGGTCATTTTTTAGTGAACATTCAATATTCAGTCAAAAACATCCATTAATGTTTCCTCATAAGATATATCATGCTCTATCAGCAGGACATCTGAGTTTTGTACATCAAAAGGATTAAGTATGTTCTTCCATAGGACAGGTAAATGGAGCATATTATAAACATAAGAGTGATTTGCTATAATTTCGAAGGGATAAGCTATGGAATCGATATAATAATCATTATTAGTTGTAATAATATACATATGAAATATTTATCACTTATTTCTCTAATATATAAATTAAAGAAACAACTTATAACCAATATCAATATCAAGGTTGTCTTGTAGATTATAATTATAATAATTATTATATATTGTTTATACCGCCTTTGGTTAAAAAAATTTAAAACCATATATTCCATTTCATCATCTTTCCTATGTCCCAAAATATTTCATTCTACAAATTCATTCTAGTACTTTGGAGATATACACATCATACCAAAAAAGGATTCATTAGTATCCAACAAAATTAATGATTGAAGGCTATTTTTTAATAAATATAAAACTGTTGAATGATTTTATCCCAAACGTATTTAAAATTCATAGAAGAGGATCCTAGAATATCTTCTTGAGAATTAACTATGCTATTAAATAGACCATCTTCTTGAGGATGATAGGTTGTAATGAAAGTGAACTCTGTTTCAGCAACATGCTGGATAATTTCCCCAAACATTAAGGTTATCTTCATATCCGAATAATATATAACTGAATTTTTCAATCCATGAGAACATACCACTTCATTAATATATATTATAATAATAAGATCTATATATAAATCATACCTAATAGAAATGAAGTTTGCTGGATTCGTAAGGGGTTCAAATAAAACCCATAATCACCAAAACATCAATGATAAGATAAATTTTAATGGTTACCCACACCATTATTCATATATCTACAATGTGTAAAGGTATTTCAAACATAAAAAAAATTTCACTAAAACATATATAATACTAAACTGTTTTATTTCAATTAATATATCATAAAATAACCTTAATCTTAAAAAAAGTAAATCTGGTAAAACCTTAAAAGGGATGTCAATGTTTTAAACTAATGATCAGCCTTATACTCATAAAACTATTATTTTATTTTTATATAGAGTCATATACACTTATAAAATATAATTCATCCTTTATTCATTGAATTATATCTTATCATAAAAAACATTTTCATTAGATGCATGGGTTTATCCTTTTGTTGATATAATATTAAATCTGATTTCATTATTCCAGTATCCATGAATAGGGAGACAATCACATGAAATTTCACTAAAGAATTACCAATAATATTTTCATATTTACCATTTTTAAAGAAAAATAAGAAATCACTAACTATGTAGAATAGGATATCTATTCCCAAATATTCATGATTCTCTTCACCCATTTTGGTTTCATAATATTTGAATTTTTCCATTATTATTATTAGTTTCTATGTCTTATGCCTTAAATTATACCTTAGATAGGATAATTTATCTGTATAATTCCAAAAAACCATTCACTTTAAACACTAATGTTAGTTTGGAGAATTAGTAGGTATCATTTTCTACTTCATTTCATTAACTATAACATTTTGGGGATATTCAAAGGATTTATCACCCACCATTAAAAATTTAAATCACTTCCTTGTTCTATTAGTGTAATTACCACAATTTATCATTCCACTTTAATGGAATGCATATGTATATAATTGTTTCTCACCATTTTTAATTCCAATATGCTTTATCATCAATTAGATTCCTAAACCAGAACATTGGCGGGAATATCCAATTTTCATTTCTTCTTTATGTGCTTATAAAACGACTTTTTTATAGTTACTAAAGTATATTATTTCCGATTACTAATGAATACATGGCTTTTATCCCCCCAAAATATGATCAATGTTTTTTCAAGGTTTATTATTAATGTTGAAGTATACAGTTTATATCAGGTCAAATTATCATCATATATTCCAATAGATTCATGGTATTTTTTATCAGAGTCATGGAATTTCTTACCCCTATTTTTTTACAATATGAGTAATGTAAGTATTTATAAATAATTATTAATCTCTTCACATTACAAATAATTTAATTTATTCTCATTACCACATGTCCTTAATAGTATTCATCTATAGGTCTTCTTAGTCTTCCAAATAATAAACATCCAAAATTTAATTTATGTCCTCTGAACTCGGATAGATAGAAAATATATTTTAATTGGTAATAATAATATTCTCAATAACTATTTGATCCTTAAAACCACTAAATAGAGGTTGATAGGATATCATGAATTATATAGAACAATGTTGGTACTTCCTTTTCACATCTTCATGTTCAATGTTATTCATGAATTTAGAATGTTGGGTACGAATTCCAACACAATTTTTCATTCTAACACCCAAAATATATAGTTATGTTGGAAGAAAATGATCTAAATTTATGTCACAATTAACATTAACGTGGTTTTTTTGTCTTCCATTCATGAACTAAAATAAGAAATAAAATCCTGAGAAACACTAATCATAGTGAAAAAATATATAATCATGGAAAACATATATATATTGTCTAAACCAAGACACCCACTTTCAATATATGGCATATTTCGATTAACCTAGATCATTATTGAAAATTATTTAAATCACTCATGAAAATTGATAATTTTTTCAAATTTAAAATGAATATCCCTCAGGTGTTTCAAACCAATTGTGCAGTTGGGTACATTATAGTGAACAATGTGGATGTTGAGTCTAGATCAATGTGCCCTTTTGGAGTAATTACCCCTATTTACCACTGTTCCAAATCTATATCCACTTATTTTGTATATACATGGATGTTTTTCTTATAAAACCACACAATATATTTATTAAACACTATTTAGGGTGAAATAATATAATTAAAATTATCCCTAGGGTTTTCATAATTTATTCTAATTCCTAATTTTTAAAATTTTACTCAAAAATTGGTCTGATAAAACATTATGGACAAATTCTTATATATATATATATAAATATCGAATAATTTTATAATAGTATTAAATATATTTTTTAAAACAAATTCACAGGGTCTATAATATATTGGTTTATTTGGATACTATAAACCCAAAATTCTTATTTCATGAAATATCTTTAGCATGTACCTCAATAATCTTTTAACATGGTACTCCTATTAGGAAAACCCTAGCTAAATCATTATTCATATCTAGAGTAAGGAGACCTATGAGTTGGAAAGCTTATATTTTCAGGATACCTAAACATGTGAGACATCAATCATTGATCATTTGAAGATATACGATATTAATAACAGTATTTCATCATGAACATGACTCTGGATGTTCATTCATACACTATCATACATCATAAACATGATTCATGGTATAAAAAATTAATATTTCAGAAAAGATTTCCTATAAGAGTGATAAATCATAGGAAATCAATAATTATCCATAAGTTCATTTTACTTTAGTGTGGAACCATCATATATATTGAAAATAAATTTCTTATTTCATGTTTAATTATTACAACCAGCAACATTGTCGATTAGTACATAGAACCTATTTCCCCTAGTGGATGATGATTTTCTTGTTTCTAATCATGGATTTGGACTCACTTATTTCACATTTTAGATCAATCCCATCAACATGTTTCTCATTATTATCTGGTGAGATGTAATTATTTACCCAATTCATTGGAGGGATGTATAATTCCTACCAATCTTATAATTTATACAACACTTATGTCTTCCAAAATATAATAAAACATATATCACATAATCACATCATAACCCGGGGAAATAATATGGCTCTCATAAACATAACATCAACTCACCGTAGAAAAGACTATGAAAAATAAATGGGTTTTAGAATAACATCTCATTAACATAAAATTTATAATAATAGAGATATAATAAAGATGATAGCATTAAATCTTATCCTAATAAATTAAAATGTAAAATCAAAGGATTTCATATTAGAAGGAAATTGATTTTGAAATATTTCTTGGAAAATCTGTCAAGGAATGTAGATATTAAACATCGATAAAAACATTTTAAAATATAAAAATATTTCTAAAATCCTTTTCCCCGAATAAAACCTTGAAAACCTCTAACTATATCATAGGAGAATAATTTAAAACATTTCCTGTAGAAAACATCTTTTTTATTTTGGAAAACATTTTTTAAAACAAAAAATTCTCAAAAACATTTGGAAATTATTTTTATTTGAAATAAATATTTAATAATATTGGGGATTTTTTAAAATAATAATATGATCAGGAAGGCTGAAAATACAGTTCAAAGCAAACATGTTAAAAGAAATATTTCTTTCCAATTTTAGTAATAGCCAAATATGTCTTGTTTAGAGAAAGACATGAATATTACATTCATGAAATTTATTAGAAATTTGGGGAAATTGTAAAAATATATTCATAATTCATTTGAGGTATTTGTGGACATTTTTTAATCATTTTATAAAAACTAATTAAAAGGGAATTTCGGTGTAAGACGTAAATAAAGTTGATTTTCTATAAAAATATTCATTTTAACTATTTAGTACATAAATAGAGGAAAATAAATGGAACCCATTTTTTATGTTTAAATAATAAAATTTTAATAAATTACCTATGTTTCATGAGAGATGGATCATATTAATTCATTATTGGAGGAATTGACATAAACAATTCTGATAAATAATGTGATTGTATCACAATACACATGCCACAGTTGTATCCTTTGTACCATAAACCCCATGAAATCTATTACAAAATGGATATTTAAATACTAATAATTTTAGGATAATAAACATAAATTATGTTCATTAGTATTATATAAACAACATAATGGAAACAATTGGTGAATATGGAATGTGTCCCATAGAAAATAAAATGGAGGTGTAAATCTCTTACCATAATAATCAACACATTTTTTACACACTATAACCACATGTATAATAAATAAAATATTATAATAAATATATTATATAAAAATAATTATATATTTTATACCATTTATTCTTTTCTTATGACCATTTATTACCTTTTAATTAACAATTAAATATAAAAATCATGTTCTGGGTAATAATTGCCTTATTTTGCATTAATGTTTTGATTTGGTACATTATATCCACTTCCATTAATCATGGATCCATAATATCCAAATTTTTAACCAATATATAGGTATCATATAAATATTCATCATATATATATTTAAAATTATTAATAGAAATTAGATATAGAATGTAAAATACACTGTTAATTTAGATGGTTGATTATACATATGTATGAATGCTATATCCATTTTCTCAATGTATGAAATAAATTTAAGGTAAAAAATATTTTTTTACATTCAAGAATAACATTTAATTTAAATATATCATTTTTTTAAAATATTCCTTGTCACCATAAATGCAAATCATATGTTAAAAATGATTACAATAGCTTCACGAGGCGGTAGGCCCTTGTACACATTAATGATGTTATCCTATTTCCATCGAATTTAAATTAAGAATTAATATATTATATTATGATTCCAAACACATATTAATATCATAAACGTTGTATATAAATATAAAATAAATCATTATAGCCATCCATAATTTCTAGGGATGGATAAATATTAACATTAATTTACAATGAGGTAATCCACCAAACACCCGAATGTATATTTATTGTCCCACTTGGTTGAAGTCGATAAATATATTTGTAATTAAATTAATACAATAAAATATATGTCTATATAAGATATTTTATTTTTTTATCACCTTGTTTTAATAATTATTTAATTTGGTGGATGAGGAAAAAATATAAAACACACGATTAGGGACGTTACCTCTACATTGGAAACCATCTGTTGGTTTTCGTAAAAGGTTTCAAATGATGGATTTGTTACCAAAACAAGTATTTAGGGACGATATAATGGAAGGATATAATTTTTTTATTTCTTTCTAAACCAAATGGTTTTTTATTCTTTAATATGATGGTAGAGTGGGTGGTCATTTATAAGTGATGTGAGTGGCACACTTTTAATATTTGAAATGATGTCGGTCCACCATCATTTACGAAATGAAAAAATGCTCCAAAACTGTCAATTTTACAAAATAAAAGATATATTAACGATATATTTATATAAAATTTGTTTTGGATAAGTTTTTGATCATTCATAATCAATACCATTTTAGATTACCTCCCCAATAATACCAATATTACCATAATTATAGTAAATAAATATTTAATATTTTATATTTTAGTGTTGTAAAAAAAGAGGATGATCATATTATATAATATTATTTACTATAATACAATATATGGAATAAAATTTTCATAACTACATTAACATATGTGATAAAATATAATATAAATTCAATTCTGTAGAGAAAACAATATGGAATTTTTCCAATGTAAAAATGATCAAATGTATAAAGGGTTTTCATATCAAAATAGAATATATTAATGATTATAATGATATAAATTGGATTTTTAGATATATATATGAGTTAATATTATGTTTAATCCCATAAAATGTTGTTATCTTCTCAAATACTTTAATGTATATGATAATTATAAATAAAAATAGTATTTTTAACTTTTTATTGAAAATTTTACAATCACTGAAAATTTTAAATAATACACCACAGGATAAATTGACATGGTGATTTTAAAAATATATTTATTTTTTTCCAAATTTATTTTTATTGGTAAAAATAATTATATTTAAATTGTTATAAAAAGAATAAAAACCTATTTTTTTAGGAAAACAGTTTTGAAATTTGATATTTTATTTATTCATATATTAATTATAGAGAAAAAAATTAATTGAAATTTAATATTTTTATAAAATATATATACATATAAATTCAATAAACTCTTTGACCTATTTATTTTTCTTATTTTAATGAGGTAAAGAACATTTTTGTGCATTAAAATAATTATTTAGAAAAATATTTCCATTATTTTCAAATAGTTATTATTTTCATTTATTATTAATTTTTACCTAAGGAATTAGTATTATATACATGTATAGACCATATAATTTCTTAATTTTAATAAACATATTCATGCCCTCTATTTCAATTTCTTGGAAATAATTTTCATATTAAATAATATTTTTTTAATAGTATGTCTTGTTTAATTTTAACTATATGTTGATTGTAATGAAATTTAAAGTCAATGGTTTTTATAATAAGAAATATTTAAATGATTAAATTTGTTTGAAATATTATGTCAAAAAATATTGGGTTGATATAGGTTACATCCTTAAAATATCTATAGATGCTTTATTTTAATGATGACATGATTTTTATGAAACTCATTCCACTTCCATAAGTTAGTGAATGATGAGCTGATGAAATGTATATGAAACACATTACTTTTACATTGGTTATATAATGATCAATGGATTATGAATCCCATTCATTTTTAAATTTTATGATGTCATGAATGTTTTATTGGCACACGTATAGTTGATTATCATTTTTTGACATGTGGGGTGTTTATCTCCTTCCATTTTATTTTGTAAATATTTTTCACTATTGGGATAAACATGAATCTATTTTTCAGTGAACAAAGATAAATAAGGGACTTTGACCACTATGAAATGATTTATAGTGTTTCCCAACTACTATGATTTTTTGGGGAGTGAACACATTCCAATTTAATAATTTTTAAATAAGGCTTGACTACCAAGAAAAATATTTTCTATGCATATTTTTATTCAATAAATCTAATTCTTATTTCAATTTTATGTTCTTGAATACTAAGTTATATTATTCCATTTTAATTTATAAATTATAAAATCTTATTCATTATATCCTGACTCACTATTATGATTTTTTATATATAGGGTATGGTTTGAAAATGTTAATCACAGGGTTTCATAAGCTTATTTTCAAATTATTCATACATGTCCATTTATATATCGCTTATTTACCCTAATTGAGCATATGAGATTAGAATTTCTTATGTTTCCTTCCCCATAGATATGTATAATGGTTTTATGTATGCCATGTTTAATAAGGGTTTTAGTTATGATGGAAATAGTGGGAAATTATTTAGTTCTCATATGAACATGTTTTTTTGTATTGATGTGTCCAAAGATAATAAACATATATGTGGTACATGATTGTTTTTGATTGATTAAATGAACATTCATATATTAAAAATTAAAATCAATATATGGGAAAATTATATCATTATATGGTGTCATGATTAATATATTCTATGAATTATTTTTTTAAATATATTATTGACCCACTCATTACTGATTTTTGGTTTTTTAGTTATCATTTCCCTTTTTGTATGGGATTGAAAATGGTACAATTTTGTTACCTTAGGGAGTGTACACTCAAATATAGATATATCTTATTTTATACATGTCATTCGAATTTATTTATATCATGAAAAATCATTGTATGTTTAAATTCACATATTCAACACTTAGACATTGAAATAGATTTAAAAACTCCCAATTGTATGACGATCGCATCTTATGTATACTATCCATATCAGATTAAATGTTAGCTGAATAATTATTATATAAATTTTTTTATTCTAACTTTAGTATAATTTGATGTGATTTTAGATGTGGATGGGATTTAATTATATAATTCCCATATTAATTTTTAAATAAGGGAATGAAAATATGATATTTCAATCTAACATATTATTTTATATTGTTGTGAAGATAAATTCAATCATCTAATAGAACTGTATCAATTTCATTGGATTGTTTTTCCAAATAAAATGGGATATGTATCTTACATCATTGGTGATATACTAAATATCAATGATATTAATATTTTATGAGTTTTTATTATTGTCTTTTAAGATGATCGTCTGAACCTTCCACTGAATCATCACATTTTTCTTAATTAATCTCAAATCTTGTTCTATACAATTATCCAATAAATAATATACAATCATGCTAATATATTTTCCGAAATTAATGAAGTATGATTAGAAGATTCTTGAAAAGGGGTTAATTTAGACATGTGTATCACCTCGGGGTAAGCCTGGTCATTTTATTAAAAATAAATACTATTCAAAATGACAATTTTATTATTATTAATAACTTATCATATGAAAATAAAGAGTAACTGTCCTGTAGAATATATTAATGTTTTCCTTAATCAATCAAAAGAGGAGAATATTTTTCTAATATTTAGCATTGATCTAGATACTATTGATTTAAGGTTAAATCTGAATACATACCCATGATAGCCTTCAGTTGGATATAAGGGAACTATGATTATATGGTGATGATATTTCTTCTTATTAAGGCCCCTATTAAAATTATAGAAATAATTAATCTATAATTTAGTTAGATAAATGAATAATTTTTGGTAATATTTATTGATGATATTAATATAAATTACAAGGGTATGAATGAGAAAAAAGATCACATGAGGATTAAATCGGATATCCTTATGAAGGAGAAGTTGTTTAAAAACATACAATGAAATAATATGGCTTATAATGAGTTTTATTTATTTTTAATATAACCACATCCATTTGAATACCAATGCATAAATCAATGATGACTGTGGTTGAACATTTCCCTAAACCAAACACTTTGAATAAGATACATATATTTCTTGGAATGTATTGAAAATTTTGATTCGATGTGAATGATTTGTCATTAATATCTAAACCACTATCAATGAAAAAATTTAATGGAGTTATGTTTCACAAGACTGATTAATGTGAAGAAAATTTCATGGAATTGAACAGATAGTAGATGAGTGAAAATATCCTCCCATGACTCTACGATCGTGAAGGGTTTCTAATTTATAATGAAGCATCAAAAAAAGGAATGGATTTATTCAAATAATGAATGGTGTAGTGATAACCTATTACATACTATAATTCAATATCCAGGAAAAAATTTATTGACTTCTGATATAGATTTAGGACTTGTAATCATATGATTAATGTTATAGAAGCATTACCTTTCGAGAGAATGGTGTGAAATATATACTAATCATAAATTGTGAATGTATATGTGCACATTGAAAGGATTTAATATGGAACAATATTTATGGTTGGAGATGATTAATGATTATTATTTCTAAATACATTGCCACAATGGTAAAGTAAACATCATGGATTATTCTTTTAGTCAAAAGGATCATTCTAGCATATTTAAGAAGAGGATCATAATTTTTAAGAAAATTATGGAACTAAATATTATTTTAATTGAAGACATGAAGGATAAGAGAAATATTATCATACTCAAATGTGTTTTTAACCATCTATTAATATGAATATTAAGGATCTAAATATAGAGGATGTGGAGAGGAAAAATATGGTTAGATGTGGCCATGAGTTAAAATTTGATTTTGATAGAATGATAATTTTAGGAACAAAGTATCATTCCCATCAATATCATACACGAAAAAGAATCTATTGTGAGATTCTCATATCATAAAATTATTTATTCTTCCTAGATGTACGAGGACATACTGAGGTGTTATATAGTATTTATTGTGGTTATCATAAAGATAGATTTTGAAAAAAACTTATCTTTCTTCTTTGTAATTCAACATGTTATGTATTTTAGAAATAAGTATAAGGGGATGGTACAACCACTACCCATACCAAAATGGATATGGAAAAAATAACCATGTAGTTATTCATTTAACTCCCCAAAAAAATATATAGGCTATAATGCAATTTTGGTAGTAGTTGATCCTCCTAAAATGTCACAACACTTCATTACATTCATAAAATTTATCCATCATGATCTTATTTTTGTGATGTGCATTACTTAAGTGGTATGGTTACATGATGAACTTTATTATATTATATTTAACAAAGTTGTGATGTTTACCTAATGTATTTAGATAAATATTTTTAATAATTTAGATATAGTGTTATTTTTTTGTACAACTTATCATCTTCTGATAAATGCATAGTATGAGAGGACCATTCCACCACTAGAGGATATTTTGATATCTTTTCCCCTGTATTTTGATGGTAGTTGGGATCAACACATTACAATATTCCTTTATTCTTAAAATAATATCATTCATAGGATAATTCTATTAGCTACCAATGAATACCAAAATAGAAAACTGCGAAGGACACTAATATGGTGTAATAAATTTAGAGAATGGGATAAATTGGGAAAAATAAAGTTGAGGAAATTCCAGGGACAATTGTATCTATTGAAAATCCCATCGACGATGCATAGAGTCTATTGAATATTTATGATGATAATTATTGGGGAGATCTGGAATTTCAATATAGGTGAGAAGGTATTCTTGTGAATTTCTCCATGTAATAAGATCATGATACTAAAAATGTAAGAAATTTTATGCCCAATTAATATTTAATATTTTTATATTCATGGATTGGGAAACTTCATTATCAATTCTTTTAACTACTCAAAATTAAAAATTAATATCATTTTCATCAATATCATATATGGAACAAAACAACATGATTAGAAGATAATATAAAATCCCAATACATGAAAATAGTTTGTTAAATTATAATAAAAATACTTTAATTTATTTCTTATCACATACAAAATAATCTGTGTTTTCAATAAGATGGGTTACATATAAGATTGGGTGTTACATAATAATGATATACTACTTATAATTTTATTTAATAGGATTTTTATTTCATAGACATTATATTCAATAAAACTAATGGTAAAATATATATTATGAATTTTTTTGTTTCAATAATTTTAATTAGATTTATAATAATTAAATATAAAATAATAATCATTTAATATAAAAAATAAAAGTTTTTTGAAATACTTCATTTTACTAAAATTTATTTTATTCTTTCTTCCCCACATAATTAATATTAACAATATAAAAATTTTAGTTTTTTTAAAATAGTCTTATTTTTTAAATATTAATGCTAAAATATTATTCGGTTTAGTTTTATGAATTATTATGATAACTTTTATATTTTGATGAATCGAAACAAATACATATTTTTATTCCAAAGAAATACCCGTTCAATAAATTTATATTGGAAAATTATAATTTAAATTGGTTTAAATAAATTTTTTTAAATTAAATACAATTATATCCAATTTCATCAATCGAATAATTTTAGTTTTTAATTTAATTTTCTAAACATTGTAAAATTTTGAACATTTTCACTTTAAAAACCAATTTTCCCATAATATATTTGGGACTAATGTTAAAATAATTTTTCACCATATTTCAATAGAATTTGCAAATATGGATTCGGTATTTCAAATAATAATAATTCATTATTAATCATGAGTTCATATTAATTTATAAAAAAAAGTAAAAATTAAAAATATAAAAATTATTTACCATTGTAAAGGTAAAATTTGATTTACCAGGGATTCAACTAATAATATAAAGGTCAAAAAATGACCTATTTTTTTTAAAACTAACTTTCTTTCCATATATCGACCATGTATCTTAAATGTTGATTAATTCACCATTTTTTAGGCTTTTTGGTCGATAAATCTTTTGTATGAGTGAATATTTTCAAAACATTACAACTATGCCACACACATCACTTAAAGAAGGCCACCCGCTCTCCCTTGTTCTTCACATTGTCACACCATTTTTGTTTTAATAGGATATGAACAAATAATATCCAAAAATCCAATATACATTCCTAGAAGAAATATTTTGTTTATAAGTCCATCCTATTTATGCTATATGGAAATCCTATGGAGGATACATGATGTAGAGGAATTGTTTTCCAACGAGTGTTTTTATTTTATTTCTTTCTCCGCCTCTATAAAATAATATCTAATAATGATGATTTTGTAAAATAAATATATTAAATATAATGTTTTATTTTTATAATATTTTTTTCTAAAACCATCTTCAATTGTATCAAATGGGTTATGAAATCATCATTTGTGTGTACAGTGGAGTACCTCCTCATGAACTGATGTCCTTCATATTTCCATTACTACCTCGCATGGTTGAATATGTTGAAAGATATAATATATATATAATATATATAACATTCTTATACCTCTAGAATTTATATATCATATATATTTATATATATATATATATATTTCATTCATTAGGGGATAAGATAATTTCACTCGTGTTTATGGCGGACTACCATCTCGGGAAATGATGTGTTTCATATTTCAATAACACATTACATGGAATGTAACATCGATAAATTTAATAAATATATGTGATACACATGAAATATTAATATATTAATGAAATAATTATAATTTTAATATATATATATATATGTATATATCTATTTCATTCTTACCATCTCACTTAATGAAAAATGAAAACATCATTTACGTATTCGTGGTCTACCACCTTCACGAAACTATGTAACTCTATTTTTATCACCAAAAAAATTAGATGATATATATATATAATTAATATATTATTTACAACATTTTAATCATTATGAAATGAAAAAAATATTATATACCACCTTTTCATAATGATCATTTAAAAATAAAAACATTAGTCATGCATATGCATGACCTACAATCACCATGATTATAATGTAGATTGTTTTTTTATAAAAACACCTTCATGATTGGTTTTAGAAAAAAATTATTAAAATATTTATTAATTATTTCAGTGTTATTATATTTTAGATTATAATAATATATTATATTAAAACAGAACTTTTATAACAAATCACGTATTAGAAATCTTGTAAATTAACACACAAACAAATGAAAACCCTGAAATATTATTAATGAATAAGTAATATGATATTATGAAGTGATCATATAATATAT
Source organism: Viscum album (assembly GCA_963277665.1). NCBI lineage: Eukaryota > Viridiplantae > Streptophyta > Magnoliopsida > Santalales > Viscaceae > Viscum > Viscum album. Next base: position 1,173,359,091 of record OY728140.1, on the reverse strand, counting down.
TAAGAATGTTAATATTTTCCTATAATAGTTTTATAAAAATATTAAAAACGTTATACAGGAGGTAAAATAATGTTTTCCTAAAAGGAATTTCGAGGTAAGGGACATCATCTCAATTTCACTTCCTTGAGGAATAATGTAATTTTATGAACTAAAATTATTTTATATGGGATATATACTTCTTATATTACATGTAAAATCTTTAATAATTAATAATAATTTTTATTTTGTTTAAATATCAAAATTATTTCATATAATGGTATTTTACATAAATGTTTCCATGTACTAATGAATTTCATTACAAAATTTCATTTCACTATATTATTTTCTTATTAGTTGTTTTAAACATTCAATGATATTTTTTATATTTAATTTTGTTATAATATATTTTATTAACACTTGTTTTCTGTTTATTTAATACTAATACACATAATATAATCATTGATTAATTCTCACATCAACAATATGATCATTTTAAGGGATTATAACAACTATCTTATTCAAATCAAGGTTGTCTATTTTGGAATTTCATTTAAAGGACATAATGTTCTCATTTATTAATAAAAACTTCCATTTTCTTATCATCTAGTTATTTGTGAAATTTTTCAATTAATAGTACCACTTTCCACTATATGGTCTATAAGATAATTTAGAAAATGATCTTAATAAAACCTAACATCATCTCCCTCTCTAGTCTGAATTCTATTTTCATCCAAAATAGTTTTTTAAAAGCAGTTTTAAAAAAATATTTTTTACCTCTTCCAAATTATTATTTAAAGAATTTATCACCCATTTTTTAGTTTTACAATTTTGTTAATTGGAAGATTTTTAATGGTTTTTGAATGTGGTAATTTTCTAAAATTTCATCTGTGCAGATAGATTGTTCTTTTTAACTAATATTTAATTCATGGTATTACACAAAATCTGGACCATCATCTCATTGAAGATACCTTTTCAATGTTATAATATTGTTATTAATAAAAATATTTTTCAAATTAATCAAGAAAACCAAAGTTTATTAAGTTATTTTAAATCAAAATTGTTTAAAATGTGTTTTATATATTAAAAAGGTAATTTTAAAAAAGAAAATTATATTTTTATCATGAATATTTTTAAATATATTTTAATTGTTTTATATTGATAAATAATAGAAATACGTTTCTTTATATATTATTCTATAGGCATATATTGGATTTATATAATATTTATTAATTTTTTAGATGGATTATAATTTCTTTGACTATATATTTTCTAATTTTATACTATACACCATGTTACTCATGATGGGTTATGGTTATGTTTATTAGTTTGGGAATTTACACACAATTCATATTCTATTTTACAATGCAATTATTTATGTTTTATTGTTTCTTTTATTTCATATCTTGAATAAAATAGTATTATTATGTGACTGATGGGTCCATCCATGGCCCCTCGATTCCTCGATAGGTATTATAACACAAATCAGTTTGCCTAATCAGATGGTTTTTTACCAAATGATATAAATTATATTGAAGATATATAATAACATTAATTATCATCAGGATATATATTGACAGTTTAGACGTTTGTAATTATGAATTGTATCAAAATTATCAAAATTACTGATATTCAATGTGATTATTCAATTTGTTATAATATACATAATAATCATTTCATTCTCATGTGATAATTTATATGGAATAAGATTTTCATAATGTATTTTTACCATATTATGATAATGTTATTCATGTAATGGTATTTTTTTAGTTAATTACCATTCCATACAAATTATGCCTTATTTATTCATATCATCTATTGTACTCTAACCAAAACAGAGAATTTTATCTCACCCATTTATTGTATATTATTATTCCCCCGGACATGAGGATGAATTTTGAAATTAATTGAAGGTATATGATAAGGGGAATAATTGAATTCACCATGAAAATTATATCAATTTTTATGCTATAAAAAGTTTTTTTGAATTTAAAGAATGTATCTACATTCCATGGCTACTAAACTATTCATTAAATTGTGATTTAATTCCTTATATATTTTACTATCTAATAAATAATACACCAGCTACATTCTACTGGGGTTGGGTTAATATTGATGGTATTATAGTGTGTTTAGAAGAAACCATAAGAAATATATTAAAGAAATCATAGATTAAGAAACTTAATTCAATGATATAATTTGAAGATAATTACATAAGAACATCCTGTTGTTTTTAAAGATGATATTATATAGTATTAAATAGAAAAACACCCTTTTTATACTATATTTTAAATGGTAATGTAACGTATTTACCTAGTTTTAGTAACTACTAAAAAGAGAATTGGACTAAAAATGGTTATCTAGTGCATGAAAATATTACTTAATACTCTAGTTTGACACTCTAGTGGGGTGTTAATAGGATAGTTGCCATTTTAATTGTAGAAAATAATGATGGATTTGAAAACAATGATATCGCTAAAGAAACCATGTTTATAATTAGAATATTAATTATGCATATATTTTTCAATTTATGTAAATGATTTCACTAGTTTGGGGATTATACATTATGTACCCAAATGTCATCATTTATTACTATTTTTTCCATAATTTAAGAATATATCCATATATAAGGGATTAGATCCAGGAAAATAAATAAAATCCAATGAGAAATAATGAAAGTTTCTTTGACAGGTTTATCCCAATATTTCGAAGGGAACAAGTCTTCATAAAATTCTCATCATATTATGATATGATATCACATAATTACATGATATTTAATGGATTCTATATACATTATGGCTTCTATGGAAAACCAAATAAGAATAGGGTGGTAGATAATAAAAGGAATAAATAGAAGAAGGAAAATAATTTTTTACCTACATATTATAATTATGAAAGGAAACACCATGTTACTTACGTAAAGGGAGTGAGAAATTTCTATATGTGTGGAGATAAAGGCCATTATTCTTGTGATTTTATATGAAATAAAAAAATAATCATTTTATGGCTCTGATTATAATTAGATGAGGTATTACATAAATGAATACCCCAATAATCCAAGGAATATACCTAAAAATGATATTGGATCATTGTCAACTTTATACAACTACCATAGATGGTGGGTAAAAATTAGTGTTCATGTGTTTGGATTTAATAATTTTAACATTTGATTATTCTATTAATGATATACTGATGATGATAATTATGAAAATTATAAGCATTTAACTATATTACTTATTCAATAAAGATTCAAAAGCATATGCTTAATTGTATTAAAAACCATGAAAAATAATTCATTGGCATGTTGAATATATGGGAAATCACAATATTTGGGGAAATATGACTCTTAATAAGTTAATGATATTGACATAATGATGATTTTATTAAACGATGATTAATATTAATAAAGAGTATTGTATTATGATGTCTAAAATAGATCACAATAATGATTTAGTTACAATGTGGTTTATAATATCAATGATGATGTTTACAATATTTTTTGATCTAGAGAATATATCCCATAATCTAAATTTTATTTAATGAATTCATAGGCATGCATGTTTTCAACATGTTTTATGGTAATTATCTATATTATCATGATTCAATTTATTATCGGATGATTGTATTCACATTATTTGTATGTGACAATTATGATCTACAATATATTATCTAGATTATTAATGATAAGTTGGTATTTAATGTTTCTTGACCTTCTTTCCAATTTTATGGATATCTGTTATCTTAAAGTTTCTTATCTTTACCCATTTTTGAAATGGATAAGGTTGAGCATTTGATAATGTATTAAAATTCAATATATTATTATGGATTAATTTTTCTAACTACTTTTTTTTAAAAAAAATAGTTTGATATAGATGGATATAAATTTCAATCTATTATGGATCTATAGGTCCATTAAATATGTATTTTAGTTCATGAAACATAAAATATTTTTTTTTTGGAAATTAATTTTCTTGAGTATGTGATGAATTATATAATTATTAGAGAAAAAACCAAATAAGAAGTTGTAACTAGGAAATAAAATATTATCAAGTAATTATACATTTATCCTAGAGAATGAAGTAATTACTTGACTCTTTGAAAAGGATATTAAAAATAAATTTTATCTAAAATAACTTTATTTATGTGGATTATGTTATCTTCTAAATCAAAAGTGATTTATGGTTTCTCATCCCATTTAACAATATTGATCAGTTAACTTCCAACAATAAATTAAATATATCACTTGATCTAATTATTTATAATATTATTCTACATATAAATCTTCACATTACACAAATTTCCAACAATATATAATCTTAGTTATATGGTATTTTGTATGATCTTTGTAGTAACATTTTTAATTTATTGACATGATATATTTTTAACTATTTTATGATGTTGGTTTTCAAAAATATAGTTTTAATATATCAAACCGATGATAATTGACATGGTGTTTAAAATATGAGGAATCGGTTTTTATAATATGGAGAGAACATAACTCACTGAAATTATTAGGGAATAACATTTTATTCAATAGAATATTAGACACACAACCACGAACATATAATAGAATATAAAAACCTAAAACATAAATATATATATTTTTTTAGTGTGAAATTATTTAATTAAATATCTTATCTTACATTTAATAATGAGTTTCTTCAATATCATGTGTTACATGGAAGAATGATTTTAAAAAACAACAAAATTATATTCATAATACCGTTTAATATAACAGTTATCACCAAGCTGTTGGGATGGTATGTATGAATATTATTAAATATATTATGAAAATATAAAATTTATATTTTTTATTTGTTACAAATGTTTTATAAATAAAATATAAAATATCTAAAATAAAATAATGAATATTATATGTAAAATTTATTTTTTCCATAAGAGGTATTATTTCACAAAAAACACATAATTTATAAATTATTTTTAACAATTTTATAGAATTAATTTTAAAAAATAAACTTCAATTTTTAAATATCGTTACCAAAATTATCTTTGGGTAATTTTTTTACATTTCTATAGAATATTTAATTTTTTTATGAATAGTGAAAAATATAGAATTTTAATTGAAAATTGAATTTTCATTTTTTTTAATTTATAATGATATATTATATTTTTAATTTGTTTTATTATTAAATTTATAGAGATTTATATTTGATAAAACAATTTAATTCTATTTGAATCAATTTCATAATATATTTACATATATAAGGATTGTAAATTATAGAGCATTTTCACCTCAAAAACCTATTTTTTCGTCACTTCTACGGAAAAAATTTTAAATTCAAATTTTCCAATTCTATAAATTTAATTTGAAAAAATTGATTCATCATTTAAAATATTTATTTTTTATTTTCTCATAATTTAAATGTAATTTTTATTAAAAATTAATTGTTATAATAATAAATAATATTTACTACAATTTTGGTAAAACTAATTTACTTGGGGAAAAATAAAAAGATAGGTGTTTAAATTTTCTAAAAAATAATCCAACAGCAATTTCATGATAATATTTAGACCTTATATCTTCTATAATTGATAATTTATTATTTTATTGTTTATTTAGGATAAAAACATTGGTATGATCAAATCTTCTCATAACATTACAATTGTGATACTCGTCTCACATATAAAAGGCCACACCATGTCATATATTATTCACACCATCATACCCTTTTTATTTCATCAAATAACAACCAAAATATCATTAAAATTTCATTTATGTCTTCCTAGATTCAATATTTCAGCATCAATACTACCTAGAAATATATTATGGTAAATCTTCACAAAATTCCCAAAGAAGATGTAACTTTCTCCCACGAGCATTTTTATTTTATTTTTTTCACCACATCCTTAAATTTTTAGTAATCCATTTTGAGATAATAAATAAATTATTTGATATATATTGTGTTATTTTTTCATAATTTAATGTCCTCATATAATCACAACTTATATCAAATGTGTTACAAAATCATCATTCAGGTGTACGATAGACTGTCGCCTAAAAACAGAAGTAATTCATTTTTCAATTAACAACTCTGATAGTTAGGAGTGATGATGTATATAAACACTATATATAGGTTATTTATTACATGATTAAACAATGGTGAAATTATATCTTATATACCTTTTTCTCTTTTTCTACTTTAGGGGATACGGTAACACCACACAAGAGTATGGTGGACTACAGCCTCTCAAAGAAAAGTGATCTATCTTTCACAAATGTTTTATGTGCAATGTAATAAAGATATATTTAATAAATAAATGTGAGATAGATTAAATAATTATGAAAATAATTTGACATTTATCATTCATAAATGGTAATATAAATACTTTTTTTGTATATTACCACTTAATTAATGATGATAACGTCATTTATATATGCGGGGACTATCCCATTCATGAAATGATTTCACATTCTTTTCATCACCACAGGCCATAATGGATATATATATATATATAATTATATTTACTGAAATACAATAACAATTATGATATTATTATCATTATTTAAAAATAAAATATTACTTACCTCTTTTCTATAGTTACCCTTGTAAAATGAAATCACTACTCATGCGTATGTACGACCAAGAAACTCTATGATTGTAACATACTTCATTTTTAAAAACCATCAATAATGATTTTTTAAATATAAAATTTATCTAAAAATATGGAAATTATGTCAGTATTGTTATTTTAGAGATGGTAAAACTATATAATATACACAGGAACCAGACTAATCATTATAGTAAATTAGTGAGAAAACCTGAAAATTATCACCAGAATCAATGAAAATAATGAATGGTTATTAACAAACTGGTAATAAAAATTTATTAAAATATCAGATATGGTATTATAAATACTAATATGGTTATGTAAGAAGTTAATGAGATATTTATAAACAGTATATAAGAATTTAATGCATGTTCAACTAAAAATAAGCACTATATATGTGACTTCATCTAATTTCCATTCCTTGATTCATACTATAATTTTATGCAAAAAATTCATTTTATATATTTTAAACAATTATACATTTACATTTAAAATACCGATTAATAAATTGTTCATGTTTTTAAATTTATTAAATTTTAATTATTTCATCAAAGGGTATTTTACTTAAATGTTTCCATGTATTATATAATTTCATAACTCAATTTCATTTCATTAGATTACTTCTTCAATGTAATTGATATTTTAAGATTATCTATATAATTTCTATTTATAATATTTTATTGTATTTAAAATTTTATTATGTGGATTTAATGTTGATACACCTAATTGATGCATTGATTTGTTTTCACTTGAATGTTATGATCATTATAAGGGTTCATTTTACAATCTCATTATAATTACTATTATTTATTTTTTAATTTATGTTGAATGAAATTACTTGAAAATTATGTGATAAACCCTACTATGTTATTATCCTTTTATTATCAAAGAACATTTTCAAGTATTAATACCATTTTTATACATTATATTAATTAATATAATATATCAATGTTTTTACAAAAATTAGGCTTCATTTTTACATTCATTCATAAGTGTATTTTCATCAAAAAATATATTATAAATTATTTTCGGAAAAATATTTTTATTATCATCAAAATAATTTCTTAAATCCATTATTTCAAATATTTACATTCAAAAAAATGTTCTGAATGGAATATTCTTATAGGATAATTCACAATGAATTTTTATATCATTTTTAAATTGAAAATGGAATTTTATTTTTATCATGTATGTATTGTAAAAATTACTCTCCCTGATGAAAATAATTTCATTGAAGAACCCACTAGAATTTTAATGGAAGTTACTTAATATTTTTTTCAAATAATCTATAAAATAATTAGTATAAGAAAATTTATTTTCAGTTGAAATAATTTTCATAATTATTTATATATTTCAATGGTGGTTTTAAAATTAAAATGAATATTTTACTCAGGGATATTTTTAATGATATTTTTATGGTATATATATTCATCAATAATATAAACCATTTTTGTACTGGTGATACACTGGGGATATATTGTATTGATATCATCCTTTCTTTTCATGGGTTATGATCATTTTAAATGTGGATATTCTAATTTGATGATATTATTAATATTAATCTGGATAGTTTATTGATATGTTAATTGATTGGTGAACATAATCAAATTTTGTATGCTAGTTTTTTCAATTCATATTTTTATGTTGTCTATGTTTCTCACATATCATATATTGAATGAAACAAATATATAATGCGGCACACTTGGCCTAGTATAGTCCATAGATGAATCAAAATTTCTTAAGAGACAAATCATTTTTCAAAATCAGATGTGTTTCTACCAAACGATTTAAATTTTCCTTGTCATAGATATCGACATTAACATTATTGAATAAAAATCATGGATGTTGAGAGTTCTAGAATTATGCATTCCATAATTGTAAATTTGATGATTATTATTCATTCGGTTTATTGGATTAGCTAGAACATATGTGGTTATATTTTCAATCTAATGTTATTGTTTATATCATATTACCTTAGGATTATATATTCCCAACATATTATTCCCTTATTATTAATTTAATTCCTTTTATTTCAATTATTTCGCTTACTATATTTATTTGTAACTATTTATTGATAGGTTTTATTATATTCTTACCCTTACAGAGCATATTAGCTCACCCATAACTTATGTTTTATTTTTCTCTCAATACGAGGAATTATTTTTTCACCAACATATAGGGAAACACTAAGGGGACTAATGGAATTGATGAATAAATTTCTTTGTGTAATTCATTTTTTATGTTGATATGTAAATTTTAAGTATTTATCAATTTTATAATGACTAATATACTATTTTTTCACCTTGATTTTTTTTCTTTTTATCTTTTTCAATGAAACAAAGAAGACGACATCTTAAAGATACATGATTGGGTCACTAAATGGAAGTCCAACCTATCCTTTATAAAGATCATGATGTGTTCAATGTCTCTAACCATAATAATTACACACTTGATCCATCACAAATACTTAACATATAGGATATACCTTGAGTGAATAATTTTCATTATAAGGAGTAAGTTGTTGAAAAGTTTTTCAAAGATAAAAAATTATATTCAAAAACACTACGGATGTGGTTAATGTTAATTAGTGGAATCAAAAATGTGAGGTTCCTGTATAGGAACCGAAGGATATGATGATGCTTTGATAACTTATTTTTTGTATTTTTATTGATTAATTTATTCGAAGAAATTAATTTTATTGTTATTATAATATAACACCCCATAATTTTATTACTATTTACATTCATATAAATAATATTTCATGAGTATCTTTCCATAATAAAAATCCATATCTATATGAAATACGAAATACTAGACTACTATAACCAAGTGATTAAATTGGTACTTCTGAATAATAATAATCATAGTATGAAAATTGAGTATACATATTTTAAATTCTGAAATTTTATTAATAAAGAATAACAATTATGTACCCATTTTTTAGTTGTATTATTTAGTATATAAATGTTCTTTTTTTCAAAAATTAGTTTTGTCAAATTTTGTACATGACCATTATAATTTATTTCTTGAATTTTTTGAAATTTATTTGATGAATTTTATATTATTTTTTAAATAATCTTGTAAATAATTTCCTTGGGTGATTATTTATAATTTTTTAAAAAATATTTATTTTTTATTAAATAGATAATAATAAATATTGAAATTATATTTATCTTTTAAACCCACAACCACAAGGGGATGAAAATTATGAAAAAAGAGGGAATCACTTCTTTCAATGTGATTATAGTCGTATGGTGAGGAACCAGTATAAATATATAAAATGATAATCTATCTTTTTCTCCCTTTGATGGAGAAATAATAAATTTACAAATTCATATCCATCTATGTGTGAACAACATCAATGTCATGATCTATGATCTTGATCCATTTTTATTGAAATATTCTATTTACCATGGTTATCTCACCTTGTGGAGAATAAGTTTAACCATGGTTTTTTTTGGAAAAAAAATCATTTAGTTTCACGTAAAAGTATCATAATGTTTATACCAATATAAAATAATAATATAATTCTTGTTTAATTAAATATATTTAATTAATATTGTAAAAATCATCATCATAATTTAATTTTATGTGGCTTTATTTTTGGTCATAAAAACAAATTTTTTAAAAAATGACATTCATCTGCACTTTATGTTTTTTTTCTAAAAAAATAATGTATCCTTGATTTATTGATGGTCCAAATTAAATGTTCTGATTATATATATTTTACATTCATTGTATGTATTTTTAAAAGGAATGTAATGGATGGAAGTTATGTTTTATGCTTTAATATTGGTATTTTTAAAATTGTTCCTCATTTAGGTTAATATAATTATTTAATATTAGATATAAAAAATTATAATAACTAAATTCTTTATAATGGATTACATAATTATAAAAATCATAATTACAGTTGTTTAATAGGGATAAAATTATTTTTCCCTACTAAATTGTAAAAATATTAATTTTGTTTACTACAATTACTGTCAAAATAACATTACTATGGGGTCTTAAACAAAGATATAGGGATAATTTTTTTCAGATAATAAGATTTTATAATGTCTAAAATAGTAGGGAGGTAATTATTTATTTAGAAAATAAATCTAATCAATATTAAAAACATCTTTATTATGTTTTTATGACTGAGAATATGCCTGTTTCTCAGAGTAACTTATTTAACGCTCAGAGTGTGTTTAAAATATAATATATTGAATTTTTTACTATGTAAAACATTAAGAATAAATTGTATTATAGAAAAATATAATCTATTGAAACAAGTAACATTAATGAATAAACTAAAAGTTTGAATGGCTTATTTATTATTTATAAATATTTTCTTCTCTATATTCATAAGATTTAAAGAAGTAAATAATCATTAACATTGGGTATCCTTGATTTAAAAAAAAATACAATGTCTATATTTTTCCAATATAATTCTATCTTTCTAATATATTAGAATAAATTCTATCTTTCTATCCCCAGAATCCCTTGATTAGCCTGGTCAGATCTAGTAATCTTCTTATCCGTTGATGTCATTCATCATAAGATAGAACAATCATAGAATATAATTAAAAATTTACTTCCAAGGATTATATAATCCATAAATAGGTACATAGAATAGATAAATCACTAAAATATTAAAAATAAATTAATTATTAGGAGTTAATAAAAATGAATCCATAGATTGGTTATGTTCACTAATGAATCAACTCTATAAAAATAATCATCTCGTGGATCCTAGGAAGATCGTATATTTATTGGTAATCCATCAGTGGTCATATATCCATGATTCACATAATTTGTTGTAATGAAATCATATAATCATCCCATGCTTTTTTTTAAAATAAATATTCATCTGATATCATTTCAGTACCACTGTTACAATTCAATTAAAATGTATTTCAACTAGTAGATATAATTCAGACACATATTATAAACTTTTTATTCTGATTTAACAAAACATGTTAGTCTGATTGACTATGATCTCACACAGTAATATAAAAACCTATATTATAATAGAATATTTTTTCCAACACTGATAGACTGGATTCATTAATTTTGATAAACAAGATATTTCTATTCAGAAAGTAATGATTTTGTTATATCAATTAACTGAGAATATTTCAATCTAATGTACTAGATATATGTCATTCCGATGGATTATAATTATGTACTTTGGATATACATGACTTTATCTTGTCTGATAGATCAGACTTCTATCATTCTGATAGAAAATACATTGGAAAACCGGGTAGATTAAACATATATATATATATATATATATAATTTTAGTTAAGAATATTTTTTATATTTGGTAGAATAATTTTTTTTAACAAAAACATTATAAAAAATATGAAATGAAATTTATTCTAAAATTTTTTTAATATTGTTTTTTCATTTTTATGATTATGGATATAAAGGGTATAAAATATATATTCAACTAAAAAATCTCCACCCTTTTGAAAATAAAGAAACATAACACTTATGGATTGAAAAAATAAAATCCAAAAATAATGAAGTCTCATTAATCATTTGGAAATACACATCACATTATCTTTATTAACTCCCCCATTATTTATGAAACATTTTATTTAACTTAATTTTGTTGAAGAATAAGACAAAGAACTCCTTAAAATAAGTATCCCCTAAATTAGATCTTTTACACAAAATAACATATTCCTTAATAACTTCCATAAATATTTATCACCCAACAAAAATCCACCATTATAATAATATATCCCATATATATTTCTCCAAATACATTTTCATCACATAGCCAATTGGGTCTTGAGAAACAAATACACCAATAATTCCTCTACATTTTAGTTACATGAGATAGGTGATGAAAGGCATATCGAAAAATGGTATGACATGGCATAATGTACTTTTAAACACACATCTAATTGTCTCTATAAAAAATCAAAGAGTAAAATAATAAAATATTCCACATCTATAGTAATAAAAATAAATGATATACCTCTCGGGAATGAATATATTACGTAAATTTAAACATAAAAGTAAATGGAATAATCATTTCCCAACCAAATAGATGTCCCAACCTAACATGAATGGAATTTTAAAATTATGAGAGGGCCCAACTTTTGATTTTCATTTTCTAACCACCATACATGTTTCAAATTCACTAGGTATCCCTATCTTTCTATTTAGTCACCACCGATCGGTTCTTCTATAACATTATACATGAAAAGTGTGGGTAAATACCATATAAGGGTGAGTATATAAACACACAATAGGATTCTAAAAAAGGTTAATAGATATAATTACGATACATTAGAGGAATAAATTTTTATATATATAGGTCAACCGATATCAAGAGAGTAAATAAAACAATTAAATACATACAATTATACATGTTTTTACTGAAACTATTGAATACCAAATGAGAGATAATGAGGGTCTCAATATCATAACCCATCCTTGGTAAGAGTTACAATAATTCCAAGTGTCCATCAATTATTCCATACATCTAAAATTTGAATACAATTATGTAAATATTAGGAAGTCCCATGTCTCACTAATGTATCTTACAATCGAGGACACACAATACCTTTTTTTACGCACACCTTTGTTCATAATTTGGGGGGGTTCTAATAAGTGTAGGGTAGACCTAAACCCTATCTGTTATTGGTTGAACATGAAATATAGAGTAAAAATTACCTAATTTAGGGGGGGTTCAACATATTGTAGTTAGGGCGAAACCCCTAATTATAGTGGGGGTAACACTGAGTAGATTCAGTATAGGTACCATACGGCCATTGTGGGTACCACTCAATAAAATGGTGACCCGCATCCAAATGTGGTAGAGGTCCCACTCAATATATTGAGGTCCCTCTCTCTATTAAATAAGTGAAAAAACATGGTATATTGAGGACACATAACATAATGCTATAGGGGTTATGCTTTAGATGATGTATAGTGGACCCACACCCTATTCATTTAGGGGGTGTCCACTCTAATGATCCTTCATTATCATTGTCACTATAATGTGACACTTAAAGTAGTTTCAGACATAGAATATCATTCTTCATATCTAAAATCCACTATAAAGGCCAAAATGATGAAAAAAACACTCTGTATCAGCTATTGGAATTCAAAATCTTAGTCCAAACGATGGAGATGTGAGAGATAAGAGTTTTTTCCAAAGGGGATAAGGGGAACCCATCATGTAAGGGAAACAACAAATCATGTGGTCCAACTTATCTGCATGGACTTATCTATATTGAAGTATAACTCACTACACATGAATCACTACACAACATTTCCCTATAAACAGGGTTCCTTCCCATGCTCCATGGTTGTGTTTGGGTACTTCAGTATGTGTCATTTCCATCCACATGGGGTTCTTACCCATGTCCCTTTTCATGTCCATGTACAGTGTAGAAAATATTTTCTTGGTCTTTTCCTCCCACATGGGGACATTCCAAGGGGCTCTGGCTCCCATATTTTTTACCATGTTTAGGATACATGGAATATGTCCTAACCACATGAAATGTAATCTTTAACTTTCTCAAACCTCTAGTTTCATAGACATAAGGGCACTACATGTTGTTTGTTCATCCTTGTATACATTGTGTAGTCTAGATTTGTCCTAAAAAGTTATATATACTCAAAATATTTAAGATCTATCTCTTCCACATTAATTTATGCCTTTAGTCCTCCAAAAATTGATTGGGAGACGCAATTCTTTGTTTTCATCATACTGTTGGATAGAAAATGATTTTCCTTTCGATTATCTCAAATATGAACACACCACATGTCTTTTTCATCACCTATGTTAGGAAAATCCTTCTTATGAATAGAGACACCAGAAGAAAACATCCTCAACTCTTAATTCCGTCAAATACATCCCATATTCACTAATCTATTCATTTCTCATGGTCCCACAATGAAGATTGGAATCCAATCAGTATTGATCCATCCCAACGATGTTGAACTGTGACAACATCAAACAATAAAAAATGATTAATATGAATAATTGGTTGATAAACACAAGAAGAAAGGAGGAATCATTGTTTTCTATATTTTCTTGGATAACAATCACTATTGGGGAAAACCAAGGTGAGAAAAAAAATTATGTGAGTATATGGGTGCATAAAAGGGCTTGGAATTGATTCCAATGAAGAGGAAGTAAGATTATGGACAAATAATTTAATCATCAGAGGATGAAATACTTAAATACATGATTTACACATAGAACCAAATCATTCATTTATGATTAATTCATACTTTAATAAAGAAGTTTATTTGTTTTATTTGGTGGTGTTTGATCTTCCAAGATCAAGATTTATGTCATCGTCACATTCCAATACATCAATGAGTTTTTTGAAGAACACCTATAAATGATCTCAATGTTATTTGTATAAAAATATAGATCATAACACAATGGCTATTTTATTTATGATACATAACTATTTTATATATGTATAATTTAAAAAATAATTATTATTTACTACAACAAAATTCACCTACAACAGTCATGATCTTGAAATTCCCAGTGTTGACCAATTGTAGGTAATGCCTAAGAAAAAACAAATGTTCTGAACACATATTTTATATCATATTTTAGACCTGATATTATATTTATTATTTATCCATTTTTCATTATGAATCTTCATGTGTGTAAACTAAAATATATATATTATATTTATAAAATTAAATTTCATGACACTATTCCAATAAATCTCAAATTGTATTATCTCCTCTCTTGAAAAATTTATCTAGAAGTATTCAATTTCATATTATTGTAATAAAAGGTATCAATAATATTCCATCCATCAAAATTTAATCCTAAAAATATAAAAACGTAGCAAAAATATCATGATATTGCGCATGTAACTGGCTCTCCCACTCCCAAAAGAACCCTTTCATGCTCTTGTGTTGAATACAGGATCCTATCCTACTGATCCATGATGGCCTCTCAGTGTTTTCGAACTATGTCCCTATACTCAATTCCCATATCGTTCATATTTATAAAATCTGTGGTATAATTAAGGTATCTCCTCAGTTGTGACATATGGAAAAAATCATGCATCCACTCTAACTATAGGGGTAGGGAGAGGCAGTATTCAACCTTTCTAAACCTCTATAATATTTCATATGGATAGATGTGCCTTAGTGATAACATCACTACCCTTCCAAATCTCTTAAATGCTCATAATGTGAAACCACTCGGGAAAATTTGTTCTTTCTGCTTTAACTCCAAGGGATTACGATGATGATTTGTATGAGGTCTCTAAATTCTCTTAGTTGTCATCATCTGATTGCAGATGACGTAGACCTTCTCCATCACCACATGAACCGTCACTGCACCCACAAAAGATAACTCACTAATCTCTCTCCAACATTAAGGTATCCTACTGGGTGTCTCATATAGTTCCTCGATATGTTCCATACATATAGTAGGGAGATATCTATTATTGTACACAAACTCTACGAATAAAAACAAATATTTCTAGCTCTAGATGATGTCTAACACACATTACCTCAGTATATCCTCAAAAAATAGATAGTTAAATCCTTCTTCCCATATTTATGGGGGTTAAAGGATGTACTCATCCCTATTTGGGCATTGAATTCCCCCAATAGGGTTCTCCACAAAAATAACATGAACCATGAAACACAGTCAGATATAATCATTGGGGGAACATAATTATGGTAAACAATATCCAAATCATACAAATTCCCTAAAATCTTCACCAATATCTACTCATAGATTTTATGATTGTGCAACATCTTCTCAAGTCAATAAACTATCACCCAGATAGTATCATGGCCTCTCGTTATCAACAAAATAAAAATCATGAATGCAATGGATATGGAATCCCACTATCACTATAGGACCTCATTGGGCTATAACTAAATTGTTATAACATAGTTCTTAGACATTACCTACTGATATGTTAGTCACCGAGATAAGCACTTATTCAAAGCCCATCTCATGTTGTCCCACAAAAAATATGGATGATGGACTCTGTACATCTTCCCCACACTAAGATGTACATTCAAATGTGAACCAAAAAAAATATATCTTCACCTCCTCCTAAAATGTTTCTAAGACCACCATCCATCCATGGAAAATAAAGACATGATTTCCTTCCTTGGAAAACACATCTCGTGAATATCTTATGAATTTTTGGTAACACAATATACCATAGTCGATGTCTCCCAATGTGGACTCAATCACACACTATAGGAGATTAGGATTCAATGCCATCAACTAATGAAATGTAGAGAACATTAACTAGACTCTGTTTAGCTATAAGGAATTAATCGTCTTATAGGCCACTAACACCGAACATGCCAGAGACTTTTTACCAAGGGAATCATCTACCACATTTCCCTTATCATGATTATAAGCATTATCAATGTCACAAGCCTATAAGAACTATAACATATGCCCCTATCTCTAGTTCAAGTATCTCTTCATGAAGACAAGGTTTGAGTAATCCAAAAAATGTTATCCTATATGATAAAACCACAACATCCTCAAGATAAGTCTACTATTTCATTACATTTAATAAGATATGAATTTTTTTTCTCAGGTTGTCTCATCTACCTCAATCCATATGCAATAACGGGCAATCTCTTAATCAACACATATTCGAGCCCCTCCCTTAATTCGTCACAATGCACTACAAACTCCACATACTCCTCAGATAGTCTCAAAATTAAAGAACTCATCATCCAAAGCCTGAACACCTCATAATCTATGTGGAACTACTAAGTCTAGTTAAAAATATTCCAATTATCAAGTCTTCCCAAGGGAATAAAATACTAGAAAATTCTACCAAAAATTACTATTAGTACCCCCCAATCCAAGAAAACACTGAACCTCTGACACTATTGTGAGTGGATCCCCATAAATAACTTCATCAATCATTGTAGGATCCGTGAAAAATCCAGGATAAAAAAATAGATTCCATAGAAAGTGAAAATCCTGAATCATAAATTGAAACATTTAGAATTTACCATAAAGTTTGTTCTCTGGATGAAAACCAGGGACCATCCTCATGTTCATTGCAAGGTCCACCTATGATGTAGAGCATATATGTATGTAACTATTGATGAAAATCACAATATGATCAATGCACTATTAGAAAAATGTGGTTCATAAAATACTTAAAGAATATAAGAGAATTCATAAAACCCAAGAGGATTATTGGGAACTAATAGTGTCTATGGAAACATCAAAATTACAGTTTCATAGTATTAGCCACATGGACTCTAATGTATTTGTTAACAAACTAATGACATACCATTGAGAACCATCTCACTCCTCGCAACTAATAAAATAGTTCTTCAATCCCCAATCAAGGGGTACTTTTCATTTATCATGGCCTATTTTAGGAAACCACAATACAAAGAAATCCAAAAGGTTTCATCCTTAATATTCATGAACAACATCATAATTCCCCATGGTGACACACAATGTCTAATAAAAACCTTTTTTCAATGGTCCATCAATGACAACCACAACTTCAAACTCTATGTACCAGTGATTTGATATAATGAAGAAGATTTCATATAGGTCATAAGATGGATGTTGATATGAAACCCCATATCTCACCTCATACGTAGCCCAGAAATGTCCTTAGGGAAGAATTCCATACAATCCTCCATTACTAAAGGAATCCATACTTTTTAAATCATGTTGCACCAAGGGTATAGACTCCAACTAATGGGTGATGGAATGCAGCCTTATACTCAAAAATTCCACTAGTCCCACCATCCAATATCCCTCACAAACATAAAGGAAAATCTTACACCATCAGTACGAAGGTATCTGAATCATCTATGTTGAAAATTAAACTAGGATCAGACCATAGACAACCAATCTATTTACATGATGGCATCACATTGTTTCACCATGATGAAAAAAGGGTTCCACATGAACATATCTTCACTAATAGATAACTCTCACTATTGATAAATAAATCGTATAGAATAAGAATTACCTATAAGAAACACAAGATAAATCTACATATATAAATTCACAACTAGTATCTCTAGCTCTCACACTAGGAGTAATGTGATGAAGTAATTACCCAATCCTAATTCAATTCATAGAAGTTAATGAATAGAATAAACAAATATTGTACCACTAATCATATAATGAACTATTGGGCCACAAACCACTGTAGAATGTAGTGTTCTATAGCCCTAATCACCATCATTATGATCTTAACATAGACCACCCAGTGTTGATATTGGTGGATGTATCTCATGGAATCATTCCTCACCCATATCTCCTCCTCTTGTATCTCCATTTACTCCTCTTCTAACTCCTCGT
Source organism: Viscum album (assembly GCA_963277665.1). Lineage (NCBI taxonomy): Eukaryota > Viridiplantae > Streptophyta > Magnoliopsida > Santalales > Viscaceae > Viscum > Viscum album. Next base: position 1,173,340,235 of record OY728140.1, on the reverse strand, counting down.
CATTGGGGGACTCCCTTATCTCTGACTGAACTCTACCCTGACTGTCCATCATCTATTTTTTGTTACTCTTCCGCATGTCAGCATAAGATATAATGCACCATGAGACCTTTCTTCTCACTTGTGTAGCACCCACCCTTTCCAAGCATTCCTGGATCACTATGTTTTCCCTATTCCACATAACCATTTTCTTTAGTCTAGTGGTACGATGATCTCATATACCAAGATCCTGTCGAATAGTTCCTACTAGTTACAGCAGACAACATACCCTTCTAAAATCCTCATCCTGTTTTGTAGCCTAGAATCCCACTGAACTGATGCACTCCATCCCATTTGCGGACATCAATCCACCTATATATGTTGATATGCACAAGGATTTCTCTATAAATACTATGATCAATTGTTTTTTCTTAGATATTTATACCACATATCATATTGGGGGTGTACTGTATACGGTCTTTTAACCACATAGTGTAATCATCCACTATCATCCCTCCCTGATCTAGATATAGAAGCTCCTATATAAGAACCAGGTGAATCCAGGAGGGGGTAGTACTCATCTTAGAATAACTGCTAGAAGTTGGTCCATGGGAGTATCTACTCATTATGCGTATATGTAAAAAGAATCCAATAGAACCCAAGATCTCAATTCCTAATGTGATATTATAATGAAACCAATTAATCTATAACTGTCTGGACAAGCCTTAAGACATAAACCAGAAACTATACCCGGAACACCCCAACCCCATACGCTTCTTTTTATTTTATTTTATTCTTTTCTCAGTCCTGAATCAGTTGGACGAATTTTAGTTAGAGTTCCAGTTTGAATTTTTTTTTGAAGATGAATTTTATTCTGTTGGGTTCTGGTCTAGTGCGCAGGCACCACACCGTTAGCGGTGATCGTGCATTTGACACAGGTTGCCATGTCTTTTCCTGACACTCAATATATATATATATATGTGTGTGTGTGTGTGTGTGTGTGTGTTTTGATAATATTATAATTGTTGGAATTATTTTGTTATGATAATAATAATTAATACTTTTATTTTTATTTTTTTATCTTATCATATTTTTTATTTTATTTTTCTATTTCTTCATTTTTATTTATTTATTTGTTTATTTTTTTTCTCTATACCCCTCTTTTCCAAACCCTAGCTGCCGCCCCCATATTTCCTCTCCCTTCCCTCCCATACGCCCCGCCTCCACCTTCTGCCTCCCCTCCTCCCGGCCGTGCGGGCCTCCGCTTCCCACTACAGCTCGCCGCCCCGTGCACCTCCTGTCGGCCTCCCGTGGCCGCCCCGCATACCCCCTGCCGGTCTCCCGTCGCCACCCAACGCACCCCCTGCCGGCCTCTCTTTTGCGCCCCACACTCCCCCCTTCTGGTCTCCCACCGCCCGTTCCATCCACCTCCGACAGCGCACCCGGCCTCCGCATCCTGCCTCCTTCTGCTCGCTAGCAAAGCTAAAGTCCCCGCCTGACCTCGCACCTCCACGCGCCCCGCCTGACCCTACGCCTCTGCGCGCCATGCCTACTGCTGCACCTCTGCGCGCCCCGACCTCACCCTCGCTGGATCCGGCAGCCCCCCCCCCCCTTCGGCCTCACCTTCCTCCCTCTGGCGCACTCCGCTAGCGCGACTCCCTCCTCCGGCCTCCTTCCCGACACAGCCAGCAGCCCCTCGTAGGACCTCAGCCTCGCATGGGTTCACCCTAACCCTCTCCTAGTTTTCCACCATCCACACATCACGGCTGCAAGTTTTTTTCTCGGTAGTTATTTCATTGTGTTGTTTTCTCAAATTAACTAATCTTTGACACCTTGTTTTGTATTTCACGTTTTTTTATCATTGAGTAGAGTGTGCGGTTAATCTGCGGGGTTTCATTTGCTTGATTTGTGCCTTTTCAAGTTAATTGGTCAATATGCCTTGATGATATCAAGTTTGATTAAATCTACAATTGTGTTCTTTGTTTTTATCTTTTGGTTCGTTAGATGTTTTGACGTTTTATGGGTTACTCTTTGGAAAAATTGTTTTATAAATTTTAAAGTATTTTCATAAATAATGTAAATGGTGTGTTTTTCATTTTGGTTTTGTTTTGGTTATTTTATAGAAGTGTTAATCAATTTTTTTAATGGGTGTGAATTATATTTTTTTAAGGTGGGGAACATGTTTAAGTTTTGGGAACATTCTTTTTAATGTAAAGAGGTGATGTTTTTTGTGTGAAAACGGGTTCGTTATTTTATAAAATTGTTTCATGGGTCGGTTGTTAGGTGGGAGTCATGTTTTGGTGTGACGATGTTATATGTTGTATTTGAAAATGTTTTCTTATGTGAAACTGAGTATGTTTATATGTGAACCATGGTTTCACCTTTTTCGAATGTTTCATAAATTATTTAAATGGTTTATTACTTTAATCATGTGGTGTGTATGATGTTTGTAAATTGGTTGGTGTGTCTAAAGGTCATTGTTAGATTCAAATATAGAGTTTTGTTGTGTTTTGATATGTGTTTTAGATGTGGTATTTTTCTTTCAAAATTTGTCGAACTAGTTATTTTTCATTGTTTGTTCGTATGGATTGTTTTATGTCCATGTTTATGTATTTTATTTTTTCGGTTGCAGCGTGTTGGTGGGGTATCCTTGCATTACCGTGATCATCGGTTTGTTCGAGCTTGTGCGCCTGTGCGTGGCAAGTCGCACCCTTGTGTTTAGACAGTGAGCCGAGGTAGGTCCCCCATTTCACTCACCATTAAATTTAGAATTTATTAATTACTTGATGTTTTGTTAATTTTAATGAATGATAAATATTATTAGATAATAAAATTTTAAATGATTATTTAGTGTGAAAAGACCCGTTTATTTTATACGGAACACTTGGAACATTTTCTTGATGGGCGGACACCTAGTTTTGAAAGAATGCATGTTTGGCCTTTAAACATAATTCACAGAATTTCAAACCTACTTCTAGTTTTAAAGATAAATGATTTCTTCTGAACAAGTGTTTTGAGATTTTTGAGAAATGAGGTTTTACTTTAAAATTGGTGAAGGCCCATTTGGCACTTTAATAAAATAGAATATTTTGGAAAACCCACTCGGGGGGTGATCGTTGGTGTGAGTTGACTCCATGAGCTGTATGTGATGTTTGTGAATCGTGACTGATTGATTTACATTGTGGACACACCCCCTTTTTATTGCTTGTGTTGACATGGGAACCTGGCATATTGAGTGAATTTTCTAAGAACGATTGCTGCACTAGTTTAGACCACGCACTGGCTAGTGGCCCCATAGTAGGGGAATACTGAGTTATTGCTGCTATGGGGATTGGTCCCCTTGGTTAGGCCATGCATGGCTATACAGGGTAGTAGTATGGGAATTATGACGTCATCGTGTTAGGGCATGCCTTCAGGATGAGTCAGATGTATAGTATGTTATGGATTGTTCACGATCTCCTATGTTCGACCCATGTTTCTTTTAGTGTTTGTGTGTGGTGGATTATTGAGAGGTCGAGTTCGGCTACTGACCCATGTGTTCCACTTTTACCATTGCCCTTAGTGTGTGTTCTGTGTGATTTTCCTTTTAACTAATAACTAATGTTTGGATTTCTAAATTGTTCGTAAAATGTTTTAAAAATGCAATGCACCTGCTTCTTTCAACATTAAACTTGTACTAAATTAAAAAGGGAAATGAACTGATACTTGTTTTAGAAAATGGATGTGTGTGTAAAAACCCATATTTTATATAATTTAGTTCAAAACTGGAATTGGTAAATTCTTTATTTAAAGGTAGTGCTTTGGGAATAGATTTACCAGGCTAGCCTACTGAGTTTTAATACTCACGCCTATAGTGTTTTATTGTTTTTAGTTCTGCTGCAGGTTCCAGCTTCAGTTGTTACCTTGAATGATGTTGGTATTGGTATTGGAGAGTGACCCACATGGTCACATGGTGTTTTGGTTGGGGTCAGGTTAGTAGCGTTGTTGGTTGTTCTTTGTTTTTTTATCTTTTGTTCTATTTATTTTCCACTAATTAGTTTTTTTTTCATTGGGCCAAATCGTTCCCACCTGCTTAATTTTGATGCCCGGTACTAGTTTCTAGCCCATGGGGATCAGAAATGCCCCTCGGGACTTGCCGCGTATCGGCTCGAGTTACCGGTTCAGGGTCGACCTGGGCTGGTTTGTGACAAAATGGTATCAGAGGAGGCCCTTTTTATTTGGGGTGTCGGGTAGATGGAGAATAGGATTATCAGGATTCGAGAGGTAGGTACAGGAAGGATGTCATGACCCCTCGCCCGTTCCGCACCTAGAGTCGCCATGGATAGTTTGGGGATTGATTATTTGTTTCGTTCTTGTTTGTTTTGGATTGAGGGATGACAACAGAGGTAAATTGATGTTACATCATTATCTTACATGGAGTAGTGACCCCTGTGGAGTCCGGGTACATGGTTGGAATTCCTCCAAGTTGTTGACGCTTACTCAGGACATGGCCCACTACCATGTCGTCAGGATAAGTGTGACTGCTAGTCCCTCCCTCTGGTTTTTTGATGTTAGTTGAGTGTTGTTTTCATTCTGGTTGGTGTAAGTACGTTTTTTTGCAAATGAAAAAGGGGTTTTGAAAATTGGACTAATTTCATTTAAATTACTTTAAATCTATGAAATGAGTTTTATAACTGAAATCTTTTGCTTTGAAAATCCATTGTTTACTTGGAATTAGTTGAGAATGGTTTGGGGTGAAATCTCAGGTCCTCCTTATAAACATTTTCACATGTGTGAGAATTCATAGAAAGTGCGTGCTGGTTCGTGTATGAAGGGAATGTGGATAATGACATGTTAAACGGGTCATGAGATTACCTGGGTGTTTATTTGAAATTAAAGGCTTGGTCTTGTTTTTTAAATTTGTCTTTAAATAGGGGAAATGTTTTGGAAAGTTATTTTGGTTTGAAAGTGGATTGGTATTTGGAAGGTGTTCTAGAAAAAGGAGGTTTTAAAAATTTATAATGAAAAGGGGATTTTAAATAGGGGATTTTATTTTGGATTGTGTTTGTATTTGTTTGGTCTTTGTGCAGACTGTTTTTGATGAAGGAGCTTTTGTTGATGTTGCTTCAGTTTGATGTTGGTTTCTGCTTGGTGATATTTATGTTGTTCAGAAATGCCGCCCAGAAAGGTCCCTAGAGTTTTGACGAGTCATTCCCAGTTTTTTGTCTTTCTCGGACGTTGTCTGTCCTTCATGGTGGTTGGATTCTGTTCGAGATAGTAGAGTGGCTTGAAGAGGTCAAGCGCGTCTTCAGGGTATTGGGAACTCCTGAGGCTGTTAGAGTGCATGTTGTCCTGGGTATGTTCGAAGGTCCAGCTCTGGACGAGTAAGAGTTGTTCTCCCCACCATTACTGCAAGTTGGGATGATGTGGTATGTCTTCAAATTCTTCTTCGTTCAATGGTTTATACTTGTGTAGGTGAGGATGAAGTAAATAGAAGAGCTCATGCTTGTTCAACATGGCCAACAGATGGTAAAAACGTATGTTGACCATTTCTAGGATCTTGTGTCTCCTTTTCCGGGGGTAGTGTCGCAGAACTGGATGAAGACTTCTCCCTTCATCAGGGGTCTTCATCCAGAGATCAAGAAGCGAGTCCTCCCTTTTTGAGAGTACCACTTTTTGAGAAGTTGGTGCGTGAGGTGTTCTTAGTTGAGAAAGTCTCCGGAGCACAAATGGTTGGAAATCCACTGTATCCAGTTTCTCGTGAAGGTCCCCTATCTGACGAGAAGAGTGTGTCAGGTAAATTTGTTTCTAAATAGTTCTCTACAGTGGCTCTAACTTCCAGTTCATCGGATTGTTTAATGGTGTACCGTCAGTATGGACGTTTAGGGCATGAAAATCCATCATGTCACACCCCGCCGAGGACGTTCCATCATTGTAGGTGCCTAGGTAATCTAGAGAAATTTTGCAGGAAGCATCGTCTGAAGAAGACACTCTGACCAGAAGGTTACAATGCCTGACTGTGAGGAAAGAGATGCATCAACCATCAGAGCCCCAGCCATAGGTCATGGGGTGAAGCTTGCGCACAGTCAGGAGTTGTCGGGGGTGTGAAGCCTCGGCACGGGTTGTGTGTTCCATACTGGGATTGAAATATTTTAAAATCTTATTATCCTTGTTCCTCTGCCGCTAAATTTGTGTCGTCATTATAAGATCACTGTTTCGATGGAATAATGCTATGGACTTGTTCCATTGCATTCTAAATGGTCTTATTTGTTTGAATAGGGTCTTCTGAATCGTTCTTTATTCTTAAAGTGTGTTTGACCCTTTTATGGGTTGATATTGGTTTAGTTGTGCCCGTTTGGAGATGTTTATGTCTTGTGGAGCTCAGGAGCTGTGTTTTCGAATTGCTATCGGGGTTAAGTCCTCTTTGTGAGTTTTCATTAGTGTTGGAAGTTTTTGGCTTGATTTGAGAGTTCCACGTTTCAATGGAGGTGTTCCTTTGCTCGTGCTATGGAAATTGGTTTGGATCGGTTGGCAGTTCCCAGGTTGCCCCCCCCCCTTCCCTGGGGTGGTGTATTTGAGTATAAATTTTCATACAAGTAAGGTCCTTGTGGTGGGGAGATCCCTCTTATGTTATCTCATTCTATTGTGATGGGGTTTCTCTTGAGTTGGTTGGGTGTGACTTGTGGAGTGAATAGCCACTCTGAGGTTTTTGTTTTGTCTCTCAGTTTTGTTCAGGAATGGACTCGAGTTTGGATAGTCCTTTGGCTTGGTGAATTTCTGGGGGCAAAAAGTGTCTGTGGTGGAGAGAATTGTCACACCCCGACCCCATATGCTTCTTTTTATTTTATTTTATTCTTTTATCAGTCCTACATCGGTTGGATGAATTTTAGTTTGAGTTCCAGTTTGAATTTTTTTTTGAAGCTTAATTTTATTCTGTCGGGTTCTGGTCTGGTGCACGGGCACCACACCGTTAGCGGTGACCGTGCATTTGACCCAGGTTACCGTGTCTTTTCCTGACACTTAATATATATGTATATGTGTGTGTGTGTGTGTTTTGATAATATTATAATTGTTGGCATTATTTTGTTATGATAATAATAATTAATACTTTTATTTTCATTTGTTTTATCTTATAATATTTTTGATTTTATATTTCTATTTCATCTTTTTCTTTTTATATATTTATTTATTTTTCCTTGTACCCCTCTTTTCCTAACCCTAGTTGCCGCCCAAATATTTCCCCTCTCTTCTCTCCCATACGCCCCGCCTCCACCTTCTGCCTCCCCTCCACCCGGCCACGTCGGCCTCCGCTTCCCACTGCAGCTCGCTGCCCCGCGCACCCCCTGTCGGCCTCCCGTCACTGCCCCACGCACCCCCTGCCGGTCTCCCATAGCCACCCAATGCACCCCCTGCCATCCTCCCTTCGCTGCCCTGCACACCCCCCCTTCCGGACTCCCACCACCCGTGCCAGCCACCTCCGACAACGCAACCGGCCTCAGGGTCCTGCCTCCTTCCGCTCGCCAGCCACGCCGGCGTCCCTGCCTGAACTCACACCTCCACACACCCCGCCTGACCTTGCGCCTCTATGCAGCACGCCTACCGATGCGCCTCTGGGTGACCCTGCCTCACCCTCGCCAGATCCCCCCCCTTCGGCATAACCTTCCTCCCTTTGGCGCCCTCCGCCAGCGCGACTCCATCCTCCGTCCTCCTTCCCGACATAGCCAGCAGCCCCTCGCAGGACCTCGTCCTCGCATGGCTTTAGCCTAACCCTCTCCCAGTTGTGCACCATCCACACATCTCGCCTGCAAGTTTTTTTCCCTGGTAGTTCTTTCATTGTGTTTTTTTCTCAAATTAACTAATCTTTGACACCTTGTTTTGTATTTCATGTTTTTTTTATCGTTGAGTAGAGTGTGAGGTTAATCTGCGGGGTTTCATTTTCTTGATTTGTTCCTTTGCAAGTTAATTGGTCAATATGCCTTGATGATTTCAAGTTTGTTTAAATCTGCAATTGGGTTCTTTGTTTTTATCTTGTGGTGCATTAGACGTTTTGAAGTTGGTTGGGTTACTCTTTGGAAAAATCGTTTTATAAATTTTAATGTGTTTTCGGAAATAATGTAAATGATGTGTTTTTCATTTTGGTTGTGTTTTTGTTATTTTATATAAATGTTAATCGATTTTTTTATTGGGTTTGAACTATATTTCTTTAAGGTGGGGAACATGTTTATGTGTTGGGAACATTTTTTTAATGTAAAGCGGGTTTTTTTGTGTGTGCAAACGGGTGCGTTATTTTATAAAATTGTTTTATGGGTCAGTTGTTAGGTGTGAGTCCTGTTTTGATGTGACGATGTTATGTGTTTTATTTTAAAATGTTTTCTTATTTGAAATAGAGTATGTTTATATTTGAACCATGGTTTTACCTTTTTCGGATGTTTTATAAATTATTTAAATGGTTTATTACTTTAATCATGTGGTGCGTATGATGTTTGTAAAGTGGTTGGTGTGTCTAAAGGTCATGGTTAGATTCAAATATAGTGTTTGGTTGTGTTTTGATATGTGCTTTGGATGTGGTATTTTTTTCAAAATGTTTCGAAGTAGTTATTTTGCATTGTTTGTTCGTATGGATTGTTTTATGTCTGTGTTTATGTATTTTATTTTTGCGGTTGTAGCATGTTGGCGGGGTATTCTGGCGTTACCGCGATCATCGGTTTGTTCGAGCTTGTACGCATGCAAGAGGCATGTCGCACCCTTTTGTTTCGATAGTGATCCGAGGTAGGTCCCCCATTGCAATCACCTTTAAAATTAGAATTTATTAATTGCTTGATGTTTTGTTAATTTTAATGAATGATAAATAATATCAGATAATAATATTTTAAATGATTATTTAGTCTGAAAAGAGCCGTTTATTTTATACTGAACACTTGGAACATTTTCTTGAAGGGAGGAAATCTAGTTTTGAAAGAATACATGTTTTTCCTTTAAACATAATTTATGGAATTTCAAACGTACTTCTTTTTTTAAAGAAAAATTATTTCTTCAGAACAAGTGTTTTGAGCTTTTTGTAAAATGAGGTTTTGCTTTAAAATTGGTGGAGGCCCATTTGGCACTTTAATAAAATATATTATTTCGGAAAACCCACTTGGGGGGTGATCTTTGGTGTGCGTTGATTGCGTGAGCTATATGTGATGTTTGTGCATCGTGACTGATTGATTTACATTGTGGATGCAACCCCTTTTTATTGCTTGTGTTAACATGGGAACCTGGTATATTGAGTGAATTTTCTGAGAACGATTGCTGCACTAGTTTAGACCACGCACTGGCTAGTGGCCCCATAGCAGGGGAATACTGAGTTATTGCTGCTATGGGGATTGGGCCCCTCGGTTAGGCAATGCAGGGCTATACTGGGTATTAGTATGGGAATTATGACGTCATCGAGTTAGGGTATGCCTTCAAGATGAGTCAGATGTATAGTATGTTCTGGATTGTTCACGATCTCCTAGGTTCAACCCATGTTTCATTTAGTGTTTGTGTGTGGCGGATGATTGAGGGGTCGAGTTCAGTTGATGACCCATGTGTGCCACGTTTACCATTTCCCTTAGTATGTGTTGTGTGTGATTTTCCTTTTGACTAACAACTAATGTTTGCATTTCTAAATTGTTCGTAAAATGTTTTAAAAATGCAATGCACCTACATCTTTAAACATTAAACTTGTTCTAAATTAAAAAGGGCAATGAACTGATACTTGTTTTAGAAAATGTAAGTGTGTGTAAAAACCCATATTTTATATAATTTAGTTCAAACCTGGAATTGGTAAATTCTTTATTTAAAGGTAGTTCTTTGGGAATAGATTTACCGGGCTAGCCTACTGAGTTTCAATACTCATGCCTATAGTGTTTTCTTGTTTTTAGTTATGCTGCAAGTTCCATCTTTAGTTGTTACCTTGAGTGACGTTGGTTGTGGTATTGGAGAGTGACCCACAGGGTCACGTGGAGTTTTTATCGGGGTCAGGTTAGTAGCGTTGTTGGTTGTTCTTTGTTTTTTTCGCTTTTGTTCTATTTATTTTCCACTTCTTAGTTTCTTTCCCTTTGGGCCAAATCATTCCCACCTGATTAATTTTGATGCCCGGAACTAGTTGCCAGCCTGTGGGGATCGAAAACACCCCTTGGGACTTGCTGCAGATCGGCTCTAGTGACTAGTTCAGGGTCGACCCGGGCTGGTTCGTGACACTAGCAATTCATTCGATGCCAGGAGGGTCATGACAACCATGGAACTTAAGTGGAAATTGGTGCTACAACTCGTATATTTCATTAAGACTACATACATCCTCTGTATTCTGGTTTTTTATGATCTTATACTCAAGAGGTGTGACTGATGCTAATTTTACACCTCTAGGAAGAATATCATTAGATAGATCCTAAATCGGGGCATCATCACTCATAATATCATCATCATGATTGAAAAATTATAATCTTTCTAGATGTTTTCATGGAGTCATCCTAAAAATTTAACGAAATCATTCCATGATCAAATGAAAATATATATACAACTAGGATCTAACAAATTAAGTAATCTCAAAGGATCAATCTTATATGATGCATGTAACATTATTCACTATACCCAAAGTCACAATATGTGGAGTAAAAAAACAATTATTTAATCTCTTAGAGAAGGGATATGTCATCTGTCACACCAAAAATGAGTTTCCTGGTCTGAAATCCACACTAGGGACACATTGGAAGTATTTCTCTAAATGTCAACCAAATCCACAAAATGAGACAACCCCAAACATCAACCCAACGATCGAACAACCATTCATAAAAATATTTCTATAATCAATACAATATAGATCATGTTGTGACTACCCCAATCTTACTTTTGTAGAGTAGTTGTTAGAGAAAAAAACCAAAAGGAATATATATCATAGAGGAAATTTTTTATATGTATGAAAAAACTCGCCAATCTCAGAAAAATGTGAAGAGGAATAATAGAAAATTTTCAACATATAGATTCATAATTTTTTCTGTGAAACCTCTATGGAATACAAATAGAACAACATTATAAAAGAAAAAGTGTAGGGGAAAACAAATTCCCCACCTGATATATTTTCCAAACTAAGAAAAATAAAAAAATTAACGAGAGATCCCATCTCCTACTCTAAAAGCTACAACCACCATATGTGGTCGTAATTCACCAGGTATCACTACGATCTTCTATAGTCACCAAAAATTTATCTAATATATATATATTATACACAACAAGTGTGGGAAAATTACATGAGGGGAGGAATATATACATATATTATAGGATTTATTGAAAGCTAACATTGAGTAGTAAGAGAAAAGATTAGAATATATATATTGATCAACACAAAGATGTAGAGTAAAAATCAATGATCATTCATATAAATTTTATGTGTAATAAATGAGAAAAAAACCCAAATGAAAGAGTAGGTTGATCTTTATCTCATAGCCCAAACTAGGTAAAAGTCCAAATAGTTCTAAGATTCTAGCAACGATTCTCATCATCTCACGTGTTAATAAAAAGAAGTAATAGTAATGTGGACTCATGCCACACCACTATGTTGCAAATCCTAGGAGACATAATCCCCAGAAAAAGGACCCAGACCCTAGTGTGTCATGGGTGTGACGCTCAGCGTATGAAGGACCCATTCCCTATCTGATAGGGGTAAAAAAATGTTAGATAGAGAACACATGCCCTAATTACATAGGGGTACCACTTAGTAGATGTATGAACCTCCTCATACATCCAAAGGGGGTACCACTTGGTAGATGTATGAACCCACACTCTTTGTACATAGGCTGGTACCACCACATTGATAGAGGAACCACACCCTAATATCATAAATGGTGTACCAATTAGTGTAACAAGGACACATTACATATATTTTATAGGCACAACTCTGTAAATTGAGTACACACAACTTAATTCCATAATGGGATTGAACCCATTTGATATATAGAGGACCCACACACTAGTTTGTTAATAGGGTGCCACACTAATGATCCTTCCATTTAACTGTGGTCATCGAGTCCCACATAAAGTTGCATAAATCCTATAATATCTCACATGATATCTCAAAATACACTGTTGAGTTAAATATCAAATTCTACATGGAAAAAAACTCAATATATTCTACATACTGGTTCAAAATCCGAGTCCAAACAAATGGTGTACGATAGGTAGATGATGCCTCAAAATGAAAGGAGGGGTACACATCATATATAGCCACCCACATAAGGTGTGGTCCCAGTTCTCTTTATAAAAATTTCACTTTCAGTACACGGATAGATGTACTTTTAGAACTACATTGGGTGTTGAAGGACTACATAGCATGATGCATCAACCGAGGGTCTTTCCCATTATCCTTGACCCTTCCCATGTACGTATTCCCATGTACTCGTACTTCAATAAATCGATTTTCATTCCATATAAGGTTCTACCTCATGTCTACGTTTGTGTTTTTGTACATTGTTACACAACCTGTTCTCGAGCATGTCTTTGTGGATGGAATCCAACCTATGGGAACCCTTAAATGCCTCTTCTATATGGGGAAGGATAAATGTCTTGTGGCCAAGCCCCACAACGTGCATCATTATCTTTCTCAAAACCCTAGCGTTGTATCTAATGGAGAACTACAAGACATGTCTTCATTTTAATAATCTATTGGTGGTTATATGTTTTTTCTAGAATGGTAGATCTATTCCCCACCTTCAAAATATGGTACTGTTGTATCCATATGTTCCTTGATAACTCTTAATGTCAAAGGGGTATCCTTCAATTCGTTATTTTCACCAGTCCGTTGGATGGAAAAAATTCATTTTTTATCTTCTAGTCTTCAAATGAATCACAAGACTTGTTTATTGCTCGTTAAAAAAAGTATTCATTTAGATCTTGGATCCATTAAGTAAACATAATAAACTTATGAATATATAGAATCCATCCCTAATTCACCTATCAATATCCCCCATGTGACTACGCCACGAATTTGATGGTCTAGTCAGTCTCGGTCCCACCTGAAAATGTCTAGATAAGATCATATAGACCAATTAGAGAAGAATTTAACGAAGAATTTGCAAATAGAAATAATAAAAATTGTGAAATTATCATTATACCATCATTCATGGACAGAAAAAAAAAATAGAAATGGCCATGGTGGGAAATCCCAAATTTCATATTCGTACACAGGTGCATGAATGGGATTACAATTGATGCACATTAATAAGAAGTATGACAATGCTAAATGAATGTAATCAATATGAGAAGAAATATAGAAAATTATAAGTACCACTAAAAAATAGATCATTCCACATAGAAGAAGGTTCTCCCAATCAAGAAGAGTATTCATTATATTTTCATTGCATCAAAATATCTAGATCTAGAGTTTTGTCAATATCATATTCTGATTCACCAGTAATATCGTATACGACCACTTCTCGATGGTCCCATTTTTTAATCATTCATTATAGATATTTTCATTATAAGGGTTTTATAGAAAAAACTGAATTAATTAATTTAATTAAAATAAATAAATTTAATTATTTATTTTAACTGAATTCACCATCCAATGTTTGTGATACTTGTATTGCCCACGCCGACCAATATTAGTTTGTTATTAGGTTATACTGAGACTTCTGGTCTCAATTATGGTATCATATTTCTATTTCGAGATTATTTTTAATAGTTATATCATTCTATAACTGAATCTATGTATATGTAATATAAAATATATTTAATATTTTTATAATATTAATTTTGTTCACTCCGCACCTTGAAATAAATTTCTTTCTATGAATATGGCACTGAAAATATATCTAAAAATATTCGATTTTCCTTAATGGAAAAATGGGGTCTCTTTACATTTCTCCCATATTTACTTCTCCAAATCGTTCTCCACCTTTTTTATTTTCCAAATGTATTAAGGGAAACTAAATGTACCCGAAATGTTCATAATAACATTTCAAATCAATGGTTTACAAAATATAATCATTTTTCTAAAGGGTAATATATAAATAAAATTCATTAAAAAAATTTAGAAATAATTAAATATGAAAATTAACGAACCTTCTATCATTCATTCATTAGAAAAAAGTTTTATTATTACAACATAGAGAGTTTAGAATAAAATTAAATTATTTCTTTTTCTAAATCATTTTAACAGTGTATTTTATTTTTCAATATCATCCATTTTCATTTAAACATATCAATCTATTTCAAATAGATTATCTAGTGTTTACTCGAGAAAATGATACAATCAAACTTCTTACTTTATTCATTCCACATCTAGTATGCGGAATTTTTTTTATTCTCATCTATCAACATTAAAACAACTTCTTTCAAAAATTGATTCTCAATATTCTCAACATTTATCTTTTGAACATCTTCTTCCAATTTAAATTTATTATTCTTTAGTTCCTAAATTTCATCCTCTTCGGATTATTATAGACACATAAAGAGATCAAAATGTTAAAAATAAACATATAATTCTGAAGAAACATGCTCAAAGGAGTCATAAATATATCGTGAAGTCGTCTTAAATGATTCAATATATTCATCATGGACACTCATACCCCTTTGAATGTCCTTCATTATCCTTGATATTGGTTTAACCCTTCAATTTTATACTTTTGAATCATCATTAAATATTTTGAACTATTCTTCATTATAGATAATTTTCATAACATAATTGATTTAGTGAATCTGATTTATGTATCACATTTAGCCACTTATGAATGAATTTTCCATAGGATTCAATGTTATTTAGATATGAAATTTCATAAAATAGATTTTTCAAAGACCCATTGGAATAAGTTAATCAACAATACTTATTATGATCTGAATGTGTGTCTTTTGAATCCATTGAATCTGATGAGACATCAGAAACATGTATCTATGAAGTTATTTCACCTACTTACTTCTTCCTTTATCTTTATCAGCATTTGAATATTAATTAATATCAACATTTCTGTGAAAGTAATCTTTTTTCAACATTCTATTTTGAAATATTTTATTTTTAACTTCATTCTCCGAGGTTTCTTCATTCCTGAAACCAACAAAATGAAAATCATTTTTTGATTGACCAGTTTACAAATCCTTTAATTTGGAACACTTTTCAACATATTACTTTTCTCTATTTGAATCTTTTAAATAGGATCATTTTGACACATTTTCTTTCAATTCATCTATCTTTCATTCCAATTTTTCTGGTCTTTTAAATCATATTTTTATTATTTTTTCACACTTTTGTATAAATCTACTTTAAATGGTTATAAAACCGAATTTTTAATATCTAAAACATACATTTCCCATTCATCCAAAATAACATGAACATGAGTAGTACTAAAAACACATTTCTTCAGAATACACTCTTTAATACAATGTTATGAATTACTAATTGAAAATTTGATATATGAAAAATAGAAACAACATCTTCAACTTCCCCATTTTTAGTTGTTGGAATGATTATATTTTCTATTTTAACACATTTCATCAGAATCTCAACAATCTATATATCATTTAGTCTTTTCTATTATTTCCTTTTCATTTCATTACTATTCAATAAAGGTTTTTTTCCATTTAACTCATATGGAATCATCCTTCTCTAAACCAAATTATAAGTCTCTATATTCAATTCCATCATTTCTCTTTATCAAATTCTCGTAGGATTCCTTAGTTAGGGTTTTCATTTTCCTCTTTGCCTTAGGAGGTAATGAAGAAACTTTTCTCTTTTATTATAATTTTTCTATATTTTATTAAATTTAACATTACCTATATACTTTTTAATTTCCCCAAAAAATAAACTATGGTTTAAAAAGAGGTTTAATTGTAAAATTATTTTATCCACATATAAATGATACCTTTTACCTTATTTCTATATCTGGATTTTTTAAATTCATCCCAAAAGGTATTTTTCATATATTATTCATAAATAAAGGAAATAATATAATATAAATCATTATTTCAAAATTCATGATCACTTAAAATAATATGAAAATATACTTTAAAATTTTCATTTTCCTCATATTCATTAAAATATCTAATACAAAGATGGAATTCACTTCAAACATATCATAGTCAACCTTTTTTCTATATAATGTATCCCTGCATGTGTAATAAAAATACCTCAACATCCATTTTCAAATTAAATAATTTCATATATTTCTCAAATGAAATAAATAATAATGAATCAGCCATTATAAATTCAAAACAACATAATTTCTATAATTTATAGTTTGTGACTTGATAATACTCTCCATAAAATGAAATATTAAATAGTGTCAACACTTGTTAGATTTTGAAAATACACTTCTCAGTAAAAATAATTAAGGTAATAAATTCTAAATAATCCTCTTTATTAATTTCATCACATGAATAAAATTCCATTACAATAGATGTGTACTTAATATCAATGAATTTATACTCTACACACACATTTTAAAAAACTTAAAATTAGATTATCTATTTTAGAAAGGAATAGGTTTTATCATACCATTTATTCTCGATTAATATTTCTTTGAAAACTTATTTATTGTCTATATCTTCTAGATTTTACCTAGTGTTGTGCTATTATAATGAATTCTCTATTAGCATTATTACCAAAAGTACCTTTATCACAATAAATGTTTTATAATCTTCAAGAGGAAATCACGATTTCTAGTCTTATGTATTAGAAAAACACAATACATGAATCATAGTTTGTTCTTAGTGTATTTCATAACATCCAAATAAAAATAAAATTTAGTTTATTGAATCCCAAACCGTCATTGGATTGGTATTATTTGAAAGAAAATTTTTTTTAATCCACATTTGTACAACATTAATATATGAAGAAAATGTTAAATATTTCTAAAATTGATCCTTATTAAATATTATGGATCAAAAATTATATAAATAAATTCTATTTATCATGTGTCAATATCTTTATCATTTTGTTAAAAACATTGCATTATTTGGAAAAAAGTAGTTATCTCAAAAAAGAGTTTTTCAATTAGTAAAACCCATTCCTAATAAATCATTCTGAATTCTTATTTGTTTCTACATCTTAACAATGTTTTATTATATGATAGAAAACATAGAATAAATATTTTTTAAACATGGAATTTTAGAGTTTATTTCAAAAACAATATTCTTACACTCAATAATTTTTTTATAAGAAATGTGGTTTTCTAATTAATTTGGAAACCTAGATTTTTTAGAATTAGACTTTTCTATTTCATTAGAACGACCCTTTTTTCTAAATTATATTTTTAACTAACCATTTTATAAGATAAAATATTTCAATAATTAAATTATAGATTCTTGAGTTTTTTTATCCATGTTTTTATTGCCCAATATCTTTTTTTTAGTAATCATGCAATTTTTAAATTATAGTAATTTTAAAAAAATGATACCTATTCAAAAATAGGTATTGATATTTTTTTCTTATATTTAAGAACATTATTTATTAGTGGATATTGGATTATTATAATCATCACGATCTAGATAGTATCAATTTTAGGTAATATTTGATAAATATTCAGTAATTAGATTTATAAATATATAATTACTGATCTTTAGAATATAATATAGAATATGTTATTAATTTAGTCAACACCTAAACTATCAGAATAAAATTATGATGAATGATCACAAACAATTTAAATCCATGTATTATAGGATTCAATACTTTTCCTATTATTGGGAAAATATTAAAATTTGTTAATTAATTCATAATTTATATAATTATTTTCATTTCATTTCATCGTTAGACAATCAGATCTTTTATGTCAAGTTTTCTTAAAATTAAAAAAATTAAATCTATTGAATCATTTTTTTAATTATTTATATTTTATTCTTCTTATACCAGTATTGGAAATCCTTCCTTAAAAATATCATGTTAATCCTCTTTTCAAGACTACTTAATTAATTTCCAGTCTTTTCTGATGTATAACTATAAGATCCATCTATATTTTTCTTCTTTATTTAATATAATGAAAATTTCAAATATGAATAAAATTTAATTGAAATATTATATGTTTTAGAAAAATAAACTATTTCATAATTCTATCCATATTTTAAACACCCTTTTTTAATATTCACTCATATTTTATAAGGGTGTCTATAAAATCATTTAGTGGAAGATGCATAATTATTCTCATATAGCCAAATGAAATATTATTAGACAACCAATGTCCAATAATTAGTTTTTTAATATTTTGAACTATGATACAAAATATAACATTTTTCTCACCCACCAAATTTTAAACTCTTCAATAATTTTATTAATATTGGATGAATCTTTGGAAAAGACACACCAGATAAAATATCAAACACTTGATTAATAGAATCAATTATATCTCTCTTAACATCGATAACTAGAGAAGTTTTAAAGTATGTAAGATCCAATTTTTCAAATAATTTTAGCTGAATTTCTAGAGGAAATATTAATATATATGTTTCTATTCATATAACATAATATATTATTCATTACCCTAAAATTCAACTTATATTTTAGTTTCTCATGAATTATAAAAGTAGATACATCATTATTAAGAATTATTAATTTACCATTAAACATAAATAAATTATCTACCCCAGTATTTATAACAGTTGGAATCATTCAATCTATCTAATAATCATATTTAAAACCATACAATATTAGAGCTATCTTAGAATATATATTTTCAAGAGTACCAATGTTTAAACCTTCCATATTATAGAAAAAAAATTATTTCTACAATTTTCACAACAGTGTAAAAAAATTTAAATGATTAGTTTATTATATTAGTTAAAAACTATAAAAGCATTAACTATAAAAAATAATTAAAAACTATGAGATAAATACGTAGAACCTATTGTGATACTAATTGTTCTATTGATGGAGGTTATGATGGCTACTAGCGGTGTCTCGGGAGGTGAAATTAAATTTAAATAACATTTACTAATTAAAAACACACCCAATTTATTATGTTTATTGGGTTTATACTGCATCCAATGATCAGAAAATACATTATTGGACTCATAACATATTCTATATATCCAATTTTATAAAATATTACCAAGATAAAATTTCATAGTAAACTTAAAATGAAAAATTATAACTTGTGAAAACAATTAAATGTGAATATTAATGTAGAATTTAAAACGACTTACTAATACTTTATAATGTTTTTCCACTATTTAACATTAATATATATGGATTTCAAAAAAAATTGACATTAGCTATCTATTTTTCTAAAAAAACTATAATATCTATCCTTAATTAGCATAATTACCATGATCTGAAATATTGGAATACACTGTATCTTCTAATAAATAGAATCCCTTGATCAGCCATATCAGATCAAGTAATCTCCCTATCCCTAGAATACCTCTTTCATATCATTGATAAACTATAGAATTAAATAGAAAAAAAATTCTATGTATTTAAAGCTCATCACAAGAAATCTTATGAACAATAAAAATCACTAGAATATTAAAAATAATAATTTTAATGTGTAGTTATAAAAAATATTTAGAATAATTGATTTAAAAATTAAATAGTGTAAATAAAATTAATCACCTCTAAACTCATATAATGATAATCTATGTATAATACATATTAAATGGAAATATCTTTGTGGTTATTATAGTTATTTTTAATGACCATGGATGACCTTCACTAGAGATTCTAGAAAATAGATCTTCATCTAATATTGTTCCAGTAGCACAATTACAATTATATTAACATGTTTCTGGACCAAAGAAAGTAATTATAAATCCCATTATAATCATCTTATTCTAATGGAATAAAAAATTTTTGTCAGATAGACTAACCTTCTCAAATTTATAGACTACATTTGGTGTTATCGACAAACTAAATTTGATCACAACAATAGACTAGATCCATTCATAATTATGGACAAGATTTATTCATAAGAATTCAATATATTTTTTCATACCTATAGAAAAAATTAATGCCATTATGGTTGAAAATACTTTAGATAGTGTGATGGAATATAATTCTATCATTATGATGGAAAAGAAATTAGTCATTCAAATCAACTAGACTTCTATCATTATGAGAGACTACACATATTTCAGTCTAATAGACCAAGAACGTATAGTAATATCATAATCATTTTCTCAGGAATTAATTATATGTTTTGTAGAAAAAATTATTTCTAAACATTCATTCTACAAAATTGGGAATATAGTGTTAGTAAATTTTTTTGATTGTATAGTTATTTTGAAATATAAGGATATAAATGTTATGATGTAATCATTATAATCAAAAATCTCCACAATTTTGATCATCAAAACCCATAGCACTTCAAAACAATTAACATTTTAAAACATAAAATCCCATTAATCCTTTTTAAATATATATCACTTTATATTTATTATGTACCAAATTATTTCTAAAACCTTTTATTTAAAATTAATTTAAATAAGAATAATATAAAATACTCTTCAAAATAAATGTCCCCCAAAATAAAATCCCCTCCCAGAAATTACCTTTTTCATTAATGAAATATTTGATAAATTATCCCCTATTAATAACATTCCAAATTTAAAAATTTATCCCTTATTTAATTTTCTAAACACATATCATATATTTAATTCTCCAAATACTTCTAAATTTTTATTGTTTATAAAAAGAAATTATGGATATAAAAAGTACCTGAAATGCTATTGTTATCCATTGAAAACAATTATTTATGAATAATAAACATTCATCCAAATGATAATATTGATAAAAATACCTCTAACCTAAATTGTCAAATTATAGATCAATTATATAAAAGTAAGAACATTTTATCTTTCTTTCATTTAAATAATAGTTTTAATATTATGAAAAACGATGTTTAGAATAAAACTAATTTATTCATTCTTTTGTAGCTTTTTCACAATAGAATTTATTTTGAGAATATCCTTCTAGTTACTCTCACCATCATGATCTATTTCTTATATCATGGAAAGTATATCCTCTAGAACGTGAAATATATATATGATAACATTTATATTTTCAACGTCTAGTCGGAGGAATTGTTTCAAAATAATCACATCATTCAACTTAATATCTTCTACATTCAATTGTTGATTCCCAATATTGTTATCATTATTATTTGGAAATTATTATTTTGGGGAAGTTTTTAATCTAATTATGTTCTACATTTATTATTCATGGTATTCTAATAGACACTTTAAGTTCTCAACAATTTCGAACATTTGATCCACTTAAGAATAAAATTTCGGAAATGAGTCATATTTTTTAGTGAATCCTACTAAACCATTTCAATATTTTCATTATTAATACTCATAAATCTTTTATTATCATTTAAACATATGGATATTTTTCCCCTATAATTTATAAATTTTATTTATCATTTATTTTTTAACTCGTCTTTATTATGTATAATTATATCAAAAAAAATTATTTAGAGCTTCTATTTTCTCTAACACATGTAACATCATAAAAATGTTTTATATGGGATTATATACTATTTATATAAGAAATGAACATAGAATATTAAATGGTGATATAGCATAATTTTCTAGATATTTTGGGTAAGAATCATGGTGGAAGTTAACCTTTCCAGAGAACTCCCATCATTTATTAACTTCATTTCCCCTGATATAGAACTGAGATTAGAGTTGAATACGAGAAAAAATTTCCCTTTTGTGATGTTTGCAAATTAATAGGGAATAACCTTTCTAATAGTATAATGGTTAGAAATCAGGTTGTCCCTCAAATCAGTAGTGATTAGTAGGAGGTTAATCATAACAAGAAAGTAAAGGGTGCACTTGACAAACCAGAACCCCCTAGGAAAAAGCAAGATATTTGGGTTACGAAATCTAACTTTTCCCCCTTGATGGAAATTTGTTTGGGGGTATTTTTTATAAAGAGGAATATCTTCTCATGGATGGAAAAATAGCCACTGAAATTAAAGATATGTTTTCTGGAATCTTACATAGCTTTCAAGCTCATGGAATTACAGTGGACTACAAGAACCTCTCCACTGCTCTCCCTTTAGCTATTAATGAATTTGTTCCATGTGAACCGGCTAGAAATGAGTTTGAGTTCAAGGAAAAGGGAACCAAAAACCCTATTGCTTCATTGGATGGATCAAGATCCTTTCATGATCCACTGAAGAATACTTTGGGCCCCCAGATTAAGTCCCCCACCCTCATATTGGAGGGAATTCCTGTTATTGATCCAGTTAACTTACAAGGTAATAAGGCTTAAAGCTCGGAACCAGGTAACTCGATACACCTTCATTAAAAGGTTACTGCATATAGTTTTAATCCTGCTTTTGGAATTTTTTATTATGCCTTCTTTTGTTGTTCTTAGAAAGCAATCACTTAATGGTAATATTTCTGCTGAGCCTTCTTTACATTTTTATCTAGACATAATTGCTCACATTTATTATGATAAGTCTGCGATTATTTTTGCTCAAAATACTAATACTACTACAGGACAATGATCCCCTATGGTTAAACCTGAGGATAGTCCCCCAGTCTTCACATCTTCTATAAATGATGCACCACCCTCTTATGTTGTAGATCAGTTTCCTGATTCAAAGAAAAATTCCTCTGAAAATTATGCTTGTGCATCTAATACATCTATATCTGATGCCCCCACCCCCTATTTTGATAAAAAAAATTCTATTCAGACCTCACCTGCACTGCCACATGTATTGGTTTTACTTGTGGATGAATCACAGGGCAGCATCACCTTGCCCTCAACTTCTAGAAATACAACTCTTTTTGTTCAGATTTCAGATATTGCAAAGACTAGTTCTATTTCTCCTAGCTCTAAGGTCAAATCATGTGAAGATAAATCTAAATATAATTCCTCTAAAAATGTTAGGAGATCTCAGAGGAATAAATGTTCTAGGAAATACAAAAAAAGGACCTTCTATCCCCAAAAACAAATCGAAATTAATTTTTTCATTTTCAATTGTCCAGGTATTGCAAATAATTATACCTTCACCATTCTCAGAAGATTTTTGACCACTCATAAACCCCATATGTTAGCTATTTTTGAGCCAAAATAAACATTAATTGGAACCTCATGAGGATAGGCTCTCTCAATTATAGTTTCTTAGGTTCCAAAAAAATGGTCTTCGGACATACCCTATGTGGATTTTCTATCACAATTCTCTCCATAACAACATTTTTAAAACCTCTAAACAAAAATTTACCTGTGACTTCTCCTGGGATGAGAAAAAATACATTCTATATGATGATATATTCCAATAATAGATATCAATATAGATGGTCTCTTTGGAAAGACATGTTTGTTATGGCCAATTCTATTCATGAACCTTGGATTGTTTTGGGAGACTTTGATGCCATTCTTAATTCTTTAAAAAAATGTTTCCCTCAAATGCCCCTATATCTTCTAGAGAATATGTATCCTACATTGAGGATGGAAATCTTGTTGAAGATACTCTCACTGGTGAAAAATATACATGGTATATAAAGAATTATAATAAAAATGTTTCCAGTAAACTTGGTAGAGCCTTTGTCAACATGAAAGATCTTGACATTTGTGAAAATGTCTCCAGTATTAGTCTTCCTTGGTTTAACTATGATCACCATACCATATTGGCCAATTCCTTCATTAACAACCATAAACCAATATTTCCCTTTATATTCAATAATTCCTGGTCTACAGATCCCAACTGTGTCACCTTTATTAAGAAGATTTGGGAATATATGAAACATTAACAAGACTCATTTGCTTATATTTTCAAGTTGAAAACGTTAATGAATGCCCTCAAAGTTTGGTGTAAATATAGATGTTCACAAATAGACATGGATATTTTGGCTCTTGAAAAATAGCTAAGCCAAATTCAAACACTCAATAGAAACTCAGATTTTAATGTTGACCGTCAAGCTGAGGTTAATCTCTCTTTAAAACATAATTCTTATCTCACTTGCAAATATAATATGTGTAAACAAATATATAAAAACAAATGGCCTATTTATGGTGATAGAAATACTAAATTTTATAACTCCCTATAAATAGTTAGAAAAGACACTCACCCTCTCACTAAAATTTTACACAATGAGTTGATCATTGTCACTGAGGAGGCCATCTATAGTCATGTTTTCTCTTACATTCATAAAATTTTTAATGGTCGTGAAATAAATGTAGATCTTATATCAGATATTATAACATTGATGGTTTATGACAAAGATAATGAATCTCTTTTAAGCATTCTTCTAGATCATTAAATCAGAGACATGGTTTTTAGTCTAAATCTGGATAGTGCTCCTAGTCCGGATGGATTCAACAATGGTTTCTTCCAAATGTATTGGGATGTTATACATTTTGATGTTTGTAATATGGTGAGGTCATTTTTTTCAATGGATTTCTCCCTCATGTAATTAATGCTCAATTACATAAATTAATTCTTATAGTTGATAATGCTTCAGAGATTCATCATTTTCAACCTATTTCCCTGATAAACACTCTTTTTAAGATTATCCCTAAAATTATACCTAATAATCTTGTTCCTATATATAATAAAATAGTTTCATGAAATTAGTTTTCTTTCATTAATGGAATTTCTATTCAAGATTATATTTTTCTCATGTCTGAATATACCAATATCTTAAACAAGTGTAAGAGGCGAGGTAGTGTTGCTATTAAACATGATATAAGAAAATCGTGTGATGCTATTTATTGGACTTTCATATTAAAAGTTTTATAAAACTTTTGTTTCAAAGAGACTTTTGTTAGTAGGATTAAAACATAGTTTTAATCTGCCTCTCTATCCATCTTGATCAATGGAACCCCTCAGGGCTATTTCAAATGCACTAAAGCAGATAGGAAGGGAGACCATCTTTTGGTCGTCCTCTTTTTCATTGCCGAAGATTATTTCAGCAGGCACCTTACTACTCTGGTTGATGAAAATAAGATCAAGCCTATCCAGCCTTCTAGAAACATTAATGTCCCCACTAACCTTATATATGTGTATGATATAATCTTGTTTCTTAAAGGGGATCAAATAAATATTCAAGTCCTCAAGCAAGATATTTCCCATTTTGAGGATATCTCAGGTCAAGACATTTCTTGGAAAATATTTCATATTTATTTGGAAAAAAATTCTCCGCTCAATGAAATTCTATTATTAACAGTAATTTTGGAACTAATGAAGGTTTGATCCCTTTCACTTATTTGGGTGATCCATTATTTCGGGGTATACCTAAATCTATTTTCTTCTCTAATATAATTGATCAAATTATTAATCAACTCTCTACATAGAAGGGAAACACCCTTTCCATGTATGGTAGAATTTTCCTTGTCAAATCAACCATCATCTCTAAAATGGCATGTTACCTCATTATTTATATTTTTCCCATAAGTACCTTTATGAAAATTAATACCTTTATAAAAAATTTCATTTGTACGGGAAGTATTTTTGAAATAAAACTTGTTACTATTCTTTGGAAGGCCTGCTGTAAACCTCTTGACAAAGGAGGTATTGGTATTAAAAATTTTAAATTTCATAATGATTCCCTTCAAGCTAGACACACTTGGTGTTTAATCAACACTACCTCTAAGGATACTTATTTTAAAAAACATAAATTCCTTAACAATATTTCGAAGGGGAATTTTAATTTCATCAATTCTTCAATTTGTCCATCCATCAAGATCTCTTATCATAAGATTATGGAAAAATCTAGATGGGTGGTTAGCGCTGATTCTTGCATAAATTTCTGGCTAGATAATTGGACTGGTACCCCCTTGATAACTATGTTGCCTCCAAATAATACCCCTAAGGATACTAGTCACTCTATAAAATACATTCTGTAACATCATAGGTAAGAAATTGCTGACAACATCACCCAGATCATTGACAAGTACCCCTTTTCTAATTCGGCGGATTTCATTGCTTGGGAACCTGCTCTAAATGGCATTCTTGATTCAAAAAAAAATTTACAAACATAATTTTTCTAGATTTGACTCCAATTTTAAATGGGTGACCTCTTTTAGTAATCCTTTGATCAAAACATTAAGGCTCACTCTTATTTTGCTTATCATGCATAATAGATTACCCACTGAAGTTTGTCAGCAAACATTTGGCCTTCAACTCTGTTCTAAATTCCAACTGTGCAATCAACACAGGGGGGATTCTGATCATCTTTTCCTGTCATGTGATATGGCCTCTACTTTATGGAATTACATTTTTTAATTATTTATCTGCAGATGGCCCTCTTCGGACTTGATCTGTATGGTTTTCAAAAAGTGTATTAGCCATGAAGCCTAACAAGAAATTAAAAACATCTTTCTTGCGGCTATGGTGGAGCTCTTACATGAGATATGGTACGTCAAAAATAATATTATTTATAATAAACACTCATTAAGCCTCAATTAAAGAATATATAAATTTCTCATATTGATTTAAGAGGCTGATTCAATCTAAAAAGACTGTTACAATAATTATGTTGGTGATTTGATGATTCTTCGCCATATTCGTGTTGCGGGTATTTATCCTCAGCCAAGACATACCTTTGAAG